>JASPKZ010008078.1:0-71698 GCA_030220185.1 Diploptera punctata
AACTTCCGATTGGTTTATATATTTACCTAATGCCTGCTATAAAAAGAGTAGATAATTCTTTTAGTGTTTTTTTTCTTCTTTTTATTGCATGGTAGATTCGAGCTGTTATTCCTTTTTATTTCATTGTATCTTAATTTAATTTAATTGTATTAGTTTCACTATTATTAGCATTAATTTCATTATTATTCAATGACAGATATGAATTGTCAATAACTATTATTGTAACTTTTTTTTTGTATTCATATGTAAAAGTTTGTCCTGTCTAATATGACTACTATTGTAGATTTTTTTTTGTATTCATGGTAATAGTTTGTCCTGTTTTATATGACTATATTGTATTTTTTTTTGTATTCTATGAACCTATGCTTGTTCTGGTGAGTGGAAGAGAAGGCCACATGGCCTTACTCCACCAGGCTAAATACATAATCTAAAATAAAAATCTCAGTTTTACTTCTTACAGTTTGGACCAGAAAATGCTATTTTTTTCGAAACTAAGAAGAAATGCCAAATCATCTGGGACAATATTCTGTATTCAATGCAAAAATCCTGTTAAATCCAGAATTTCAAAATTGTTTCGTGCTGTCGGCTTCAGATTAACAAAAAACATGTAAAAATTCTGAATATTAAGGAACTGCATAACTACTTTTGAGCGTGGTTAAGCTTTATTATGCAAAAAATCCAGTATAAGTACATACTTCAAAAGGTGGTTGAAAAATGTATTTTCTTACAGTTTACCCAAAATGTCAATTTTCGAAACTTCAGCAAGCAAAACTACTCTCTAGAACTGTGTACGGATTTAATTGCAAACAATCTGTGAAAATTTCAGAATTTCCAAAAAGGTTTTGCGTGGTTACGTCTTCTAGATTATCAGGAAATACTAAAAATTTTCCTTATATGAAACGCTAATTACTTTCTTGTGACTGTGTGAAATGTTATGACGCAAAAAAATCCAGTTAAGTACACCATTTTCAAATTGTGTTGGAAATGTATCTTCTTACGTTTGACCTGAAATGCAATTTTTCGAAACTTCAAAAATGCAAAACTTTCTCTACTGTGTGTCCGGATTTATAATGCAAAAAATCCGATTATCCAGATTCAAATTGAGTTTTCGTGGTTATCGTCTACAGATTAACAAAACGTAGAAATTCACGTTATTTAGTACTGCATACCTCTTTCTTGATAAATTGTAAAGCGTTATGATGCAAAAAATCCTAAAGTACAGAATTCAAAATTGTTTGGAAAATGTTATATTATTACAGTTGCCCTAAAATGTCAAATTTTTGGAAACTTCAAAAATGCAAACTCTATTTAGAGATTGTCCCGGATTATATGCAAAAATCGGTTGTCCAACCAGATATTCAAATAGAGTTTTCCTGGTTATCGTTTTACAGGTTAACAAAAAAATGTAACAATTCTCGATTATAAGAACTGCATACCTACTTTCTTGAGACGGTTGTAAAGCGTTTATATGCAAAAAATCCAGTGCATGTGTCTTGAATTTGAAAATTGTGTTGAAAATGTTATATTCTTACAGTTTGACCAGAAAATGTCAATTTTTTTCGAAACTTAAGAAATGAAGAGTACTATTAGAGCCTGTGCCGGATTTATAATGCAAACATCGGTGTTAATCCAGACTTTCAAAAGTGTGTTTTCGTGGTATCTTCTTAGATTTAACAAAAACGTAAAAATTCACGATAATTGAGAAATTGCATAACTACTTTCTTAGAAGTGTAAAGCGTTATGATGCAAAAATCCAGTGTAAGTACAGAATTGAAATTGTGTGGAAAATGTTATATTTTTACAGTTTGACAAGAAAATGTCAATTTTTTCGAAACTTGAAGAAATGCAAAAATCCTTCTAGAGACACTGTCCGGGATTTCTCATGCAAACAGTCCGGTCAAACCCAGAATTTCAACTTGAGTTCGTGGTTTATCGTCTCATAGATAACAAGAAAGTAAAGTTCTCGATTTTAATAAACGCAATTACTTTCTTGACTGTGTAAAGATTTTATGATGCAGAAAGTCCAGTGTAGTACAGAATTTCGTTATTGTGTCGGAATGTTATATTCTTACAGTGGAATAGGCAATGTCAATTATTCGAAACTCAAAAAGGCAAAATACTATTTAGAGACTGTTACCGGATGTATAAGGAAATAATCCGTCTGAATCCAGTTTCAAAATAGTTTTCGTGGTTGTCGTCTTAGAGATTACAAAAAAAATGTAAAATTCTCGATATTAAGAACTGCATAACTACTTTCTTGAGACAGTTAAAGCTATATGATGCAAAAAATCCCGTGTAATACAGATTTGAAATTTGTTGCACGTGTTTTATTTTACATTGACATAAAATGTCAAATTTTTGGAACTTCAGAAATGCAAAGTACATCTCGAAACAATGTCCGGATTTATAATGAAACAATTGGTCCAAATCCAGAATTTCAAACTTAGTTTTCGTGGTTATCTGTTACGATTACCAAAATAATGTAAAAATTATCGATTATTAAGAACGCGTAATTACTTTCTTGAGCTGTGTGAACGTTTAGACCAAAAAAATCCAGTATAGTACAGATTCTTCAAATTGTGTTGGAGAATGTTTATTTTAGTTGCCAGAAAATGTCAAATTCTTCGAAACTTCAAAAAATGCAAAACTGCTATCTAGAGACTGTGTCACGTATTGATAATGCAAAAAATCCGGTGTCAAAAAGCAGATATTCAAAATAGGGTTTTCCGTGGTTATCGTCTTACAGATTAACAAAAAAATGTAAAAATTCTCGATTATTAAGAAACTGCATAACTACTTTCTTGAGACTGTCTAAAGCGTTTATGATGCAAAAAATCCAGTATAAGTACAGAATTTCAAAATTGTGTTGGAAAGTGATATATTCATACAGTTTGACCAGAAAATGTCAATTTTTTCGAAATTTCAAAAAATGCAAAACTACTATCTAGAGGCTGTGTCCTGGATTTATAATGCAAACAATCCGGTATAAATTTTATATTCTTACAGTTTGACCAGAAAATGTCTATTTTTTTCGAAACTAAAAGAAATGGAAAAATCCTATCTGGAGACAATATCCGGTATTTATAATGCAAACAATCCTGTCTAAATCCAGAATTTCAAAATTAGTTTTCCGTGGTTGTCGGCTTACAGATTAACAAAAAAATGTAAAAATTCTCGATTATTAAGAAACTGCATAACTACTTTCTTGAGACAGTGTAAAGCGTATATGATGCAAAAAATCCAGTGTAAGTACAGATTTTGAAAATTGTGTTATATTCTTACAGTTTGACCAGAAAATGTCAAATTTTTTGGAAACTTCAAGAAATGCAAAAGTACTATCTAGAAACAATGTCCGGTATTTATAATGCAAACAATCTGGTTCAAATCCAGAATTTCAAAATTAGTTTTCCGTGGTTATCTGCTTACAGATTAACAAAAAAATGTAAAAATTATCGATTATTAAGAAACTGCATAATTACTTTCTTGAGACTGTGTGAAACGTTTATGACGCAAAAAATCCAGTATAAGTACAGAATCTCAAAATTGTGTTGGAAAATGTTATATTCTTAGTTTGGCCAGAAAATGTCAAATTCTTCGAAACTTCAAAAAATGCAAAACTGCTATCTAGAGACTGTGTCACGTATTGATAATGCAAAAAAATCCGGTGTCAAAAAGCCAGATATTCAAAAATAGGGTTTTCCGTGGTTATGTCTTACAGATTAACAAAAAAATGTAAAAATTCTCGATTATTAAGAAACTGCATAACTACTTTCTTGAGACTGTCTAAAGCGTTTATGATGCAAAAAAATCCAGTATAAGTACAGAATTTCAAAATTGTGTTGGAAAGTGATATATTCATACAGTTTGACCAGAAAAATGTCAATTTTTTCGAAATTTCAAAAAATGCAAAACTACTATCTAGAGGCTGTTCCGGATTTATAATGCAAACAATCCGGTATAAATTTTATATTCTTACAGTTTGACCAGAAAATGTCTATTTTTTTCGAAACTAAAAGAAATGGAAAAATCCTATCTGGAGACAATATCCGGTATTTATAATGCAAACAATCCTGTCTAAATCCAGAATTTCAAAATTAGTTTTCCGTGGTTGTCGGCTTACAGATTAACAAAAAAATGTAAAAATTCTCGATTATTAAGAAACTGCATAACTACTTTCTTGAGACAGTGTAAAGCGTATATGATGCAAAAAATCCAGTGTAAGTACAGATTTTGAAAATTGTGTTATATTCTTACAGTTTGACCAGAAAATGTCAAATTTTTTGGAAACTTCAAGAAATGCAAAAGTACTATCTAGAAACAATGTCCGGTATTTATAATGCAAACAATCTGGTCCAAATCCAGAATTTCAAAATTAGTTTTCCGTGGTTATCTGCTTACAGATTAACAAAAAAATGTAAAAATTATCGATTATTAAGAAACTGCATAATTACTTTCTTGAGACTGTGTGAAACGTTTATGACGCAAAAAATCCAGTATAAGTACAGAATCTTAAAATTGTGTTGGAGAATGTTATATTCTTAGTTTGGCCAGAAAATGTCAAATTCTTCGAAACTTCAAAAAATGCAAAACTGCTATCTAGAGACTGTGTCACGTATTGATAATGCAAAAAATCCGGTGTCAAAAAGCAGATATTCAAAATAGGGTTTTCCGTGGTTATCGTCTTACAGATTAACAAAAAAATGTAAAAATTCTCGATTATTAAGAAACTGCATAACTACTTTCTTGAGACTGTCTAAAGCGTTTATGATGCAAAAAATCCAGTATAAGTACAGAATTTCAAAATTGTGTTGGAAAGTGATATATTCATACAGTTTGACCAGAAAATGTCAATTTTTTCGAAATTTCAAAAAATGCAAAACTACTATCTAGAGGCTGTGTCCTGGATTTATAATGCAAACAATCCGGTATAAATTTTATATTCTTACAGTTTGACCAGAAAATGTCTATTTTTTTCGAAACTAAAAGAAATGGAAAAATCCTATCTGGAGACAATATCCGGTATTTATAATGCAAACAATCCTGTCTAAATCCAGAATTTCAAAATTAGTTTTCCGTGGTTGTCGGCTTACAGATTAACAAAAAATGTAAAAATTCTCGATTATTAAGAAACTGCATAACTACTTTCTTGAGACAGTGTAAAGCGTATATGATGCAAAAAATCCAGTGTAAGTACAGATTTTGAAAATTGTGTTATATTCTTACAGTTTGACCAGAAAATGTCAAATTTTTTGGAAACTTCAAGAAATGCAAAAGTACTATCTAGAACAATGTCCGGTATTTATAATGCAAACAATCTGGTCCAAATCCAGAATTTCAAAATTAGTTTTCCGTGGTTATCTGCTTACAGATTAACAAAAAAATGTAAAAATTATCGATTATTAAGAAACTGCATAATTACTTTCTTGAGACTGTGTGAAACGTTTATGACGCAAAAAATCCAGTATAAGTACAGAATCTCAAAATTGTGTTGGAAAATGTTATATTCTTAGTTTGGCCAGAAAATGTCAAATTCTTCGAAACTTCAAAAAATGCAAAACTGCTATCTAGAGACTGTGTCACGTATTGATAATGCAAAAAATCCGGTGTCAAAAAGCAGATATTCAAAATAGGGGTTTCCGTGGTTATCGTCTTACAGATTAACAAAAAAATGTAAAAATTCTCGATTATTAAGAAACTGCATAACTACTTTCTTGAGACTGTCTAAAGCGTTAATGATGCAAAAAATCCAGTATAAGTACAGAATTTCAAAATTGTGTTGGAAAGTGATATATTCATACAGTTTGACCAGAAAATGTCAATTTTTTCGAAATTTCAAAAAATGCAAAACTACTATCTAGAGACTGTGTCCTGGATTTATAATGCAAACAATCCGGTATAAATGTCTGCTAACATTCGTGACTTGATGACTGAAAGAGACGCAGCATATCGGAAATATAGAGTCGACAAAACTGATATAAATCTTAATCACTATAAACGGTTACGAAACAAGACTACACAAACTATCAGAAACGCCAAACTTAGACATCTATACAGCCTTACTGAACCTAATAACAATAACCCAGATATTTGGAAAAATCTGAATAAAATGGGTGTAGGAAGGAAAGACACACAGGTAGAAAAACTACCTGTTTCTCTGAACACACTTATTAACCATTTTACAAGCACATTCTTTACTCCTAAAGACAAAACACATACAACAAGTGAACTACTATTGACAAATCCACCAGACAGAGAACATTTCCATTTTTCATATCTTACAGAAAATTACATAAAGAAAGCTCTCAAACGAATAAAAACAAAAGCAGAAGGTACTGACCGTATAAATATCACTCTACTTAACAAAATAATCGACGTTATACTACCTACCATAACTCATGTTTTCAACTCCTCACTACAAACCTCTATATATCCCACATTATGGAAGCAAGCAATTGTACGCCCACTCCCGAAAGTAAAAACTCCCTTAACTCCTAACGATTTTCGACCCATTAGTATTTTACCTACCCTTTCAAAAGCTTTGGAACGATTAGTCCACAAACAACTGACTGACTACCTAACTGAACACGACCTTTTAGATCAATACCAATCAGGCTTTAGGACAGGACACAATACAAATACTGCTCTACTAAATATATGTGAAGACATACGCGAAGCATCTGATAATCGAAAACTTACTATTCTTACACTACTTGACTTTAGTAAAGCATTTGACACGGTAGACTTGGACTTATTGTTGCTTAAACTAAAAAACCTCTCACTTTCTGACAGTGTCACGGGATGGTTCAACTCCTACCTTCGTGAGCGCCAGCAATATGTTGTAGGAAATTCTACATTACGCTCTTCTTGGACCTACCGTAAAGCTGGAGTTTCACAGGGCTCGGTGCTCGGCCCATTGCTTTTTTCAATCTATATAAACGACATTTCTGACTCCCTAAAACATTGCAAACATCATTTATTTGCGGACGACATGCAGATCTACCTTCACTCAGACAAATATTCTTTAAATGACGCGGTAACCAAAATTAACGAGGACCTTGACTCGCTAACGGCGTGGACAGAGAAATATGGACTTGAATTAAATCCTAGAAAGACACAAGCAATCATTATGGGCCATCAGAGACTATTATCCTCAATTAACACAAATGCAGTATTCCATGTGTCACTTAATGGGGTTCAGATCCCTTATAGTGAGACAGTAAAAAATCTAGGAGTGTTTATGGATAAACATTTAATTTGGAATAAACAAATAAATAACATTTGCAAAACTATCTTCTCAATAATACACTCATTAAATCGTATAAGAAATTGTTTACCGTTTTCTCTAAGAAAAATGCTAGTAGAAACACTCGCAATGCCCCATTTTGATTATTGTGATACTCTTTTTACTGACCTAAATACTGTTCTTACCCAAAGACTTCAACGTGTTCACAATTCTTGCATACGTTTTATTTGTGGTATACGTAGATTTGATCACGTTACACCATCCCTGGAACAATTGTCATGGCTTCGTCTTCAAGATCGTAGAACCATCCATTCCCTATGCCTACTCTATAATATATTACACACATCTTTACCTTATTATTTATCACACCGCTTCACTAAACTCTCTGATACACATAACTTAGATACCCGATCCCTTGAGCACAGTGTCCTTTATATCCCTCCTCATCATACTACCTATTATTCGAAATCTTTTACAGTTTCTCTTGCTAGAACATGGAATTCACTTCCACCCTATGTCAGAGACTGCCAAACTTTACCATCTTTCAGAAATAAATTGAAAATAAAATCACTAACAGAAACAACTCACTAATACTACTTTTTAAGAATTAATAATGCGTTTTTGCATTATTTAATAAAAATAGACTTACGATTTGTTTATATATTTACCTAATGCCTTGTATAAAAAGCGTAGATTAATTTATTGTAGTGTTTTTTTCTCTTCTTTTTATGCATAGTAGATTCGAGCTGTTATTCCTTTTTTATTCATTGTATCATTAATTTAATTTTAATTGTATTTAGTTTCATTCTATTATTAGACATTAATTTCATTATTATTCAATATGACAGATAATGAATTGTTCAATAACTATTATTGTAACTTTTTTTTTGTATTCATATGTAACATGTTTGTCCTGTCTAATATGACTACTATTGTAATTTTTTTGTATTCATGTGTAACATATGTTTGTCCTGTTTTATATGACTATTATTGTATTTTTTTTGTATTCATATGTAACATATGCTTGTTCTGGTGAGTGGAAGAGAAGGCCACATGGCCTTAACTCCACCAGGCTAAATAAATAAATCTAAAATAAAAATCTAAATTTTATATTCTTACAGTTTGACCAGAAAATGTCTATTTTTTTCGAAACTAAAAGAAATGCAAAAATCCTATCTGGAGACAATATCCGGTATTTATAATGCAAACAATCCTGTCTAAATCCAGAATTTCAAAATTAGTTTTCCGTGGCTGTCGGCTTACAGATTAACAAAAACATGTAAAAATTCTCGAATATTAAGGAACTGCATAACTACTTTCTTGAGACAGTGTAAAGCTTTTATGATGCAAAAAATCCAGTATAAGTACATAACTTCAAAAATGTGTTGAAAAATGTTATATTCTTACAGTTTGACCACAAAATGTCAAATTTTTCGAAACTTCAAAAAATGCAAAACTACTCTCTAGAGACTGTGTACCGGATTTATAATGCAAACAATCTGGTGAAAATTCAGAATTTCAAAAAAGAGTTTTGCGTGGTTATCGTCTTATAGATTATCAAGGAAATATAAAAATTCTCCATTATTATGAAACTGCATAATTACTTTCTTGTGACTGTGTGAAATGTTTATGACGCAAAAAATCCAGTATAAGTACACAATTTCAAAATTGTGTTGGAAAATGTTATATTCTTACAGTTTGACCTGAAAATGTCAATTTTTTCGAAACTTCAAAAAATGCAAAACTGCTATCTACAGACTGTGTCCTGGATTTATAATGCAAAAAATCCGGTATTAATCCAGAATTTCAAAATTGAGTTTTCCGTGGTTATCGTCTTACAGATTAACAAAAACATGTAAATATTCACGATTATTAAGATACTGCATACCTACTTTCTTGAGAAAGTGTAAAGCGTTTATGATGCAAAAAATCCAGTAAAAGTACAGAATTCAAAATTGTGTTGGAAAATGTTATATTATTACAGTTTGCCCAGAAAATGTCAAATTTTTGGAAACTTCAAAAAATGCAAAACTACTATCTAGAGACTGTGTCCCGGATTTATAATGCAAAAAATCCGGTGTCAAACCAGATATTCAAAATAGAGTTTTCCGTGGTTATCGTCTTACAGGTTAACAAAAAAATGTAAAAATTCTCGATTATTAAGAAACTGCATAACTACTTTCTTGAGACGGTGTAAAGCGTTTATGATGCAAAAAATCCAGTGCAAGTACTGAATTTGAAAATTGTGTTGAAAAATGTTATATTCTTACAGTTTGACCAGAAAATGTCAATTTTTTTCGAAACTTCAAGAAATGCAAGAGTACTATCTAGAGACTGTGTTCCGGATTTATAATGCAAACAATCTGGTGTAAATCCAGAATTTCAAAATTGAGTTTTCCGTGGTTATCTTCTTACAGTTTAACAAAAAAACGTAAAAATTCACGATAATTGAGAAACTGCATAACTACTTTCTTTAGAAAGTGTAAAGCGTTTATGATGCAAAAAATCCAGTGTAAGTACAGAATTTGAAAATTGTGTTGGAAAATGTTATATTTTTACAGTTTGACAAGAAAATGTCAATTTTTTTCGAAACTTGAAGAAATGCAAAAATCCTATCTAGAGACAATGTCCGGGATTTATAATGCAAACAGTCCGGTCTAAACCCAGAATTTCAAAATTGAGTTTCCGTGGTTATCGTCTCAGAGATTAACAAAGAAATGTAAAAGTTCTCGATTATTAAGAAACTGCAAAATTACTTTCTTGAGACTGTGTAAAGCATTTATGATGCAGAAAGTCCAGTATAAGTACAGAATTTCGTTATTGTGTCGGAAATGTTATATTCTTACAGATGGAACAGGCAATGTCAATTATTTCGAAACTTCAAAAAATGCAAAAATACTATCTAGAGACTGTATACCGGATCTATAATGCAAATAATCCGGTGAAAATCCAGAATTTCAAAATTGAGTTTTCCGTGGTTATCGTCTTACAGTTTAACAACATAGCGTAAAAATTCACGATAATTAAGAAACTGCATAACTACTTTCTTGAGAAAGTGTAAAGCGTATATGATGCAAAAAATCCAGTGTAAGTACAGAATTTGAAAATTGTGTTGAAAAATGTTATATTCTTACAGTTTGACCAGAAAATGTCAAATTTTTTGGAAACTTCAAGAAATGCAAAAGTACTATCTAGAAACAATGTCCGGGATTTATAATGCAAACAATCTGGTCCAAATCCAGAATTTCAAAATTAGTTTTCCGTGGTTATCTGCTTACAGATTAACAAAAAAATGTAAAAATTATCGATTATTAAGAAACTGCGTAATTACTTTCTTGAGACTGTGTGAAACGTTTATGACGCAAAAAATCCAGTATAAGTACAGAATCTCAAAATTGTGTTGGAAAATGTTATATTCTTACAGTTTGACCAGAAAATCTCAAATTTTTCGAAACTTCAAAAAATGCAAAACTGCTATCTAGAGACTGTGTCCCGTATTTATAATGCAAAAAATCCGGTGTCAAAAGCAGATATTCAAAATAGGGTTTTCCGTGGTTATCGTCTTACAGATTAACAAAAAAATGTAAAAATTCTCGATTATTAAGAAACTGCATAACTACTTTCTTGAGACTGTCTAAAGCGTTAATGATGCAAAAAATCCAGTATAAGTACAGAATTTCAAAATTGTGTTGGAAATTGATATATTCATACAGTTTGACCAGAAAATGTCAATTTTTTCGAAATTTCAAAAAATGCAAAACTACTATCTAGAGACTGTGTCCTGGATTTATAATGCAAACAATCCGGTATAAATTTTATATTCTTACAGTTTGACCAGAAAATGTCTATTTTTTTCGAAACTAAAAGAAATGGAAAAATCCTATCTGGAGACAATATCCGGTATTTATAATGCAAACAATCCTGTCTAAATCCAGAATTTCAAAATTAGTTTTCCGTGGTTGTCGGCTTACAGATTAACAAAAAAATGTAAAAATTCTCGATTATTAAGAAACTGCATAACTACTTTCTTGAGACAGTGTAAAGCGTTTATGATGCAAAAAATCCAGTATAAGTACATAACTTCAAAAATGTGTTGAAAAATGTTATATTCTTACAGTTTGACCAGAAAATGTCAAAATTTTCGAAACTTCAAAAAATGCAAAACTACTATCCAGAGACTGTGTCCTGGATTTATAATGCAAAAAATCCGGTATACATCCAGAATTTCAAAATTGAGTTTTCCGTGGTTATCGTCTTAGACATTAACAAATAAATGTAAAAAATCACAATTATTAAGATACTGCATAACTACTTTGTTGAGAAAGTGTAAAGCGTTTATGATGCAAAAAGTCCAGTATAAGTACAAAATTTGAAAATTGTGTTGAAAAATGTTATATTCTTACAATTTGACCAGAAAATGTCAAATTTTTTCGAAACTTCAAGAAATGCAAAAGTACTATCTAGAGACTGTGTTCCGGATTTATAATGCAAACAATCCGGTGTAAATCCAGAATTTCAAAATTGTGTTTTCCGTGGTTATCTTCTTACAGTTTAACAAAAAAGCGTAAAAATTCACGATAATTAAGAAACTGCATAACTACTTTGGTGAGAAAGTGTAAAGCGTTTATGATGCAAAAAATCCAGTGTAAGTACAGAATTTGAAAATTGTGTTGGAAAATGTTATATTCTTACAGTTTGACCAGAAAATGTCAAATTTTTCGAAACTTCAAAAAATGCAAAACTACTATCTAGAGACTGTGTCCCGGATTTATAATGCAAAAAATCCGGTGTCAAACCAGATATTCAAAATTGGGTTTTGCGTGGTTATCGTCTTACAGATTAACAAAAAAATGTAAAAATTCTCGATTATTAAGAAACTGCATAACTACTTTCTTGAGACTGTCTAAAGCGTTCATGATGCAAAAAATCCAGTATAAGTACAGAATTTCAAAATTGTGTTGGAAAGTGATATATTCATACAGTTTGACCAGAAAATGTCATTTTTTTCGAAATTTCAAAAAAATGCAAAACTACTATCTAGAGACTGCTTGTCAAGGAGATTCTGGTGGACCTCTCATCTTCCCCAGGGGTGACCGAGCATATCTCATCGTAATTGTGTCGTATGGATACAGATGCGCTGAACCAGGATATCCGGGAGTGTATACCAGAGTTACAAAGTTTACGGACTGGATTCAAGAGAACCTCATATAGCCAAGGGATCATTATAATCTCTGGATTATTTCTCAGGGCTTTAAATTCCAATTCGTGTAACTCTGGGTCCCTAACCAGCAACAACGACATCACCTGATTTGTTTCTAATTTACAACCATTGCATGCCAAAAACTACCAGCAGATTTCTCCCAGAGAAGTGGTGTGATATACCAAGGCCG
Organism: Diploptera punctata; assembly: GCA_030220185.1. Classification (NCBI taxonomy): domain Eukaryota; kingdom Metazoa; phylum Arthropoda; class Insecta; order Blattodea; family Blaberidae; genus Diploptera; species Diploptera punctata. Next base: position 12,634 of record JASPKZ010008078.1, read on the forward strand.
TTATTAATTGCAAGGCACTAAAATCCGTCACCAAATGTCTCATTTGAACTACAGGGAAGTAAAACAACTCCAGAGTTGGTACCTGCTGTCTGCACTATGCCCCGTCCCACTTGCTCAAGCAGGCAAGTTCATCTGCTCCATACAGTGGCTTGCTATTCGTGGATTTTTGTTTCGCTTTCTGTGTTTGCAGTTAAAAACGGCAGATATTTTCTCTGGACACGGCCTTGGTACATGACAATGCTTCCCAAGTTAGGTTTTGCCGTACAATGGTTGACAGTTCCCTTGTAATTCATAACCAATCAAAATAATTGCATTTAGTATTTAAATACGAAAACCAACTTTACATACGATTAAATTGAAAAATGGCATATCTTGTCCCTCAAACATACTTCTATCCCTTTAAGTTATGAATATGAAATCTAAAAAAAACTAACCAAAAGTTGTAAATATTATGGAATGCTTGTTTATTGTTAAAATAGAAAAACCTAAAGCTTTATGGATTACTTAGTAAAAATTTGTTAAATTAACACGTCTCTGGAAATGCTAATTTTACATTAGGAGTTCAGAGCAAAGGTGGACCAAGTCCAAAAAGTCAAAATCTCAGTTTTATATGAATTTCTGTACAAAATATCAATAATTCTTCAGAATAATGGTGAACCAAATATTGTATTTGTTCTTTTTTACTGTAAAAAATGTTTAATTATTTTATCTCAGTTAAATGTACTGGTATTACTTCAACTTTATGTAAGTTTTTCTCTTGTTCTTTATTTGTAGGATTTTCATCCTGTTTATTTCCCAAATCACTCCTCGGAGGAATACGTATTGGATGTGCATCCACTGTCTATCCATCTCTTGGCTGGTCTTCCTCTTGTTCTTCTCCCGTCCATTGGTCTATCTTCTTTAGCTCTTTTTTGCAAGTCTATTGTCTTCCATTCTTTCTATATGATCTTTCAACATTTTCATCTGTGTTTAATGAATTTGATTGTCTTGAATTTGTCTCTAGTTTCTGTATTTTGTATCTCACCAAACAATGTTTCCCTCTGAATAGTTATCAAGATATTCATTTCATATCTGATTGTTATTGTATCAGCCCTAGTTTCTGCTCCATATAAGAAAACTGGTCGAACTATTGTTTTGTATATGTGGATTTTGCTTTCTATTGACATATGTTTGTTGCACCAAATTAAATCTTTCATATATCCTGATATTTGTGCTGCTTTATCAGCTTGTTTCTTTACTTCTTTTTCTCAAGAGATTAAAACATGGACTTGATCCACTATTGCTCTGATCCCTTCATATCAGCTCCCTTCAAGGACTTACTACATGGAATTAGTGAAATTTTGTACTTCTGACTGGTACAATTGGAGTCATAAAACAGATGCGAACACAGAATTATTAAAACAGATAGAAAACACAAACAACCTCACCATGCGGGAAAAAATCTACATACAGAAGAACAAGGAGAGAGGAACTTAATAAGCAAGTTCTTTGGACCACAAAAAAGAGGAGACTAGATCCAGGGCTGACAACTTAAAGAAGATCAGTCTGCACCAACTGAAGATGGAGCAAAAAAACTTTGAAAGATGTCTTACAAGAAACAACAAATTATGAGCAAGATGAAAATCAACCGAACATATTATCTGTTAATTCCACCTGTAGCTATCAGCTTATATTTTCACTTAGAATTATTAATAACTGGATCGAAATAAATTAAATTTTGTAAAAAAAAAGATCTTAACTTCCTTTGTCCTCAGACAAATTATTCACATATTCGTAAATTAATGAGTCATTTTTTAACATCTTCCCTCATATTTTATGTTTCTTCAAACACGGGAACTAGTTTTCGAGAGAAGGATCTCTCTCATTTTCAACCGACATTATGACTACTGGATTTTCGTTGGAATCTTAATAAAATCAACACCAGATGGCAACGTTATTGATTGAGATTACAACGAAAATCCAGTAGTCATAATGTCGGTTGAAAATTAGAGAGATCCTTCTCTCGAAAACTACTTACCGTGTTTGAAGAAACGTAAAATATGCGGTAAGATGTTAAAAAATGACTAATTAATTTACAAATTAAGAACCTCATAATGTTATTTCCCATATTTAACTATGAATATTCACCTATTTTTCATTTCTCCTTCAATTTACAGGACTTACAAGGCAATGTGTGTAACAGAAAATTTAAGGCCGGTTTCAAAAAACCAAGCTTTCTTAAAAAATTGACTCGCAGCCCATGGTTAATCATGTGGGTGATGCAGAACATACTCTAACTGGCTTACTCTATTCAACATCACGTGATAACAACATATTTATTATTAAAAAATGTCCAGGAACAATTGAAAGATGAGAGTCTCAGCTTACGGAGATGACTTGGTCTAGAGAGCTTGGTTCATGAATACCAACCTTAACCACACATTATACTTCTTCCGAGCTAAGTTCCACTTGTAATGTAAACAAAGCAGTTGTATGACTGCATTTTCATTGGTCGAATAACAATTTTAACTTTCAGAGGGTAAGAAAATGTAGTTCCCTTTGTAACACTCGAAATAAAGTAAATAAAAATAAAAATATAATCAATTGAGTTGGTGTTCACTTGATGAAAATCCATATTCATTAATTAAATAAAAATAAAACTTAGTTTTATTTGATTTTCATATTTATTAAGATATAATTCAGTGACAGCTGTTTCGGTACACTGTACCTTCTTCAGACATGTTAACAAATTATGAATTGTGTTCCAACTGATCTAAGCAACAATACAACAATAATTTATTTAAATTTTTTTAATTTAACAAAGGCAATTCATTCAAATCAAGTTGAGAATTTAACAGTTTATTACTACTTTTCAATTTATTTATTTATAATCTGTTAAATTCTCAACTTGATTTGAATGAATCACCTATGTTAAATTTGAATAAATTATTGTTGTATTGTTGCTTAGATCAGTTGATATGTACTATAATAACACAATTCATAATTTGTTAACTTGTCTGAAGAAGGTACAGTGTACCGAAACAGCTGTCACTGAATTATATCTTAATAAAAAATGAAAATAAAAAAAAAACTATGTTTTATTTTTATTTAATTAAATAAAGTTCTGTTTGAAGATATTCGTCAAACAGTTAAAATATGAAGGCCTTTGAAAACCATGTTTCATCTTCTGTATTTCTACTGGTGGTACCACAACATGAAACATTGTTTTGAAAGGCCATCATATTAATTGCTTGACGAAGATTTTCTAACAGAATTTTATTTTAGTTGAGGACAACTGATTTATCACGTATTCATTTTATATTTTTAACATTTTAGGTTGGCCCATATTCATATTTTTTGTCATAAATAAATAAGAAATGGAGAAAGTTCCTAATTATTGTTACCATCTTACCTTGTATTCAGTCTTATTTCCCGTAAAATACGATGTTACCTAAGAACAATCTTTCTATCAATGACACTTCCGTACACAATTCAGTCATATGGCGAGTAAAAGTAGCACCACGGTTCCCTCAGTGGGTAGCGAAATAATATCTTCTTCTTCCACTTCATGAAATTAGACCTTTTGACCTGTTTTCACATAAAGTGTGATTTAATGGATCTTCCCATCTAGTAAATGGACGTCCAACACTAATATGTGCAAAATAATATCTTATGCAAATTTGTTTGCGGTTCAATTGGAACTCGGCTTGCAATTGGTATACTAAATCTATATATATATATATATATATATACACATATATATTCTTCTTTAGGAGGCGACTACAACCTCATTTTATTTAATTAATGAATGAAAATATGTATTATCTAGCACATGTCTATGTAACTTATACAAACGAAGCCAAATGATTTACAAATGTACAAAACCATCCCCAGAATGATACATATTTACTTAACAAGAGCACATAGTTACCCAGAAATACCTTCTTCTTCTTCCTTCTAAGTATTAGGCCAAGGCCTGTTACGATCCTATAGAAAATTTTCCCTCCAGCATTTCATAGGACGGCCCAGTGATCTTCGTCCTCTTGGTATATAATTATAAACAGCTTTGGGGATCCGATTTGAACTCATTCTTTCAAGATGGTGTTTCCAATTTAGTTGGTACTGTTTAATATATTCCAAAATTGGCATAGTCTTCAATTCTTTTAAGATATCGGTGTTCCTTTTCCGATCCCATCTGGTGTAACCCAGAAATACCTATTTCGTTTAATATAATTGATTCTAGTACCTGCTGTTGGTGTAACACATCCTCATAAATTGCTCTTTTCCAAACCTTCAAACAACTAAACTCTTCTTCTTCTTCCTTTCATGTGATAGACCTAGTGGTCTGTTACGGTCTCAATGCAAAGATCTCTTGCCTGGTGGCTGGTAATTTAACATTTGACATGGTATTCTTGTTCTGGATTTTTTTTTTCGTGTCGAAACTTGAAAGTAGTTTTGAAGTTCCTTAGGACAGGTAACTGCCCCGACGCTAAGTAGTCCAGTGGTAGGGCTGCTACCTTTTAGTCTCTGGACAGACATTAGGATACTGCATTTACTCAGTATCCGATGGACTCTGTCCTCAAAGTCTCGTTTGTGAAAACGGGTTGTACCACGAGAAGGTGAGAATTTACTTCGGCAGAACATACAAAATATTTACAAAGACAACACCATAAAGATTAAATTAAATAACAGATTTTGTGAAGAAGGAATTATAAATCGTGGTGTGAGACAAGGCTGCCCCCTATCCCCAACACTCTTTGCAATTTATATCAATGAAGTAATATGTTGCTGGAACAAGACATATAAATTTGGAATAAGAATATCAGAAAATAGAAAATTAAACACCCTATTGTTTGCAGATGACCAAATAATAATAGCAAATTCAGAAGATAATCTACAGAAAGGTCTGTATGAACTTAACAAAATTACAGAAGAATATGGATTGAAGATATCTACAGAAAATACAAAAGTTATGGCATTTCAAGGTGTAGATCCTGTCAGAAGTAAAATTGTACTGGACAACAAAATTTGGAGCAGGTGAATAATTTTACATATCTAGGATGCAATATCTCATATGAAGAAGAAAAGGATGTAAATGCAAAAAATATCTAAATTTTTAAGAATTTTAGGGTTAATAAATTCTATCTTCAAGCCACAGTTAGTCTAAAAACATTCAAGACTAAAAGTGTATAAAAACACTGGCTCTTCCAACTCTTTTGTATGGTAGCGAAGTATGGACGCTGAAACAGAAGGATATACAGAGACTTAGATCTGCTGAATGATGAGATACCTTCGGAGGACTGCAGGATACACACTACTAGATCACAAAAAAAAATGAAGACATCTTAGAAGAATTACACATGGAACCTTTAGAAAACAAAATTTCTGATTATAAGTCAAGATGGATGCAACATGTTCATCGAATGGAAGATCACAGAATACCCAAACAAATGTTAAGATATCAACCTGCAGGAAGAAGAAGACCAGAACGTCCACTCAAAAGAATTTTGGATGGTGCTTCTATTTAGGCCAAAACAGGTCAACAAATGGCCTAAATTCGTGAATGTACTATGATGATGATGATGATTCTTTCAGCTCATTCTTCTTACGTGAGATTTCCAGTTGTTTCTGTATTTTTGTACATATTCCATGACTGATTCTGTTTGTAATTCTTTGAGAATCTCAGAATTCCTTTTATGGTCTGTTGTTGAGTAACCTGCAGTACGTCTCATAAATTTCATTTCTGCTGCAGTTAGTCTTTGTTCATCTACACTGCGAATTGTCCAGGCCTCACTGCCGTAACATAATATGGGTCTGGCCAGTGTTTTATAAATTCTAGATCGTGTGTGTTTGGCTTGAAAATATTATTTATAATTCCTGTTACTCCCCTCCATGGTATCTTTACCTTGTCATGGTGGAGTGGCTTGCGTGCTTAAATGATCCTGAGAGCTATGCCGGCGGTAGCATTGCTGCCAATAGGGTTACCCATGCCAGACTGGTCGAAGGTGATGAGCCAGACGAAAAAAGTACCTTGGTCGAAAGAGTGATGATCTTTCACCGTAAAAATAGAACCGTCAAGAAATGCGGACATGGGTTCAACTGGGGTAAAATTTTCCGGAGGTCAAATAGTCCCCCATTCGGTTCTCCGGGCGGGGACTACTTCAGGGAACCCATGCCAAAGACTACATGGTCTTTATATGAATCCAGATATAATAAGAACAGTTAAGTCTCGTAGACTGCGATGGGCAGGACATGTTGCACGTATGGGGAATGAAAGACTTGCATGGAAGCTTCTTGTAGGAAAGCCAGAGGGAAAACGCCCAGTTGGTAGACCAAGAATGAGGTGGGAGAATAACATTAACTATGATTTGAGGGAAGTAGATTATACAGGAAATGATTGGAAAGCATTAGCTCAGGATAGGGATGTATGGAGAGCTTGTGTCCATGCGGCCATGAACCTACGGGTTCGATAGTGCCAGTGAGTAAGTAAGTAATTCCTGTTACTCTGTTAAATTTTACAATTTTTTGACTAAAATCTTTTTCCTCTTCATATGTAACTTGGTATCCGAGATAGTTAAACTCAACTTTTAATACCTGGAACTTCGGAAAAAGCACAGCAATATATCCTGACTACTCCTCATCTTTGGACTTTAGCAGCTGGGATATACTACAAACATCAGGCGCTGTATCCATCTTTTGTAAAATGAAGAACAATGTAGTGGAACTTTATGTTGTTAGCAAATAGCTGGATACACTAAGAAGATAGATACGGGAGAATCTTAAAATATATAATTACAATATCTTCTTCTTCTTCACTTCATGGTTTATGTGATTCACCTGCTCCGAATTCACGACAACTCCTTTCATCCTTTTGGTTTATAACGATATACAATCTTGTTTCTTCCATTCTCTGAACATGCTGTTCCCAGCCGGCGCAGTGTTGTTGAATTCTGTAATTTATTGAATGTATTTCTAATTCACTTCTTATTTCTTCATTTCTTATGTGGTACAATTTTGTGCATCCTTTGGCATGGGCGTAGCCAGCATTGGATTAAAGGGGGTGCAATTTTTTTTTCGACTGTATACCTTTCAGGTACAAAACGAACAAATAAAAAATACACAATATTATCTTTATTTTTTAAACTAACCTCAATGTATTTTGGAAGAAAACTACAGCGCTATTGAAGAGGAAATTTGAAGAATAATAGTGAAATAAATCCAGAATTTTTAAGCTTTGACGAATTGGGCCTTTTTAAATTTTTTACATTTTATACCTAATTTTGGATAGAAGAAAATCTCATTCTATCTAGTGTTAATTGGTCAAAAATCAAGGGGGGCGCAAGCGCACCCCCCTGCACCCATGTCCTTTGGTCCTTCTTAGAAAGGTCATTTCTGCCCTTTAAATTCTACTGGAACTCCTCTTATTTGTTACCCAGGACTCACTACTGTATAAAAGTACCGGCATTGTTTTGTAGAACTTTAATCTTGTATCCTTCCTTGTTTCCTACATTAAATAAACATTGTTACATTCTCAAGCAAAATACGTTGAGATTTCAATTGTTTCAAAATGGCAAAAGTTCTTAAACATTGGAAAGGAAAGCATTTCAAAAGTGGAGAGAAACAAATTATTTTGAATGTTTTCAAACAGTTTAGTGAAAAATATCCCACATGAGGATGTGGTGAAAATAACAGCAGAATTTACAGGTGAGTCAGCATGGATCATTGTACATAATGAAATAGTAAATAAAGGGTATCTATTGACATCATGGAAAAAGTGTAAACTTCTCATTGGGTTGGCCTACATTATAATTTATTGCCATAAATAAATAAGAAATGGAGAATATTAAATTATGTTGGGAAGTAAACATTATGAGGTATAATCATTAAAATTCATCGGAGAACATATTGTTTAAACAACTCACCTCATAGGATTCATGCTTCCATGATATCGCGATTTAAAACACAGTCATGTTCATCTTCAGCCATAACTCCGACTGACGAAATTCTTCGGCCGTCAACTATTCTATTGTCACCATCTTCAGTGCTGCCATCTATGGTTGAATTTATAAACTTCGAAATCAATGTAATTTCGTTAGGGATATCAAAATTCATTGATCTATTTTTGTTTTTCTGAATGTATATTTTTTCCCAAACTGTCAATTCCAAAGGTTTCTCTACTTGTTTTAAAAGTTTAGCTTCTCTTCCAATTTTATGGTGTTCTAATAAACTATGTGCAGCAATTGCAGATTTTTCAATTTCACAATTTTTAATATTTCTGAAATGTTCTTTTGTCCGAATTAAAAGGAATTTGGAAATTCGGACAAAAGAACATTTCAGAAATATTAAAAATTGTGAAATTGAAAAATCTGCAATTGCTGCACATAGTTTATTAGAACATCATAAAATTGGAAGAGAAGCTAAACTTTTAAAACAAGTAGAGAAACCTTTGGAATTGACAGTTTGGGAAAAAATATACATTCAGAAAAACAAAAATAGATCAATGAATTTTGATATCCCCAACGAAATTACATTGATTTCGAAGTTCATAAATTCAACCATAGATGGCAGCACTGAAGATGGCGACAATAGAATAGTTGACGGCCGAAGAATTTCTTCAGTCGGAGTTATGGCTGAAGATGAACATGACTGTGTTTGAAATCGCAATATCATGGAAGCATGAATCCTATGAGGTGAGTTGTTTAAACAATATGTTCTCCGATGAATTTTAAGAAATGGAGAAGTTTCTAAATATAGGAACCATCTTATACAGGGTCAAGGCAAGAATATTTAATTTTAGGAAGTGATTTTTGAGGTTATTTTAATTATATTATTTTTAGTCTGATCATCTTACCTCAATATTATTGTTAATTTGTTCATCTCCAAGAACAAGATGGCGTGTGTGTTTTCACACACCTGTCACTCACTTGTCCGATGTATGGAGTTAGCTCTGGTGGTCTAATGGTTACACATCTATCCTGGACAAAAACATTGGGAACTAGAGAGGAAAAATACAAGGAAGTGGGTTCTTTGGAGGGGAAGTTATGAGCTGTAAAATATGTGAGGACCTCAAATCTCTGATTCTCAAGAAATGAAAACCATAGGGAAAAGAACATTGCATAAAAGATGGAGGAAAAAGTCTGGGATAGGAACAAAGTGTAAGAATACATGGACAATAAAAACCAGTGGAAGAGGCTTACAATCCAGAACAATAAAGTTGTGCCCCTCTTACTTCTGGCAGCAAACCACATGGTCTGCTGACAATTGTTGTCATGGTTAAACGTCACACTTGTGGAGGATGTTATTGTATTGTCAAGTTTATTCTTGTACTATTCTATAGAAATTCTGCCTCAGGGCAAGTCTTTCACTTCAATCACAGCATTTTCATGCCATGTTTTGCAGCTTTACTAGGGAATTATAGATGTGGTAGCTTCTCGTTGCTTCCACACCAGTAAAGGATGATGATGATAGCTGGATGATTTTCAGGGACCGTTGGGCCCTAAGCTTCCTGACATTTGTCTTACAGGTGAGGAAAAAACCTCACCCTTATATGTAAGTAAACATGTTGGAAATTGACTCTAGCAAGAACGTGTGTTATCACATTGAACATGATGCCAATAGTCAGTTGTTCTCTGAATAGAACAGTCCACACTGTAATGTACTACTGACTTGACAATGCTATTACCTGCCAGTATTATGTAAACCACGTGCAGGAGTAGGTGTGGCCACGCCAGAAATAACAGCGGCTCGACTATGGAGTGGAGTGACCAGATGAAGAGGAATGCATAGGAAGGAGACGGAGATTAAAACAACAGAATTATTGTAGATTTGATGTGAAGAAATAAGAGACCCAGGTAAACATGCTAATGAATAGATTCTATTTACATTTAAAAACACTACAACTACACGAGAGAATTATCGAAGAAGTCAGATCAGTCCTGGTGAGATACAAGCGTTGCTGTCACCTGGATGGTACTTCTTCATTGACGCAACGCTCTATGTCTGCGCGACAGATGGGACATCTTTTATCGGAGGCCAACCATTGGTCTATGCAGGTTTTGTGGAATAAATGCATGCATGGAAGTCTTCGTACATCTTCATTGTCTTCATATTCAGTTAAGCAGATGGTGCATTTCTCTGCGTTGTCGTCCGTGCTTCTCTGTACCTATAATCACAATGGACACATAATCATTTAAAGTTTATCAAGACAAAAACAAAAGTTAACAATCATTGTTTACTTCTTTAAACATGCTTACCACAAGGTTCTGTACTCAGTACCACTCTCTTCAATATCTACCTAAGCATATAGAAAAGCTCCAAACAAAAACCCTACTTTTTGCTGATGATGTTGTAATATGGGTCTCCAAACCGAAAAACCAAAGTCAACAATTAATAACCATAGCCCAACAATCACTAATACAGTTAGAGAATTGGACAAAACAGAACTTAATGAAGATAAATATACAGAAGACAAATTATCAACTATTTACATTAGGAAAGAAACCACTACCCATCACTCTGAAATTGGAGGGTGAATTATTAACTCAAACACATGAAGCAAAATATTTAGGAATAACTCTGGACACAAAATTAACATGGAAGAAACACATAGAGAATATATGTACAAAGATAGAAACAAGGTTACCGTTATTAAAACGATTAGCAGGGAAAAAGTGGGGTTGCAACACACAAACTCTAAACACCTTCTACCAAATGTACAAAAAACCTGTACTTCATTATTGTGAAGAAATCCTAGTAACTACTAAAGTGAAAAAAACTTAATAAATTATAGAACCAAATCCTCCGTCTGATAACAGGAGCCGTTAAAACAACACCAATCACTGCCATGCAAATCTTAACAAATAACCCAAACATAGCATTTGAAATTGAGAAAACAGCAATCACACAGTATGAAAAATTTTTAAGGCTACCCCATAATAACTGGACCCAAAGAAAACCACAAGTATGTTTAAAATCTCAGCAAAGCTTCTTAAGCATAGTACAAGAAATCAAACAGAAATTGCAACTTCCACATTCAAAAGAAAATATGCAGATGAGAAACAACTCCCTAGAAATTTTGGAAATTGAATATAACCTTCATTTAACAGAAGACATCAAGAAATCTGAAACTCCTCCATATATTTTAAAACAAATGTCACTGGAAATAATAAATCTAAGATACCCTGCTCCAGAATGGATAAATATTTTTACAGATGGCTCCAGCCTACCAAATGATGGTGGCACTGGTGCTGGTGCAGTATGTCCACTTTTTTCCTTTTATCGTAAACTAAACACAAATTCAACAAACTTTGATGGCGAAATTCCAGCAATTTTCTTAAGTTTACAAAACCTTTTATATCACATCCAAAAATTTACAAAAGTTGTAATTCTATGTGACTCCAATGCAGCCATTCTCGCTATAACACAAGACACAACACCCAAAAGCATCAAAATTATTGAATGTCACAAAATGATAAAACAGTTATCCCGTCTACATAAAAAAGTTGTACTTCAATGGATTCCGGCCCATTGTGGAGTGACAGGCAATGAAATAGTCGATTTTCTGGCCAAGAAGGGTAGCAAAATTGTTTCAAACCCAACTTCTACTCCATTTTCCTTTCACTCTATCAAAAGAATTATCTCAAATAAATATATCAATAAACTTAGAGAAGAATATACCACCAAAACATCTGGAAAGGAATGGGAAAATCTACAAGCTTATGACATTACTACATTACAAAGAAAATCTGCAGTAGCAACATTCAGACTGCTAACGGGACATGACTGCCTGAATAAACATCTACACAGACATGGCGTAACAGATTCACCTAAATGCCCTTTTTGCAATTTAAATGAAGATATGGAAAGAAAGCATCTCCTCCGTTGTCCAGCTTTTGTAGAAGAGACCTACCTTCCTGCTAAATATTGGAGTGCAAGAGAGCGAATGATTTCATTATCAAGTGCTCGACATTAGATACCAACACTTGAATATTGTTAATGTAGTTATTGTGGTATTATATACTGCATGTTTTGTGGAAACAATCTGGGGCAAAACTTTAGTATTTGATGTTAACTTACTCAATAAATTCTTCTAAGTTTTACAGAATCTCAGTACACATGTGCGACTGGTTAATGTAACTTCTATCAATGTATGTGAAATCAGTATAACCAACCTTCGCAATAAATTCCAAAACATGCTTATAAGTTAATCTTTATTTTAATAAATGAGTTGGAGAAAATGTTTTAACATCTCACCTCACAAAGTTGCATGTCTTCACGATACCGGTTTCAAAAGTATGGTATTACTTCCATCTTCAGTCAAATTCCAACTGTTGAAATTTAGTTGTTAACATCATCTTCTGAACTGCCATCTGGTGTAGATTTTATGAACTTGGAGATTAAATTATTCCCGTCGGGGATATCGAAATTCAATGCTTTCAATTTTTGTGAATGTACATCTGCTCCCAAATTGTTAATTGTGCAGGTTTCTCCAATTGTTTCAAAAGTTACTATGCAACCGTCTTATGAGAAACTACCAGATTCACAGTTTGGATTCAGAAGTGGGAGATCAACAGCACAAGCTGTACATTGTCTCCAATGTGATATAGAAACAGCCCTGGAGGAAAGCTACATGCTATATTTATTGATTATTCCAAGGCGTTCGACACAATAAATAGAACCATGCTAATGAAGAAATTGGAAAATGCTATAGGTCTAAAACACTACCTATTACCGCCTATTAGAGACCTCCTCACCAACAACTGGGTGGAAAGAGGTGACGGTATAGACAAATCGAACATGATACAGCAAACTGTTGGGGTACTACAGGGGGACTCTTTAAGCCCCTTGCTGTTCATTTTAGCTACAGCGGACATCAACAAGGCAATAAAACCTGACAACGTAAACCTGCTTATGTACGCAGATGACACGATATTGACCTCAGCTTCAGATAGTGATCTGCAGAAAGCATTCAACCAATTAGTGGACTGGGCAAAAGAAAATGAACTGACACTAAATGAAGAGAAAACAGTCTCCATGACCTTCAGAAAAGGGGGCAGACGAGGCATTTTCTACATTGGTGAAAAAACACTAAAATCAGTAACTAGCTTCACGTATCTGGGAGTCACTTTCCAAACACAGGGAAGCGTGTTTATACACCATGTAAATGACAGAGTAAATGCTGCGATAAGAGACATAAGCAACATTAAGTCAATAAACAGACTCTCACTAGAAACATCCCTACAACTTTTTGAACTTAAAGTTGATCCCGTTGCAACATATGGGTTAGAGAATATATGGGTCCATTTAAAGAAACCGAACCTAGAAAAATTAGAGAAACTAAAGGCAACCCACTTAAAAGGGTGCTCTGTCTCTCCAAATACACACCCTCACAACTTGTTTATGAACTCTCCAGAGAACCATTCTACATAGAAGAGCTGAGGCTAAAGTCCTTACTACCAGTGACACCAGCTTACTAGGACCTCCTGCAAGAGCTCTACGAAAAGAAAAGCAAAATATGGGAAGAATTCTATATTACTGATGCCATGACAAACCGTGAATGGACTGAGGGAGGATATGAATTGCGCCACACAGTGACCAGACTCGCTGTGCATGGATTTCACCACAAGCTGTGCAGCAACCGAGCCCGGCCCAGACTGCATGTGTTCAAGATGTGGCGAACAGTGTGAGAAATATCATGTGTTAAACTGTAGGATGAGACCAGAATCGTTGCTGAAACTCTGCAGTGACTAAAAACAATCTTCCTTGCACGTTGTGCGCATTTCTTATTTTATTAAATGCTTCAAAAGTTTAGTGTCTTTTCCGATTTTAAGATTCTGTAGCAAAGTATGAGCTGCAATTGCCAATTTTTTAATTTCACCATTTTTAATATTTCTAAGGTGTTCTTTTGTATGAATTTCTAAATTCCTTTTAGTTTTTCCTATAATATATTTGGAGAAACCTTTAGAATTAACAATTTGGGATAACATATACACTCAGAAGAATAAATATAAAGCAATGAATTTCGATATCCCCGATGAGAATAATTTAATCTCCAAGTTCATAAAATCTACACCAGATGGCAGTTCAGAAGATGATGTTAACGGCGAAATTTCAACAGTTGGAATTTGACTGAAGATGGAAGTAATACTATACTTTTGAAACCGGTATTGTGAAGACACGCAACCTTGTGAGGTGAGATGTTAAAACATTTCCTCCAACTTACTTATTAATATAAATACCTCATAGTGTTTCCTAGCACTGTAAATTTAATTATAATCTCTATTTACATAATTCTTCTGTACGTGCGTTTGTCAGTTTTCTCCTAATAAAAGACTGGACCAATTTTGATTACATTTTTTTGTTTGTGCCTCGTTGGGTCCCTGGATGGTTTAGATTTACAATTGGACCCTCTAAAACCATTAGGTGTAGGAGTTTACCAGAAGTGAAAATTTAAAAATTGCTCCAGCGTTCACATTTTTCAATGTTTCACAATGAAACTCGGTATATCCTATTAAAATAAAGCAAAGGTAGGTGCTATGCAAAAGTGAGTGAAATCCAACAATTAGAAGTGGATGTTTACTTGAAATCCAAAATTAAAAACTGCCTAAATGACTGCACCGATTTTGATGAAATTTTTCGTATGTTCAAGTGGGTCCCTGGATGGTTTAAATTCACAATTGGACCTAGTAGATGGCACTGTAATTGGGCTAAAGGAATTTTTTATGTCAGCTGTGTAGTCACGACATATTCCCACTTCTTGAGCCACAACAGATGGCAGTGAGGAGTTTATGGTAAAAAAAAAGTAAGATTTTTTATTGTCTGGCCATGACACAAGAATTGAATGTTCGGGCAGGACAATGTCTGCAAGTAATTAATAAAAATTAAGTTTTATCTCAGCTCATGAGGTCAGATGCAACTTATTAAGTTGAAAACCTCAATGTTATTTGCCATAATTAATTTATGAATGTTTATAACAAATGGACGTACACCAACTTCCCTCTTCCTAACACAAAAACAGTTTACAGAAACTGTAAACTAATCTTGTATACACTAACTTGTCCCATCAGAACCCAGCAAAATCAAGTTAGTTTCTTGAATACGGTTTGGAATTAACAGCTGCTACTTTTTATTAAAAATAAATTGAAATAGAAACTTACCTGTTTGTATTTGTATAGTAACGTGTACCGCTCAATAGTGAGCTGTGAAGTGTTCGTGTGTATCCATAGACGAGGTCGCGGCCTGGAGCTCTGAAAGGATGTATTCATGAGATGGATTGGCATCAGTTGTTCGGCTGGGAACACCGGCTCCTGAGGTCGTGGACTACAAGCTCTAACCTGTAAACGGTTCCTGTACATCCATTGATGAAGTCGCTGCCTGGACTCCTCTAAGGTTGGATTCCTGTGATGGATTGGCACCAGTTGTTCATCTGGGGCTTGCAGCGAAGGAGCCACCTGCAACAATCAAAATAGAAAACAAGGGTTAAAAATTCATCCTATAAACACTGGATGAAATCATACAACAATTAATTATATTATTTTTGGTCTGGACATCTTACCTCAATATTAATGTTGATTTGTTCTTGGACATGTTTCAAAACAATTCTGTTTTATCGTCAGCTTTCCCAGACTTTCCCAGAGTCTGGGAAAGCTGACGATAAAACAGAATTGTTTTGAAACATGTCCAAGAACAAATCAACATTAATATTGAGGTAAGATGTCCAGACCAAAAATAATATAATTAAAATAACCTCAAAATATAACTTCCTAAAATTAAATGTTAAATACAACAATTAATTTCTACATAACACCAATTCATCACCAATACCACAAATTCTTCATTATAACTAAGTTTCAAACCCGTACATTAATGGCCGAGTAGACACAAGCTCTCTATACATCCTTATTCTGACCTAATGTTTTCCAATCATCCCCTGTATAATCTACTTCCCTCAAATCATGGTTAATGTTATTCTCCTACCTCATTCTTGCTCTACCAATTTGGCATTTTCCCTCTTGTTTCCCTAAAAGAAGTTTCCATGCCCTCTTTCATTCCCCACTCGTGCCACGTGTCCTGCCCATCTCAGCCTACGAGACTTAGATCATGCAGATCACTTGGCACCCATTGAAGCTCCTCAAATTAAAAAAGTCCAACTTAAGATTGGAACTGAGAAATAAATACAGCTTCAATAGGATAATTAAATCCAACAAAAATGACAAAAATTGAAGAAGAAAAATTAGCAATTTACCAGTTAAATGCAGAGATTGTGATCATATTTACACATCTAGGCCCTGCCGTCCACCCCTTGGGATATCTCGGTCATCATGACCATACTCCCAAGTCCTAGTTCTAGTCCTCGCTATCCTATTTTCGCGTCCACGTTCAAGTTCTCGGTATTTAAACCAACACCCCAGGGAGAGAGTGTTGGAGTTCGCAGTTCTGGGCAATTGCTGAGCTACATAGTACATCAGGTCGCTCAATCCTGACGACCCCACAGTTGGTTCACGGGCTCCATGAGCCTAGCCGGGAGGACTGCTGTCGCAGATCCACCAACCATTCCCCTGTTCTGCCTCCAGGGACGTGTCCTGCAGCCGTTGTGAGACCGGCTAGGGCTACAAGCCCAACAGTGTGAGACTTTTAGTACATCCAGGTGCTCATCTCTTGGCGACCCCACAGTTTGCCGAGGGGCCCGTAGGCCAAGCCAGGAACCAGTACAGTAGCTCCCCCAGGACTGGTCCGAGCCGAGCCCTGGTGTGCCCCCAGGGACGCCTTCTGCAGCTGTTGTGGGCCAGCACGGAGCTCGCAAGCTCCAACAGATCAGCAATTAGTACGACAAAGCGCTCAACTCTTGCCTACCCCACTAATGGTTCACGAGTCCCTTGGACTTAACCGGGAGGACTGTCTAGCAGATCCACCGATCTTTCCCCCAGTGCACCAGCTGGGGACGTGTTTGGTTGCTGAAGTGGGTCCAGCCTGAGCATTTAGTACGTCAGGTCGCTCAACTCCTGACGACCTCACAGATTGTCCTTGGGTCACTCGGTTCCAGAGTCGGCGCTAAGTCTCACAGACCAAAAGACCGCGCTTCCTCCTTTCCTGAGCTTATTGACCGGGTGGTAATTCCCAGCATTATGCCCGGTATTGTCCCATCCAGCCCGTTCGCAAGACTAGGCCTAGTCGTGTAGCTGCTGTGAGGCAGCCCACTGAGCAATGTAGGCATCCAGGGAGCTCATCTCCCATGGTGCCCCCACAGATGGTCTCAGGTTCAATGAACCAGGAGAAAGGGGGCACGAATCCCTAGTCTCCCACCGCCACGCCAACAGCGGCACAGGCCCCCGCTGTGGGCTGGGGTCGTTCAGGTTTGACAGCAGGCCCCTATAGCCATATGTTTTTCCTGCTGACCCCACTCATGGTCCGCGAGTCCATCGGACTTGGAAGGGAGGACTGACTAGCAGATCCACCGACCTTTTCCCCACTACGCCACCTAGGGGACGCATTTTGCTGCTGGAGTGGTCGCAGCACGAGCTATATAGTACGTCAGGTCGCTCGAGTCCTGACGACCCCACAAATGGCCCGCGGGTCCGGTCCGGACCTAGCCGGGAGGAATGCAAGCAAACCACCGACCGTTCCCCTATCCGCCGCATTTACACAGGGAAAACTAAAAGAAATTTGAAAACCAGAGTGAACAAACTTCTTAGGAATGTCAGAAATGTGGAATTGCAAAACTCAGCAGTAGCCGCTCATGCTTGGTCAGAAAAACATCAACTTGAAAGAAAGACTAGTTTCATAAAATAAATAAAAATCTTAATAGCTCACAGTTTGGTAAAAAATCCACATTCGAAAAACTAAGAAAGAAAAATTAATTAATTTTTAAATTGCCACGAAGTTGATTTGATTGGTGAGTTCATCGATCCACAAACAGATGAAGTAAGACAACAGAACATCGGTCATGTAACTACTGAAGATGTAACCACTAAGGTTATGAAACTGGTCTAATTACAAGACAGGATATGAGGTGAGGTGGAAAGAATTTTGTTTTAAATATTAACAGAGTAGCTATTTGATACATACACTTACCATAGGAGGTGCAGGAGGCAGGATCATAGCAGAACGTCCTTCAGGATGATTGTACGCAGTTGGTTGCTGAGGTGTAGGCACTGGTAGCTGCTGTGAATGGTTCACCGGTCTGAGCGTGGCACGAGTATCCCTAAATATATATACATAGTCCTGATCAGCAGTGGGCTGTGGGGCACTCAGGACTTCTGTCGGCTCACTGCCGCTGCACTGGTTCTGGGATGATGGACTGACAAGAGGAGATACAACTCGGGGCGGGGGAGAGCATGGGATGAAGTGACTAGCGGAAGGGGACTCTGGTGGTGCAGTGGATACAGCAGGACGTTGTGCTGAGTCCAAAATTTCCTTGTCCGATTCTTGAGTTAATTCTAGAGCCGTCACAGGGTCTCTGGGCTGCGATTGTATAAATTGGCCACTTACGACTTCAATGCCTGAGTCGCTGTTGCTACTTGACAAGTGATGATCTGGTTCGCTCGGACCATCCTCTATGAGACTGTGTGGCAGTTGTGTCCCGCTGGAACCTGAAAAACCAAACAAACACTTAGATAAGTCCCTATTGCACAAACAAGATTCACAAATTAAATTTGAAGAGATAAATATACTTCTGTACACGAGTGCTCTTCCATCTGAGCTATTAGGCTTCCAATTTATTCACACATTTCTCTCTGTACCATCACATTTTTCTATACTATTACTAGGAACAGTGATAAATGCAAATGGCAAAAAACAGACTGAAATCAGGAAAAGAATAGAGAAACTGATGATTTTGAAGAAGATTTTTGGGCTGTAGGCCATGGTCGTGACGCTTGTAGTTCCCTGACGTTTTGTCAAATGCAGTCTCTGGCAGAATGTCGGGGAACTACAAGCATCACGACCACGGCCTACAGCCCAAAAATCTTCTTCAAGATCATAATAGCAACTGCTGCCATGAAAGTCTACGTGAATACAATAGAGAAAATATTTTTTTATTTGTCTGATGCCACCAGGTTGTCTCTTAATGACATTTGTGGCTTCCTCCCCTGGCATTGGCGGCACTGTAATCCATTTCTCATGTTGGGGCACCTGGAAGGCAGAGTTATGTTACCCCAATGATATGATATGATAATGAAGCACCAGGAGAGTTCTTAACCTAAAATCCAGACCATGGGCAACCAATAATTTGCTTTATGGAAAATTCCCACTGTTTGATCGGGAATTGAACCCGGGACCTCATTCAACTGTAGTCAGAAATACAGACCATTATTCTATGAGGCGACTGATAGAAAAAAGTTTAAATATCTATAATTTAACAAAACAATTAATCTGCAATAAAGATATACCCATCACGCCTAAAATGGCAAAGTATAAAATTTATTTCAAACCAATGTTAACATATGCAGCTGAGACATGGATATATACAAAAAGAAGGACTTGAGCAGAATTCAAGCTACAGAAATGAAATTCTTATGTGGAATGGTACATAAAACAAGGAGATATAGAATAAGAAATAACAAAATCAGGGAGACCTTACATGTTGAAAAATAAACAACAGACTTATAAAAAAAGATTAAATGGTTAGGACATCCACAAAGAATGGAATAGGAAAGACTACCACAAACACTGTTAAATCTCAAGATACAAGGAAAACGACTACGAGAAAGATAGATGAACCAGATGAAGAAAAGTCTACAAGAAAGAGGATACGGCTGGGAAGAACTAAAGAGAAGGAAAGCACGGGAAGATAGAGATGATTGGAGACATATTTGGAATTGATCTTCTGAAAGGAGACTACAATATAACTCTATCATTAATTAACACATTGGTGACCGACAGCTCTGCGTTCCACCCACCGCTGCTGGACCGGACAATACTGTCAGTAGGGTGGACTTTTAAATTTTAAACCGCGCTAGCACAGTGTGGCTTTTACATCAATATATTTACAGTCAATAATAATAATGCATAAGTAAATCTTTATTAGTGTTCTCACCAGACCTACTAGTAGAAATTGAGGGTTTGATAGAGTTGGAAACATTTTCCTTTATGTAGAGGCACAGTGCAAAAGAGCATATGTAGCGAGTTTGTTTTCTTGTGTTCACCAAAAATGCGACAAAGTTTGGAGGGTATTTTTTTCTTTCCAATCACAGTTGGTGTTAATTTATTTTTCTTAATGTCTTAGCCTACCTGGTGGGTCGTGAGGTGGTCTCCTAGAAGTGGTTTCTTTTCTCTCTGTCTTTCCTCGTCTTCCCTGTCATCTGTTCCTAATTTCACGACTGCCAAACAAGAGGCTGTTTCAAGCAAAAACTTCTGTTTGACATTTTGCTGTTAGAATTTTGAAATTTATAGACCCTGAAAGCATTAAAGAGTGCACAATCCGGAAGCCACAATACAACTTTCTAGCTCCATTTCACTGTTTTTCTAAGGATGGAGTAATATGATAGGTACTGGTCAGCCCTGTCTACATCCTTCACATACTTGTTATATTGAAGTATTCAATAGGACATTTTTACAGCTTGACTCCTCCCACTTTCGTGTTGCCTGATGCAATGGTCTAACCATTCTTACGTCTCTTTTATCTTTCGATGTTTGTAACAAAAGGTCCCCCCTTACTACAAAAACACTTTCTCCTGGTTTGAGTTTATTTCCTGCTTGCACAAATGATTTCGGAAGCCCTCTGTTAATCTTTATTGCTTCAGAAACTCTCGTCTTTCTTTCGAGCAAATTTTCAGCTATAACCACACTAATATAATAATTGTCCTGGTGGACACGTTGCCACATATATATATATCGGCTCCAGAACGCAAAATTGAGTTTCTTTTAATTATTCCGCTCTGCAACATATATTTACAGGTTACATACGTATTCCGTAATCGCCTAACTACCCGCACTAAAATTCGATATTTCGCCAGCCGTCTGTCATAAAATTGTAAACAACTCTTTCTGTTAAGTTGGCAATTTCATAAAAGAGAAGAGAGGGGTACAAAAACAACTAAACATTATTTCACAATGAGAAGAAACAAAATTGAATGCCTCATTCAAAAGCGAAGAGGCAGGGAAGCCATAGAAAACGTAAACATGGAAATCTCCGTGACCGGTCGTCTAGTGCTGGCCATTTAAACACGGAGATCTCCGTGGCCCATCACCAATGTGTTAACAACATGCAGTTGAATGAAAATTCTAGTGTTGTAACAGAATGAGATACTGACCAGGGAACACCTGCGGCTGCACTGGAACTTGCTGAGGTGGAGGAGGTACAGTCACTTCTTGTTCCATGACGTGATGTTCTGGTTCGGTTTCACCAGCAGGTGCATGCATAAACTTCCTCTTCTTTATTGGCAGCGGAGCAACATTCTTACGAGCTCCTGCAGGAGGGCAGCAGGTCCTGGGACGCTTCAATTCAGGAGTCTTCGTAAAACTACATGATGCTCCTTCGCTGGAACGAGAGTGGTTGCCTTTCTTTGTCTTCAGTTCAACAGGCGTTCCTCTGTCACCTTCCAATACTCGCTTACGTCTCGCTGTGTCATACCGATCAGCACCGGCAACTGAAACACAACACACAGATGTCAGCTTAACATCCTATGTATACAAACATTTTTTATTTTCAATCTTAAATATTAAATTTATCATTTCTTGCCGAATAACAAATTTTATATGAAGGAAATCTATCTATCTATCTATCTATAATGACATAGCCCGTTGTTGAGCCATGGCCTCTCCTTTGTTAGGAGTTACTAAACAATGTTAATATTTAGTTATCTTATTTACTCATAGATGTCATGTGGTCAACACACTGATGCAATGAGACATCTAACAGTCCAATAAAGTATTACTAGGACGTTAATGTTGACAATTTTGCTTAGGAGCCTCTTTATTCAGGATTAAGGATCTTTTACAAGCCTGAAAATCTTCAGACTCGGGACCGTGGCTTAAAGTTTTTCCCGGAGGACTTGCTCCTTGCATTTTTCTATCCTAAAAAATCCATCGACTCCGTCCAGGTTTGAACCCACGACCCTCAGAACTAGAGTCAAGGAGCATAACCACTAGTCCACCACAGAAAATAAGTAATCCCAATTGGTAAGAAATCTGGAATTTATTAAATTAGTGAAATGACTGCAAGAAAGTATGCATACATAGAAAACTAATGGGAATTTAGAAACTCATACAAAAGAACACTTTAGAAATATGTACGTATCTAATGGTCTGGAAGTAACAACAAAGGTATAGTTAGAAATATAAAAAAATGTGAAATTGAAGAGTGAAATGGAATATGGATACAATCGATACTAGTAAAATTCATGGTGATTTTCCTTTGAGGTATTAGTTCACAGTAATATAATGTACGGTTAAAAACTATAATATAGTTACCTTGTAGGTCCGTCTCATCAACTTTAGTTCTTTTAAAACTCTGTAGGCCTTTCAGGACTAGTCCCATTATCAGCAGAATGCATTAGGTCTGTTCTTGTTGACCCTTGTTGAAGTACTGACTTGGTTGTGAGAATTTTGTACAGAGGATTGTGTGGATTAGGTGTGTATTCATTGAGAATCAGGTTGTTGTTGATTTCTCTTAGGATTGCGATTTCCTCCAGTATATTTATTCTCGTTGGAATGTTTTCTCTATGTACTATTGTGAGGGTGTTATCGATGTTATGCATATGGTGTCCAGCTTGAATTACATGTTTTGCGTAACTTGATTTTCCTCCATTGTAAATGAAATCTCTGAAATGTTCCTTGAATCTAATGTTGAAGCTTCTGTTAGTTTTCCCAGTGTACAATTTATTGCAGTCTGTACATGTAAATTTGTAGATGCCTTTATTGTCGAATTCATCTATTTCTTTGATGTTGTTGTTTATTAAATTGTTTAATTTGTTGTCAGTTTTTTAGGATATATTAATATTCTTATTGAGCTTTTTTAGTGTGTTGGCCAATTTTAATGTTTCTTTACCAGTGTATGTTAGAGTTATCCATTTCTTGTTGTCATTGGATTCTATTTCAAGTTTGGTTATGTTGGTAATGTTGTTTTTTTCTTTTTGTTTGTTTATAATTCTATTTATTTCTATTATGTTTGTTGTAGCCATTAATTTTTGCCATGTGTTTGATGTAATTTAATTCTTTATTATAATTGTCTTTATTTAGAGGGAGTTTTAACATCCTATTTATTAGGCTTTTGAATGTACTTATTTTATGTTGAAAAGGATGTCTCGATTTATTGTTTATGGCTAGTGTGTTGCTTGTCGGTTTTTGATAAATGACAATTTCTATTTTGTTGTTGGTGAAGTTTTTGGTTAGTGTTAGGTCCAAATAGTTTATACTGTTGTTGATTTCTGTTTCATGAGTAAAGATGATTTTCTTGTGCATGTTAGTTAAATCTTGAGAGATTTCTTTGTCTTTTCTATTTTTGCTGTCATAAATAATTAATACGTCATCTTTACTGATGAAACAGAAATCAACAACAGTATAAACTATTTGGACCTAACACTAACAAAAAACTTCACCAACAACAAAATAGAAATTGGCATTTATCGAAAACCGACAAGCAACACACTAGCCATAAACAATAAATCGAGACATCCTTTTCAACATAAAATAAGTACATTCAAAAGCCTAATAAATAGGATGTTAAAACTCCCTCTAAATAAAGACAATTATAATAAAGAATTAAATTACATCAAACACATGGCAAAAATTAACGGCTACAACAAACAAATAATAAATAGAATTATAAACAAACAAAAAAGAAAAAACAACATTACCAACATAACCAAACTTGAAATAGAATCCAATGACAACAACAAGAAATGGATAACTCTCACATATACACTGGTAAAGAAACATTAAAATTGGCCAACACACTAAAAAGCTCGATAAGAATATTAATATATCCTATAGAACTGACAACAAATTAAACAATTTAATAAACAACAACATTGAAGAAATAGATGAATTCGACAAATTAACATGTACAGACTGCAATAAATTCTACATTGGGAAAACTAACAGAAGCTTCAACATTAGATTCAAGGAACATTTCAGAGATTTCATTTACAATGGAGGAAAATCAAGTTACGCAAAACATGTAATTCAAGCTGGACACCATATACATAACATCGATAACACCCTCACAATAGTAGATAGAAAAAACATTCCAACGAGAATAAATATACTGAAGGAAATCGCAATCCTAAGAGAAATCAACAACAACCTGATTCTCAATGAATACACACAATCCTCTGTACAAAATTCTCACAACCAAGTCAGTACTTCAACAAGGGTCAACAAGAAGGACCTAATGCATTCTGCTGATGATGGGACTAGTCCCGAAAGGCCTACAGAGTTTTAAAAGAACTTAAGTTGAGGAGACGAACCTACAAGGTAACTATATTATAGTTTTTAACCGTACATTATATTACTGTAATATGGATACAATTAAAAAATATACATTTTGAGATATTCCATCCATCCATAGTAATTCTGCCCGATGACTGCAGTCAGCATTTTCATGCTACGTTTAGCACTATACTAGGGAATTATACGTGTGGTAGCTACCTATTGTTTTCCACACTGGAGAAGGATGATGATGATAATGATGTGGATGATGATTGACAGATGACTTTCGGGGACCGTTGGGCGCTAAGCATCCTGACATTTGTCTTACAGGTGAGGAAAAAACCCTGGAAAAATACCTCACCCAGGAGCCTGTCCTGACCGGGAATTGAATGGAAAAAGCGTAAAACATGAGTTATGGCCATATTCCATTCAAATCCTCAATTGAGAAATTATCAATTGCAGCTCATAGTTTGCTAGAGAATCATAAAATTGAAAAGAACTAAACTTTCAAAACATTTGGCAAAGGCCATGGAATTAACAGTCTGGGAAGAGATATACATTCAGAATAACAGTTATACATCCATGAATTCTGGAATTCTCGGCAAACAAGATTTTATCTCCAAGTTCATCAAATCAATACTAGAAGACGATGGTGAAGGCAAAAGTTCAAGTCGGAAATATGGCTGTCCCTGAAACGCGGTCATCGGTTGTCAAAAACATGGAGTGTACGAGGTGAGATGAAGTACTTAAATCTCATTCAGGTGAAAAAGAAAAAGAAATGGAAAAGTAATGAATTTTGAAATTCTGCGGAAGTTAATTTCATTTGGAGGTTCATCAATCCACCAACAGATGGAGTAGGAAGCAGTGCTCCTGATCAAAATTACTGATGATGAAACCACCTAAGTTTTGAAATAGGTCTAATGAGAAGATGGGATACGAGGTGAGGTGAACAGAATTTATTTTAAATTTAAACAGGTATTTAGTGCTGTAAACATACTCTCTGTCCAATAAAACAATTGTTGGAATTTTAATGTCTCCTAAAGATCACAAGACACAAGGCCACACCAGGGAGTATAAAAGTAATTACCATTTCTGTACTCGGTGTTGTGAAGAGGACGGTCCACAGTAGAGGAGAATGCAGTGTCAAAGTTCTCAGCGAGAGATGTGGGGCTTCCCACTACACCTTGACCTGAGTATGACATCGTCTGAGCTGATTCCTGCGGCCGATGTTCAGAAGTGGGCATTACACGTTCCGCCATACTGCTGAAATAACATAAAATACCCACAATATATATTATTCTATTTTTAATAGATAAAGAACAAATAATTAAACTTAACATAATCATCCTTAATTGAACAGTTGTCAGGTAACGAAATCTAAACAACAAAAATTCGAAGAAAAAAGTTTTGTAATCAATTGAGTTGGTGTTTACTTGATGAAAATCCATATTTATTAATTAAATAAAAATAAAACGTAGTTTTATTTGATTTTCATATTTATTATATAATTCAGTGACAGCTGTATCGGTACACTGTACCTTCTTCAGACATGTTAACAAATTATGAATTGTGTTCCAACTGATCTAAGCAACAATACAACAATATTTATTTAAATTTTTAAATTTAACAAAGGGGATTCATTCAAATCAAGTTGAGAATTTAACAGTTTTTTACTACTTTTAAATTTATTAATTTCTACAGCCTCCAAAAGATCTAACTTCTTACCCTTATCACAAATATGTAAAATTTCAAAATTTGGATCGAAACAATGATTAAATTGGAATAGGTGGTTAGCATATTTTGAATTTTCTAAATTTATGTTATATGCTCTCATGTGTTCCTTTATCCGAGAGATAAAAGGTCTACCAGTTTGTCCTATATAGACATTGTCACATGTGCCACACTTCAATTTATATACACCTGATAATTTTTCTTTTTTTGTTTTGGTTTTATTGTTTTTTATTATATTTTGTAGAGTTTTATTAGTTTTAAATGCCACATTAATGTTCAACTTTTTAAAGTGTTTAGATATTTTATTTGAAAGTGGGCCTTTGTATGACATTACGACATATTTCTTTGTGTTTTCTTTGGGTAAAGGAAAAACTTTGTTAATTGCTTTTTTGCAATTAGAATGTTTAATTAAGAAGGTTCATTACAAAAAAGCAATTAACAAAGTTTTTCCTTTACCCAAAGAAAACACAAAGAAATATGTCGTAATGTCATACATAGGCCCACTTTCAAATAAAATATCTAAAGACTTTAAAAAGTTGAACATTAATGCGGCATTTAAAACTAATAAAACTCTACAAAATATAATAAAAAACAATAAAACCAAAACAAAAAAAGAAAAATTATCAGGTGTATATAAATTGAAGTGTGCCACATGTGACAATGTCTATACAGGACAAACTGGTAGACCTTTTATCTCTCGGATAAAGGAACACATGAGAGCATATAACAGAAATTTAGAAAATTCAAAATATGCTAACCACCTATTCCAATTTAATCATTGTTTCGATCCAAATTTTGAAATTTTACATATTTGTGATAAGGGTAAGAAGTTAGATCTTTTGGAGGCTGTAGAAATTAATAAATTTAAAAGTAGTAAAAAACTGTTAAATTCTCAACTTGATTTGAATGAATCCCTTTGTTAAATTTAAAAATTTAAATAAATATTGTTGTATTGTTGCTTAGATCAGTTGGAACACAATTCATAATTTGTTAACATGTGTGAAGAAGGTACAGTGTACCGAAACAGCTGTTACTGAATTATATAATAAATATGAAAATCAAATAAAACTACGTTTTATTTTTATTTAATTAATAAAAAAGTTTTGTGTGGAATAGTGAACTATCCGGAGAATATCACGACATGGTGCATATACAAGTTTTTATTCTGTCCCTTCAAACAATGAGAACAAACGCGAAGTATAGCAGAAAGCAAGTTATTTTACATGATTGTAAAAGTACTTAGAAAACGGAAATGGGACATTTTGAAACCAAAGAGTCCAGATCTGTATGCCATCAAAAAAGCACATTTTGTTTTGAAACCTGCAACTAATCTATGGCCGCCATTTTGCTGTGGACAAGAATCAGTTAGTTTCAAATAGCCACATTTTATACGAATTTTTAGTCATTTATAGAACGTCCTGAGGCCAAATGATATTTGTACATAGAGAAACCTGAGAAGAATGCAGAAACACTAAAAGTCAGATTTGGTGCCAAGTGGACAAGAAACGTTTTCAAAAATGAGGTCCTCAAATTCTGTATGATAATCGCGCCTACGGTGGCAAACCCACCACCGGACTTGCTGACTTCAGGCCAGTAATTTGTTAATCAATTGAGTTGGTGTTTACATAATGAAAATCGATATGTATTAATTAAATAAAAATAAAACGTAGTTTTATTTGATTTTCATATTTATTATATAATTCAGTGACAGCTGTTTCGGTACAGTGTACATGTTGACATGTCTGAAGAAGGTTATATAATATAATATGAAAATCAAATAAAACTACGTTTTATTTTTATTTAATTAACAGTAATTTGTTGTAAGAACTCACCTTATTAAAAAGTCTCCAAAATGTAAAAGGACTGCTCTATCTTCAAACACAATTCCAAAGGCAGAGATCAACGATCAACAACCGTATTTTACACAATAAGTTATATTGATAATTTTAAGTAGCACGCAAAAACGTATTCCACGTAAAAATTTGTGCAACTGTTCACTATAACTGAAATTGGTAACACGTGTAGACTACCAACCAACAGTTCGTTTCTCGTTGGTGCAATGCAATTCCCTACGTCAACCAATCAGAAGGCAGAACTTACGATAGATCAGAGAGGATGAGCGTATTCGATACTCGCATAAAAAGCTGTTCACATTTAAGAACAGAGAATGAGTCGAATAATCTCTGATAGACGAACTATTCTAACTGGAGTGACTCAGGATCCCTACTATCACCATTGCTATATACTATTTATACCGCCGACGTTCCTGGGAGGACATATACACAACTGGCCCTGAATGCCGATGATGTTGCGATATATAGTAAACACAGATCCTTACTTAGGTGTAGTAGAAAGGCGCACAGAGGCCTACGAGATATTGAGCGGTGGGCTGATAAATGGAGAATCATAATTGGTAAAGATAAGAATCATTTTTACGCAACGGATCTCTTTGAAATCTTTTTTCAAGACCAAATAACTTTTTGGTTGCAAGTTCTTTGGTTTATTGTAAAGATGGAGTATTGCAGTTAAAATATCTTTTCTTACTTAAGGGGACACATCGGCAGAAAGTACTAGAAAATCTGATTTTTTTATTTCATCTTTTGATAGTTTAGGCATTCAACTATAATTCCTCCAAGTTCCATAAATCACTTCAAATTGATTATTCTTAAAAAAATACAAGGTGCTGCCATCTGCCACGCCCACCTTCTTTTCCTGCTTGCTGTCATATTTGGTTCTATTTTACTGCGTAATTTGCAGGCATGTAAGTGTACATTATCTATTTTTAATTTATGAACAGTAAGATTAAAACTAAGACTGCATATACAAAGAGGAAATATTACAATTATAGGAATATATAGCCCAGACGAAGGACAAAATAGAGATGAAGTAATAGATTTTTACGAAGAACTCCAGAAACTCATAAATAAAACAAATAAAAATGATTACCTTATTTTAACTGGAGATTTCAATGCACGTATAGAAAATAAACCTATACCAGAAACCATAGGTAAACATGGAGAAGTAACTATAAACAATAATGGAAAACTTATAATAGACTTCGTCTTGAAAGTAACGAATACCTTTTTTCCACACTTAGATATTGACAAATATACATGGAGTGCCAGAGGAAGTACAAGTATAATTGATTATGTAATTGTAAATAAAAAACTTCCAAATTTAGTTCATGATACTAGAGTATATCGAGGGCCTGATATTAATTCTGATCATTTTTTAGTGAGGTCTAAAATAGCTATTCCAACCCGATGGAAGAAATTACACTATGATAAGATCGAAAAAAATGAAACATTTAAAGTTCACCTATTACAACAAAAATCCATTAAAGAATTATATAAAAAGAGATTACAGAAAATCCTATAACTAGAAATACAACTGAAGAATGGGATGAGATTAAAAGAATAATAACTCAAGCTGAAAAGAATCTTTATGAATGAGAAATATATCATATTATAAAAAAAAATTAAAAATTTGGAATGAGGACTTAGAAAAAAATAACAACGATACTAACATCGATAACAACGATACTAAGATCGATAACAAAGATACTAAGATCGATAACAAAGATAATAACAACGATCATAGATATACACTATACTAACTATAAACAGTTAAAGATACATTAAATGTAGCAATGTAAATTTTATGTACAAACAACATTTTATACAATAATAACAATAATAATACTTACGATAATAATAATAATAATAATAATAATAATAATAATAATATTTAATAAATGAAAAGAAAACGGCGTATCTAAATTATCTTAATACGAAAACAAATGAATCATTAACTGAATACAAAGAGAAAAAGCGCAAAATTTCGTAGAGAAGTTAGAAAAACCAAACGATCAATGTGGGATAAATATATAAGTGATATCGAACACGATGTACATGGAAAACAAGAAAAGGCGTACAAAATTATGAAACAAGAGATACACTTAAATTAAATAACATTTCTGAAGAAAAATGGATAGATAACTATCAAGAATTATGGACAGAAAAAAATTCAGAAGAAAATGAAGAATAAATAATACAAGCACATGAACACGTAGATTTAATAACCATAGAGGAATTAACAACTTCTATTGATCATTTCCATAACAAAAACACACCGGGTATCGATAATATGAACATAGAATTAATTAAATATGCATCGTTTTCTCTAAAAGTTCGTCTACTAGATTTTATAAATATATATTGGAAATTCCTCCCGAAGAATGGAAAATCGCCAAAATATACCCTATATATAAAAAAGGAAAACAGACAAGGTTCTTCTAATTATAGAGGAATACCTATATTGAATATGTGCTATAAAATTTATGCCAATATTCTAAAAAAACCGCTTAAACATAATTACGGTATAGAAAATATCATATTGGATGTTCAAAATGGATTCAGAAATGGAAGAGCCTGTTCCAACTGTATACTCACGACTCAATTATTTGAAAAGCATATAGAATTTAACATCCCAACATATATAGGATTTATAGACTTTGAAAAAGCTTTTGATATGGTACATAGAAATAAATTATGTGATACAATGACAAATAAATGTATACCACAACATTTGATTATGACTACACAAAATGTATATGTTAATAATATAATTGTAATAAACAGAGGTTTTAAATCTAAACATCAAAAAATGGTAACAATAAATCGTGGTGTCAGACAAGTGTGCCCTTTATCACCTTCTATTTTAATTTATATATAGATGAAGTTAAGTTAAAGTGGCAGATTAATTTAAATAAACATTTTAAAATAAATAATAATCTGAAGGATACAATATTATTTGCTGATGTCAAGTAGTGATTTCCAGTTCAGAAGATGATCAGCAAAGAGCTATTTTTAATTTGGAAAAAATAAGGGCCAATTACAATTTAAAAATTTAAAAGAATAAAACTAAAATTTTAGCATTTAAAGGACATGATACCTTAAGAGCAAAAATAGTAATTGATAATAAAATTTTAGAGCAAGTGAACAGTTTTGAATATCTAGGTTTCAATTTATCATATGTTAAAATTGAAGATATTAATGACAAAATAAATAAATAAATGTAATCTAATGTGTGGCACTATTAAAAGAACCCTTAAAAACACAAGAAAATAAACAAAATTTAAATTTTATAAAGTAATGGCTGTTCCTGTATTCATGTATGGATCAGAATGTTGGACGATCAATAAAAGACAAGAATGAAGATTGGAAGCAGCTGAGATGCGATTTTTATGAAATATAGCAGGATATACTCTGCTGGATAAGAAAAGAAATGAACATATAAGAAAGGAACTAAATATTTTCAAACTTACAGACTGAATAATTAAATATAGGAACGACTGCAAAGAACATATTGATAGAATGCCAGAAAGAAGATTTCCAAAATTATTGCTAAATTATAAACCGATTGGAAGAATAAATGTTGGTCGCCTACACAAAAGATGGTCTGAACAATTTTAACAATTCTAGCATTCATGAAACCGGAACGAGCCAACAGGCTTAATATCTGGATGATGATGAACAGTAAGAAATCTAAGACATGTCAGACCTTATGATGCAGAAAGGATGTTGTTTATATTTTATTGTAGCACATGGTTAGTATATATTTATTTTGTTGTTAGTGTGAGGATATACTATTCTGAAACTCTGTGAAGTAAATTTTGTTGATTCTCCATTACTTTGTAAATATTTACATTAATAATGGGATGTTCTGATAGAATCTTCAGAAAAATTAAAAAGTCTGAAATTCTGAATACAAAGTGTAACAGTACAGGAGAAGTTTGAGTTGATCAATTACATACACCTCCAAGTGCTTCTAAGAGTAAAATTGGTTCAGGTATAAATGTACAAAGGAGTGCTGATGAAACAAACAGTGGATATAGAATTATACATTTGACATTACTGTCCGAGGCAGTAACTTGTGCTTGTTAGTGCTCATTTTATGCTGGTCATATTCAAAAGTGAATGGGTGAAGACTTGTAGAACAAAAAAAGGGCAAAGTTCTAAAAGATGGAAAGCCAATTGGGGAAAAAAACATACTGACCAAGAAAAGAATTGATGGTTTGCAAAATTACTATGGTGATGCTATTAGATTCAATGTGAATAACCTTCAGTCTATGTAACAAGTTGTGCGGGCACTTGGGTTCATTACACATCAACAGATGACAACCTTCAACATGGTCTTTGCTCTGAAACATGGCATAAAATAAAACAAAACTGGAGAAAAATATCCCCAAAAGAACAGCCTTCCAGAAGAGGTAATGCTAACAATCAAAAGAATTTATTAAGCACTTTATGATCCAGAACTGGTGAGAAAATGCCTACATGGCAAAACTCAGAATCACAATGAGTGTTTCAATTCTCTCAATTGGGAGAGATGCCCAAAGACAGTTGTGTCTATCTAGTTGTTAGAATAGCAACTTTTGATGTATGTAATGATGGAAATATAGCAAGACTTAGGGTCCTTGAAAAGCTAGGAATCACTCCAGGAGTGTTTATGAGCCAAATTTTGGGACGGGACGACAGACAGCGTATCACCATCACTGAAGTTAGGACTGAAAAATTAGCCCAGCAGGTCAGACTGAGGAACAGAGGGAAGGAAAGGGCTGCAGAAGACCATGAAGAGGATGAAGACAACAGTTATGGGGGATTTTAAGTAAGTTGTTCCCACAAAACTACAAATTTGATTTTCTTCTCTCGTTTCCTCAGTTTATTAATTTTCAGACTTTAAGTACCTTTTCTCAGAAACCAGTATCTCAATGAGATTTGGTACACAGTTTTATGCTACAGTGGTGATTATTTTTATGTAGGGAATTTTTCTTAGGGCCATTTCTTTTGGACTTTGACATGTGAAAAGTACTGTATTTTTTAAGCAAAAATGTTTGTTCGCATTAAAAATTCATTTAAAAATCAATAAAGAAAGATATAAAAAATCTGTTGCACAAAATTTTATTGTTATTTATATAATATATATATAAGCAAATCTTCATGCATTTTCTTCAAAGGGATACTGAGAAAATGTACAGCCTTTGAAAAAAATTATGGCACAGCTCTTGATGGTGGAAAGTTAAAAGTTTTGAAGAGCAATTCACACTAGTAAGTTCTCACATGTGCTGTCTCCTTTGAGGTGAAATCCGGCGGAATAAGGGGCCAAACATAGATTTATACCAATAGTTATTGAAATAATTTCATCAAATAAATTTATTAATTGAACCTCTAAGTTAAGAGTTATCAGATGACTGAAAGCAAATAATGGGCTCTTAAACCAATCAATAGTAAATCAGGGCTTACTTCTGATGGAGTATTCGTATGGTTCGCTTCAGTAGAGGAGTCGGTAAGATGCGAATTAGTGACGATGAGGCGAATGTAAGAGAAACTTTGAAGAAGGACTGTGTCTGTAACTGTGATATAAGCGATTATCTGATAAACTTTCAAAGAAGAATTGTGATTGAAGATTTAGTGATAATTTTTAGAAGCAAATACAGTGTCAAGAAAATTTTACATAACATCTGTGTGTTTATTTAAGTCGAAATAATCAAAAAGGAAAACCCTATGCCATCCCGTGACAATTTTTTTTTCAAATTCCCCTGGTTGTCTTTCCATATTCCTGCTTTCTCTCCTGGCATGGCATACTTATAACCCACATCTGGGGTTGGGGCGCCTGGAAGGCGGGATTGCCCCGATATATGATGGATGATGATAGTGGGGCACCAGGAGAGTCCCTAATCCTAAGCTTAATCTAGGATGAATATGAATGATGATGATTGCGATGGCTATATGATTTCGTGGACCGTTTGGGACTTAAAGTTTTCCTGACATTTGTCTTACAGGTGAGGAAAAAATCCCGATAAAAACCTCACCCAGAAAAATTGTCCCGACCGGGGATCGAACCCGAGCCCTCTGCGTGACAAGGCAGCACGCTACCTCGAGACCACAGCGTTGGACTAAGAATCATAATAAAATCTGAAAAAAATATGTTATAAGCCTACCATTCAACCGGGAAAGTAGGCCAATTTCATTAGGACATCGCCGCCAATATCTCCCGAAGCGTCGATAAAGCGCGCCGGACGCTCACATAGGATGGAAAAATACTAAGTAAAAAATTCAATCGACAGAAAAATGTTATGTCCCTACCCTCCACCGGGAATCAGTGACCCCACAAAGCGGGCTCGCCGGCCGCCAATAATAACATCCGAGGACTCGGTAAAGCACGCCTAGCGATCACACAGAAAAATTGTGGACTTATAATGGCCACAGTAAAGAGAAACCATCCTAGTGTATTCAATGTTTGTATCTTAGCTGGTATTCTGAAAAATTAATATAATATGGTCAGTGCAGTGATCTGTTAGACGGTGGTAAGTCGTGTACTTACCTTATAGTACACATAACGACAGAACTAAGTCTTGCCATGGCAAGCAGCATCACCAATATGCATGATTTTACAATGGATATAGACGAAGACAACAAGAAACTTGAAGAAATGTGGGCTGAAGTACTCAAAGAATTAGAAGAAATAATTGATAATAAAAAAACTAGAGTCGAACTCATCCTTTGTAACAACAGCCTCATAAATTCAAGGACTAATAATAATAATAATAATAAACATATTTGATACTTTCCCAGATTTTGCTGGTTCCCATATGCCAGAGGGCCTAATCTTGCAATGTAGGATACAGATAGATGAAATACAAGTAGCTACAAATAACCTAAATTACTATTTGGAAACAATCCAGAACATAGTCCAGGACGCGTTTAATGAAGTCCAAAATTAGCGCCTAAAAAGAGGTAAAAAGAAAAATACACCTAATAATCAGGATTATCCAAAACTGACGGACAGTCACAAGCCTAAAAATGCAAACAAAAGAAAAACTTACATAAATCGGCTGATTCCAAATTATCAAGGCAGGCTCCAGCCAGTGAGGGTACTCTGACGCTAGAACTGTCAAACAAATTTGCAATTCTAGCTAGCCAAGGAGTAAATTCTGGTTCCTCAACGTATAAAGTACCAAGCACGGTCAAACCAACTCAAAAGAAATGTAAGAATGGTGACTCAAACATTAAAGAGAAACCGTCTATATATACTTTAATACAACCAACATCAATATCAGCGCAGATAACACACGAGGACAATGGTCGATCCCAAAAAGAGAAACCATCCTCAAATATCTTAACTACAAAAATCACACAAAAAGTTATAAAAGTCACCATAGCCTGGACCTTGAGGTGCTAAAAATAACGCAAATAAAGAACAGAGAACCCAAACCACCACCCATCACCCTTATAGGAATTATGCACCTGGTAAAAATATATAAAACACTCAAAAGCATTATCACAAAAGACATAAAAGTAGTGTGAAGGTCTCAGGTACTGTACAAGAACACAAGTAGACCATAGCATTGTTACAAAATACTTGGCCGTGGTCTTTGTTTAAGCGTTTATGATTCCGACTACAATTAAGGGTCTTGGCCCGGTCTTGAGGTTCTTATCTACGGTGTTTGTGTAAGTAGTGTTGCTTGTACAAGCTGGTCTGAAAAATGCTCTTCTTCAGACCATTTTTACGTAAAGTTGGACGAGGAACTGAGCTACAGCTTGATGGTCTTAAAAAGAGGAAGTTGACTTTATGTGATGGTCTTGAAGATTTAAGGCTGTTTGTTGGTCATACTGTTAAAAGTGTGAGCGTTTCCTGAAGTAGTTGAGGATTTAGAAGGAATTTGGTTAGGATTGCAAATAATTACTTAATGACATTGGGATCGGTTGGATTTGAGTTTCATCAGAGGAATTGGTAAGTGCAGAAAAATTAGATGGGATAAGTTAGGTGGATTTTCACTCCTTGGTATGGATGTCTACTGGGTAGAAATTTTCGCCCTTTGTTCTGGGCTAAGAGTTCAAATATTTTTTTTTAATTCTGGGCATTTTCTTCAACTTGCAGCGTCTTCTTGTATGCAGTTTACGTTGTCTTCAGTGCATTCAGTTACTCTGTGCCTGCCAGAGCATTTAACACACCTCGCTGTTGTGAAACAGAATTGAGCGAGCTGCCCAAAACCCTGGCAGTTGAAGTATTGAGTTCCTTCTGTAGGCCTCTCATAGGTTTCGAGTCTGACACGTACGTTAAATAATTCTTTTAGTTGTTCAAGTTGTGACTTCAAGTTTTCAGTCTTCATGAAGGATAGATTCCAAACTGGGCAGACAGTCTGTTTCTTCTCTCTGTTCAGGAAGATGTTTTTAGTAATCTGTCGGACGTCTTTGATGTATTTTTTAAGTTTTGCCGTTATATCATTTGGGAGTCCTTTAAGTGTAATTTGTATATTGGTGTAAGACCATATCCATGTGTAGGAAAAGGTGTTTTGGTATTTTTAGTACTTCGAAGGCATGCTGGTATGTCAATTCAGCTCACTATGGGTGTGCAACCTCTACCAGTAGACACTTCAGTCAGATATTTAGGCCACATTTTCGATAAAAAAACTTACATTCAGAGCCCATATTGAACATAAAACAAATAAAGCTAATCAAGGTTTCACATTATTATTTTCGTTTTTCCAAGTTGCCGTCACTGTCCCGAATGATCAGAGTCACATTATATGTGGCTACAATCCATGGTATGCTATATCCTTGCGAAATGCCACAAAAAGGAAATTGCAGATACTGCAAAATAAATGTCTAAAAATCTAATTTTCGGCACCGCGTTACACAAGGATAACAGAGATGCATGAGGCCACAAAGGTACCATATAATGATACTAACATAAAGGAAAATGTTTCAAAACATAAATTATCATGGAAACCCAATAGTAAGCAATATAGCACACCTTCCGAATGGCATACTAAACACAGAAACATATTCGACGAAATAAACCAATCATAGTACTTAGCATGAAGCAACCAAGGACAGAAAGGCCAGCACAGAGTGGCGTGGCTCATTCAGGTCCTGTATCGAGCCGAGCTTTTCAGCGACATGGTATCTGATGTCCCAATCAAACGAGATCTATTCGCCTTGTCAATAAATAACCGCAGAACAGGGGAATGGTCAGTGGATCTGCGACAGCAGTCCTCCCGGCTAGGCTCATGGAGCCCGTGGACCAACTGTGGGGTCGTCAGGATTGAGCGACCTGATGTACTATGTAGCTCAGCAATTCCCAGAACTGCAAACTCCAACACTCTCTCCCTAGGGTGTTGGTTTTAGGACTGTGAACTTGAACGTGGACGTGAACATAGGATAGGGAGGACTAGAACTAGGACTTGGGAGTATGGTCAGGACGACCGAGGTATCCCAAGGGGTGGATGGATGGGCCTAGATGTCAATAAATAACTACATTAAATCACATATTACATACCACACTACAATAAATCCCCCAAAAAACGCCGTCTAGGCTAGGGCTAACCAGATAAGCCAAATAATAAACACACACGGGAATTCCCCGACAAGGGACAAAGAAAAGTCCCATGAAAGGCACACTGGACAACACCAATAGCTGTCAACAAGTGATGATGATGATGATGCTCACACAGATCTGCGGATTTGTCTCCATGGGTGAAGAAATTTTCCCATGGAATTTTGGCCAGCGTGGGACTGATTCCCACCCAGCATCTTGAGAATTTGGGTAGCTACAATAAGTAGTAGTTGCTATGAGTTGATAAAACCAACTACATTGGCTGGGGGATCGGACATGCTGACCATATGTCACCTCTCTGTTGGCTGGATGATCATCTATCTCTGTGATTAACACATGTGGATGTGAGGCCAACAGCCAGCTGCTAGGCCTAGGACCTTCTAAGCCTGTCAGCTCATGGAGTACTTTTTTAATTCCACAACTGTTGTTCTGTCATAGAGAAACACTGAATTTTACTCCATCTACTGGTGGACCAATGAACCTCCAAATTGAATGAACTTTCCCAGGAATTAAAAAATTAATTATTTTTCTCTCTTAATTTTTGGTCACAAAAATATGAGATTGAAAAAAGGGCCAATTTAATAAAACAAATAGAAAAACCATAAAGAGCTAACAGCTTGGGAAAAAAGGGCACATTAAAAAAAGAACAAGAAAGAGAAAGTAATGAATTTTGAAATTCCGGGGAAGTTGATTTGATTTGGAGGTCCATCAAACCACTAACAGATGGAGTAAGAAGCAGTGCTCCTGGACAACTGAACAACAGTCATAAAATTATTGATGATGACACCACCTAAGTTCTGAAACAGATCTAATTAGAAGATCGGATGTGAGGTGAGGTCAATAGAATTTATTTTAAATTGTAAACAGGTATTTAGTGCTGAAATCTATGATAACATACTCATCCTCAAAATAAAGCAATTGTTGGGATTTTAATGCCTCCTGAAGCTCAGTAGACACAAGGTCACACCAGGGAGTATAGAAGTACTTACCATTTCTGTACTCGGTGTTGTGAGGAGGAGGAGGATCCACAGTGTCGAAGTTCTCAGCGAGAGATGTGGGGCTTCCCACCACACCTTGACCTGAGTATGACTTCATCTGATCTGATTCCCTCGGCCGATGTTTAGAAGTGGGCATCACATGTTCCACCATACTGCTAAAATAACACAAAATCATCATCATCATCAATGCAAGTATTAGGCCATGTGGCCTGTTATGGTGTCAAAGAGGAATTTTCCATCCAGTGTTTTTTTTGGACATCGCAGCGATCTTTTGCCTAGGGGGCAGTAGCGAAGTATGGCTTTTGGAATTCTATGAGATGGCATTCGTTGAAGATGGGCTTTCCAGTTGTTCTGGTAGTTTTGTATATGGTGAAGAATGGGTTCTACATCCAACTCTTCCATAATTTCCTCATTTCTTTTATGGCCCCACTTTGTGTAGCCTGCTATTCGGCGCATAAATCACATCTCATTTGCTGTTATTCAGCTTTCATCTCTTCTTCGTATTGTCCATGCTTCACTACCATATCTTAATACTGGTCTTGCGAGAACCTTGAGACTTGAAAACAAATGTAAATTTATTTCACCCAATGGGTTGCTGGCCCAGAGGGGTATTATTGTGGGGTTCCCACTAGTGTAGCATTTCCTCTACATTAAGGTGATGTGGTTATACCGCCAGTGCTCGGTCCTCAGAGCCTGATTTGTAATAGCAGGTTGCACCACGAGCAGGTTGAGGATGAGACTTGGATAGGAGAGGTGATGAAATGCACGTCACTATCCCTTGCAACCCATATAAAACAAAATAACAACAATATATATTATGCTATCTTTAATAAATACAAAAAAAAAATTATATTTAACACATAAATCGTTAACTGAATAGTTGTCTCAAAAAGAAATCTAAACAACAAAAATTCAAAGATTGAGTTTTCAGTGGGTTCGTAACCGATGTGGAGAACATCAAGACATGGTGCATGTAAAACTATCCCTACTCTCTAACAGATAAAAGTGATGAAAATAAATTAAATGTATTTGGAAGAAAGATTCTAAGCAAAATACATGGATGAAAAAATCAAAATGGCAAATGGTGCAGTAGATATAACCATGACTTAGATGGTGATACTGACAGAGTCAGGATAATAAAATCTACAAGGTTGACATGGCTGGGCCATTTACATCGACTGGAAGAAACACACATTGCCCGTATAGTTAAATTATCTAAAATAGA
The DNA here is from genome assembly GCA_030220185.1 of Diploptera punctata. NCBI lineage: Eukaryota > Metazoa > Arthropoda > Insecta > Blattodea > Blaberidae > Diploptera > Diploptera punctata. Next base: position 52,333 of record JASPKZ010008078.1, read on the forward strand.
GGGGGAAAAATGAAAGTTGGAAGACCTCTTACAAGATCGGTAGACAGCGTGGAACAGAATATCAAGGTTATTGGAGTCCATGAATGGAGAAGGAATCCAGAAGATACAAATGGATGGAGGCGCACAGTTGGGGCAATCGAGGTCTGCAATGGGCTGAGTCACCAAACATGAAAACACTCTTCCAGACCTGCTTTATTTATTCTTAAAAGTTGGCTTTCAAATGTTCTATATGTAACAAAATGGCACAGAATAGTGCAGTGGTTAAGGCACTGCGCTACAAGCTGGGAGGTCAAAGATTCAAGTCCTGCTTTCTTACATACTGACTGGCACTATCAAACCCGTAGGTTCATGGCCGCACGGACATAAGCTCTTCAATCATTCCCTGTATAATCTACTTCCCTCAAATCATTGTTAATGTAATTCTCCCACCTCATTCTTGGTCTACCAACTGGGCGTTTTCCCTCTGGCTTTTCTACAAGAAGCCTCTATGCAAGTCTTTCATTCCCCATACGTGCAACATGTCCTGCCCATCGCAGTCTACGAGACTTAACTGTTCTTATTATATCTGGCTTCCTATAAAGACCATGTAGTTCATTGTTATACAGTCTTCTCCATTCACCTCTTTGTTCATCTCTCTTTGGTCCAAAAATTTTCCTAAGAACTTTATTCTCAAATACTTGTAATCTCCTTTCCTCTCTTAAAGTAAGAGTCCATGTTTCGCATCCATATAATATAACTGGTAGAATAATAGTTTTATATATTTTCAGTTTAAGGTTTTTTGAAAGGAGTTGGGACATCAAGAGTCTCTGCAATGCATAATAGCATACATTTCCAGAATTGAGCCTATGTTTAATTTCTTTGTGCATCTCATTCCTATTTGTGATTATTGTTCCTAAGTATTTGAATTCAGCCACTTGCTCAAAATTTCCATCATTTGTCATTAGCTGTCCATTTCCATTATTTAATGAATTTCTACGTGTGACCATATATTTAGTTTTATTGATATTTACTTCCAGTCCTAATTTCTTAGTGTTACTCAATAGTGTGTGTGTGTTGTCCTTTAGTATCTCCTCGCTATCGGTAAACAATACTACATCATCAGCATAAACTAACAGCTTATTAATATCATTCAGCTGTAAGCCTTCCTCATTCTCTAAAGATTTAATGGCATGCTCTAGTACTAAATTAAATAGTAGAGGAGATGGTGCATCTCCTTGCTTCAACCCATTCTGGATTTCAAAAGTGTCCGAAAACTGTTTGCCTACACGCACCCTACTCTTTGAGCCATTTAGACACATTCGTATAAGTCTAACTAACTTTTTAGGAATTCCAAACTCCAGCAGCATACTATATAACTTCTCCCTGTTAGTTGAATCATATGCTTTTTTGAAGTCTACATACAGTTGATGTACAGTACCATTATATTCCCATTTCTTTTCTAAAATCTGTCTTATACTAAAAATCTGATCCGTTGTAGACCTGTTTCTTCTAAATCCACATTGATGATCTCCTAGAATGTCGTCAATATAGGGAGTAAGTCTGCTTAATAATATATTTGTTAGAATTTTGTATAAAGTTGAAAGTAAAGAGATGCCCCTGTAGTTGTTGCAATCAGTTTTATCTCCTTTCTTATAAATTGGTATGATAATTGATTTCTTCCATTCATCTGGTAGAGCTTCTTTTTCCCAAATCATACTAAGCAACCAGCGTATCTTGTCCATCAATTTTTCTCCCCCTGATTTTATCAGTTCTGCTGGGGTCAGGATTTTTAAAACTGACCCAAACCTTCTGGCGGCATTATGGCCCTGGGGTCAACTCAGCCTCTAACTGAAATGAGTACCAGATGTTTGTTCTGGGGGTAAAGACGGCCGTCACGCAGGGCTGACATCAAGTGCCAATTGTCCAGAAAAGTGGGAGCCTTCACCTCCCATTAGCCCAAGGGCCTCCTGAGGCCTATAGCAGGATACCTTTACCTTTTTGTAACAAAATGGCAGAAATCATAAGTTTATGACGTAGATCTGTTTCCCGGGCAACTATTCAATTGTTGAAGCAGGACCTGGTCGTGATGCTAAAGAAGACAGTCATTTGATATAAGAATGTATTTCTTGAAAGTTTGCAGGAAATCAACATTTTCCAAACTTTTGTGTGACTTACCTCTCCAGTGAAATTCTAACGTCTTCAGGAATGCTCTGCGGATGTAGGTTTGACAAATATCTGAAAAATACAAACAAACCTGTTAATTGTTAAGAGGAAATGGAATGCCCTACCATGTCAACGTTAATTTATGGGTTTTTAAGGTAACATTTTCTCAGAAACTAAACAAAATACGCTAGGAATATGAAACTTTGACTGGTTATTAACACAACCTTCCCATTAAACCCAACGCTTTTTACTCTCAACTGGAATTATACTATATAAGATAAAAAATGTTATTCACTCCACCAATTATTATCATCACTTTATAAAATTCTTAAAACTTGTCCATTTTTTAAATAAAAGCCTCAGCTTATGTATTTTGGCGGACACAATTCTACACTTACACCCTTATGCCACTGATTCACTAAAAACTTCTAAACACGTTTCATACTATTTTAAACATTTTGCAATTATTTTATAAACATTTGTTATGATTATTAAAAATTTATAAATAACGCAAAATTTGTGCATCGGGTTCTAGAGATGCGAAAATGCTTCATGTAACATCTGCTAGGTGGCTCTCAAATCGGAGTCACTAACATTTGAAAATAATTTCAAGCCATATTTAGTGTTAGTGTAAGTAAAATTAGTTTACAGTTTATTAAATACTACACATGTAAATTGTTTTGTTAGGTTAGGAAATGTCCATTTTTTTTTAGCATTTGGGAATAAATAATATGTATGTAAATTTTTTTCTTTGGTTAGGAAATGGCAAGCCATTTGGAAATTTATTCCCAAAGTTGATAACGCCGACTGCAGATCCATCTACCGGAGGCAACATTAACCATTATAGCAACTCCTGCATGCACACTGCATTTCTGTGGAACTTAGAAGAATTTGTGTCCACCAAATAACGAACTTTTTCCCAATATTGTTTAGCAGTGTCATAATATTGTGATTTGTGTATTTAAATAATTTCTTGAAAATGGTCTAATAATGTTACAAAAATTATTTGAAAAAGTTTAAAATATTAAAAAATGTTAGTAAATACAGAGGAAGAGCTACAGTTTACAACAATAAACTGAAAAATTAAAAAACAGTAAAAGTGCAGTTGAGCCAGAAAAAGTTTTGAAGGAGGAGTAGGTCATCATCATCCTGCCAGGTATTAGTCCTAGAAGAACTGTTTACGGCCTGAGAAAGCGGTTTTCGTGCCATCTTTTCATAGGTCGACCAAGTGACCGTTTCCCATTTGGACAGTAGTTCATTATTGCCTTGGGGATCCTGGATCTAGCCATTCTTGAGACATGTTCCTTCCAGTTTAGCTGATATCTGGAGATGTAGTCCAGTATTGGTGACACATTATATTCTTGAAGGATTTCTACATTTTTCTTTCGATCCCATTTGGTGTAGCCATCTGTTCGGGCATTAATTTCATCTCACAAGCTGTCAGTCTGCTTTAATCTCTCGTCCTTATAGTCCACGCTTCACTCCCATAACATAGGACTGGTCGAGCCATTATTTGATAAAGACGAGTACGAGTTGAATTTTGCACTAATGAAGGTTTTAAAACTCTATTAATGATTCCCATTCATTTGTTGAATTTCACAATTTTCTCTGATACATCCAAATTTTCAACAAAAGAGAGTTTATATCCTAAATAAGTAAACTCATTAACTCTCTAAGATTCATAATGCCACATAACGTGTCCCCAAGAAGCTTTACTCCTACCAATCGACCTAAGCACATACACCAATCTAATGTTGACATTAAACTTTTTTTTTTCCTCACAATTCACAGTATTAGATGAATAAAACTTACTTTATGCCACATGACCTACAAACTAATTCACATTCTGCAGAAAGTCCAACATGCTTTTTTACTACCAAGTCTTGAAAGAACAGACAAATATATAATCTCGTACTGTTCATTACCTGCATATATTTATTTCGAGAACGTTTCGGTTTATTCTCTGTAGAATTAGTAGTAGTAGTAGTACTAGGTCTTGCATCCTGATGAGGTTAGAATTACATGGAGTTGAATTTACTGCAGCGCCATCACTGTTCACTTTTCCTTTGCTTTTATTCCAAGGCACACGCTTCTTAGTTAACCTATTATTATAACGAGGCATTTTCATCAGCAATAACAAACTGTATTATCACTAAAATGGATTACAATTTACTTGGAGAGAATGCAACATGTACAAACAATCCTCGCTTTTAAACAATGTAAACACGAAATATAAAACAAATTAATTACATAATACACTAGCACAAATCGTTCTCCATGTAGATCAAAACATAGAGAACCGAGGGATCAAATGCAAACCTACAGGATAGCCAACAGATAAAATATCTTTCCTTCGCTTATGATTTCCCTTTATGAGCGGAAAATTTGAAACAAAACTGAAGAAGGAACGATTAAAGTTTGACAGCTCAGCTATACGCCATATTGATTTAAATGGAACTTCAATGTCACTGCAGGCATTTAAATAAGGAACGATTAAAGTTTGACAGCTCAGCTATACGCCATATTGATTTAAATGGAACTTCAATGTCACTGCAGGCATTTAAATAAAATTTAAAATAATAGACTTTTAATCAAGATATCAAAATAATTCAAACGCCATATTAAACAGTAAAAAATGCACATTAATATCTTCTTAAAATTGGCATTCCAATATACCCCAACTGGACATAGGGACCAAGGAAGACCAAAACATCGGTGGAAAGATCAAGACCATCTTCGCTAGGTTTACCGTACAGGCCACATGGCCAAAAACGAATTTGTTCATGATGATGATGATGATGATGATGATGATGATAATATCTCCTTGTCCACCGCTGTGGTCTCGAGGTAGCGTGCTGTCTTGTCACGCAGGGGCCCGGGTTTGATCCCCGGTCGGGTCAAATTTTCTGGGTGAGGTTTTTATCGGGGTGATAAGCCAATATAAAACTATTATTCTACCAGTTATATTATATGGATGTGAAATATGGACACTTGCTTTAAGGGAGGAAAGGAGATTACGAGTAATTGAGAATAAAGTTCTTAGGAAAATTTTTGGACCAAAGAGAGATGAACAGACAGATGAATGGAGAAGACTGCATAACAGTGAATTACATGGTCTTTATAGGAAGCCAGATATAATGAGAACAGTTAAGTCTCGTAGACTGCGATGGGCAGGACATGTGCCACGAATGGGGAATGAAAGACGTGCATGGAAGATTCTTGTAGGAAAACCAGAGGGAAAATGCCCAGTTGGCAGACCAAGAATGAGGTGGGAGAATAACATTAACTATGATTTGAGGGAAGTAGATTATACAGGGGATGATTGGAAAACATTGGCTCAGGATAGGGATATATGGAGAGCTTATGTTCGCGCGGCCATGAACCTACGGGTTCGATAGTGCCAGTGAGTTAGTTAGTTAGTTAGAGGTTTTTATCGGGGTTTTTCCTCACTTATAAGACAAATGTCAGGAAAACTGAAAGGCCCAAACAGTCCCCAAAATCATATGACCATCATCATCATCCTTATCATCAACATTCTTCACCGGTGTGGAAAGCAACGGGAAGCTACCACACCTACAACTCCCTAGTAAATCTGCAAACATAGCATGAAAATGCTATGATTGCAGTGAAGGACCTGTTTTTGGGCAGAATTACTATGGGTGGAATATCTTCTTGTAAGCTCTTGTTTCCCTCAACAGAGATTTAGATCTCCCCTATAGGGAAGATTTAACCAAAATAATTTAGTTACAGTTGTTTTTGTATAGATGTCATTGGAGTGGCACGTGGTCAGCGATCCGACTCATACTGACATCTAGGAAACCAAGGTAGTGCTAGGATGGGAAAATTTGGTAAATTTTGCTTAGAGGCCTTTTCGTTCAGGCGTAAGGATATTTTACGAACCTGCAAAACTTCAGACTCGGGACCCATGGCTTAAGGTGCCTCCCAGAGGACCTGCTCCTTGGATTTTTCCATCCTAAAAAATCTAACGACCCCGGCCGGGTGCACATTAATATAAAAAAAATAGTTTTTTGATCCCAAAACCCATTCTGTTCCCCCTCGTTCACCTTCAGGACCTCGACTTACGAGTCAGCTGCTGGCCTCACATCCACAGTGGTGGATCATCATCCAGCCATGTGGTCCCTCAGTTGCTACTTATTGTACCTACCCAAATTCCTCACGGTCCTGGGTGTCCACTAGTGCCATTCCATGAGAAAATTTGTTCTTAACAGTACATGTACAACAAAAGAGAAAACAGTAATTTCAAAGATTCCGTAATTCACAAATTTTTAACTTATGCAATACTTCGATGTGATATTTTAAATTTAACATTTTCCATTACTGGACATAATTATCTTCAATAAAAGAATTAATGCTTGAACCAGGACTTGGACCTCTCATTCTCTGCACAAGTATGTTATCCATTACACCAATTAAGCTACTATACAAACGTTAATATTTCTTTCTTCATATACAATTCTCAAATCCTCCGAAGACAGAGAGATGTCGCTATCAATGACTCCTACAGAAGTATTTTTATTGAGAATTTTATACAACATTTTTTAAGTAGTTCACCGAAACATTTGAGGATATTCCACATAACAATTTGTAAAACTGTTTGTTAATTTCAGAATTTGTTTAATTTTATTTGAAGGATACAATGACATCTTACTAATAATTTGTGTTTATTTCCCAAATCACTCCTCGGAGGAAGACATAATGAATGTCCAGGCACTATCTATCTATCTCACTTACTTACTCACTGGCACTATCGAACCAATAGGTTCATGGCCGAGCGGATATAAGCTCTCGATACATCCCTATCCTGAGCTAATGCTTTCCAATCATTCCCTGTATAATCAACTTCCCTCAAATCATAGTTAATGTTATTCTCCCACCTCATTCTTGGTCTACCAACTGGGCGTTTTCCCTCTGGCTTACCTACAAGAAGCTTCCATGCACCTCTTTCATTCCCCATATGTGCCACATGTCCTGCCCATCACAGTCTACGAGACTTACTTACTTACTCACTGGCACTATCGAAACCGTAGGTTCATGGCCGCGCGGACATAAGCTCTCCATACATCCCTATCCTGAGGTAATGCTTTCCAATCATTCCCTGTATAATCTACTTTCTCAAATCATAGTTAATGTTATTCTCCCACCTCATTCTTGGTCTACCAACTGGGTGTTTTCCCTCCGGATTTTCTACAAGAAGCTTCCATGCAAGAGTCATAAAATATAACGTGAAAATCAGTGCAGAGAAAACAAAAGTATTGGCTTTTCAGGGAAAATACCCAGTATGTAGAAAAATTTATATAGATTCAAAAATACTGGAAATAGTAAATTCATTTACCTACCTTGGATATACATTAACATATTTGGATGAAGTAGACATATAAAATAAAATAATTAATTTTAATAAAACCACAGGAATAATAAATTCAGTAATGAAACCTTCGCTTGTTCAGAGAGATAACAGAATAAGGTTATACAATACCATAGCAAGACCTGCCACTTTGTTACGGCAGTGAGACATGGACTTTAGGAAAGGAGAAGAGAGCAGGATAACTTGTAGTGAAATGAGATGCATGAGATATACAGCAGGATATACCAAATGGGATCACAGACGCAATGATGATATCTTGAAGGAACTATGTTTAGAATTGGTCATTGAATACATACATAGATACCACAACAACTGAATGCATTCAGATACAGTTCCCAAACCATGCTTCATTATTGTCCAACAGGTAAGAGATCCCTGGGATGTCCAAGGAAACGGTGGATACAAAATTCATCAATGAGATCGTAATAGGACTAAGACTTGGTTGGATGAAGAAGAAGAAGAAGGCAGACCATACTAATTATCATCCATTAATTCCACCTGTAGCTATCAGATTATATTTTCAAGTAGAATTATTAAAAAAACTGGCTTAGAATAAATGAAATTCTGTACGAATAAAAAATGTTAACTTCCTTTGTCCTCAGACAAAGTTTTACATATTTTTTTCATTTCTCCTTCAATTTACAGGACTTACAAGGCAATGTGTGTAACAGAAACTTTAAGGCTAGTATTAAAAACCAAGCTTTCTGCGAAGAGTGTCTCTCAGCCCGTGGTTAATTATGTGGGTAATGCAGAACCTACTCTAACTGGCTCACTCTATTCAACATCACATGATAACAACATATTTATTATTAAAAAATGTCCGGGAACAATTGAAAGATGAGAGTCTCAGCTTATGGAGATGACTTGGTCTAGAGAGCTTGGTTCATGAATACCAACCTTAACCACACATTATACTTCTTCCGAGCTAAGTTCCACTTGTAAAGTAAATAAAGCAAATGTATGATGTTTTTATTATTAATTTCATACATCTCAATGATGGATAAATCATATTTAAAGAGAAAAATTATACGCTCAGACCGGGACTTGAACCCGGGACCCTTGGTTTTCTAGTCCAAGTGCTCTACCATTTGAGCTACCTGAGCAAGTATCGATCTAAACGCAAATCTTTCTCTATATACGTTGAAATTCCCGCCCCAAATGCTTTGAAGCCTTTGCTTCTATCTTTGCAAATGGCGGCTCCTATATTAAGAAGACATATTTGGGAATTATACATTACATTATAAATGCCAGTACGGCTATTTCCGATGTTTGGACTAGAAAACCAAGGGTCCCGGGTTCAAGTCCCAGTCTGAGCGTATAATTTTTCTCTTTAAATATGAAAGCAAATGTATGTCTACATTTTCATTGGTCAAATAACAATTTTAACTTTCAGAGGGTAAGAAAATGTAGTTCCCTTTCTAACACTCGCAATAAAGTAAATAAAAATAATAAAAATATATATTACCTAGCACATGTCTATATAAGTTATATGGCAGAATCTTAAAATATATAATTACAATTTTAATACATTAAATAAACACTGATTTATTCTTAAGCAGAATACGTTGAGATTTCAATTGTTTGAAAATTGCAAAAATTCTTAAACATTGGAAAGGAAAGCATTTCAAAAGTAGAGAGAAACAAATTATTTTGAATGTTTTCAAACAGTTTAGTGAAAAATAACTCACATGAGGATGTGGTGAAAATAACAGCAGAATTTACAGGTGAGCCAGCATGGAGAATTGTACATAATGAAATTGTAAATAAAGGCTATCTATCGACACCATGAAAAAAAGTGTAAACTTCTGATTGGTTAGGCCCACATTATAATAAATAAGAAATAGAGAAGTACCTAATTACACTTGTCGACAAGGTTTTCTTCACAAGAAATCTGATTAGTGAATCTAGTGCATTTTTTCAAACTAAAATCAGAAATGTAGTCAGGATTTCTCCATCAGGCACAGTTTTTTTGTGACAGCTACTTTTTAAAATGTTATTTTATCATTCTCTTTGACCTTTCTTAGGAACCTTTACTCTATATTTAGCGATTTTATTTAAGTTGTTATCAAGGAAATTATATATAATGTCATGCTGAATTTTGTATGCCTTTTCTTGTTTTCCATGTACATCCTGTTTGATATCACTTATATATTTATCCCACATTTTTCTTTTAGTTTTTCTAACTTCTCTATGAACTATTACACTTTTTTCTTTTGTATTCAATTAATGATTCATTTGTTTTCCTATTAAGATAATTTCGATGTTTTAAGTCCACATTCCAAATTTTAATTTTTTTTGTAATATGATTTCTTTCTCATTCCTAAAGAATCTTTTCCAGCTTGAGTTATTATTCTTTTAATCTCATCCCATTCATCATTTATATTTCTACGTATAGGATGTTCTGTAATATGCTGGTCTAATCTCTTTTGATATAATTCTTTAATGGATTCTTGTTGTAATAGGCGAACTTTAAATATTTCATTATTTTCCATTTTATCATAGTGTATTTCTTCCATTGGGTTGGTATAGCTATTTTAGGCATCACTAAAAAAATATCAGAATTAATATCAGGCCCTCGATATACTCTAGTATTATGAACTAAATTTGAAAGTTTTTTATTTACAATTACATAATCAATTATACTTGTACTTCCTCTGGCACTCCATGTATATTTGTGAATATCTAAGTTTGGAAAAAAGGTATTCGTTACTTTCAAGCTATCATAGATGACAAAGTGTATTAAAAGTTTTCCATTATTGTCTATAGTTATTTCACCATGTTTACCTATGATTTCTAGTATTGGTTTAATTTCTATACGTGCATTGAAATCTCCAATTAAAATAAGGTAATTTTTGTTTTATTTATTACTTTCTGGATTTCTATGTAAAACTCTATTACATCATCTCTATTTTGTCCTTCATCTGGGCTACACATCTGGATAAATACATTTGATAAAAGTAAATAATTGGATGCGGAGATATGGAATGACAAGTTAGATGGAGGTTTTTGTCTGAAACTCCATCCCTACAACAAAACATGACCCTAGATGAATAAGCAGAAAAAAATTTAAGAACAATAACCTACCCTTGATTTTAGTAAGATAGCAGCCAGTTCCTTCTTCCTACCTAAGAGCAGTCCTTACTTTGTGAGTGGATTACACAATTTTATTGTAGTAAAGACCGTTGATCCTAAACGTGAAGCCGTGTTTTTTTTTTTAATTAGCGAAGTTCTGGTAAGTAAGGCCAACATTTTTCTCACTTACATCAAAATACCAAATATGGCATAATAACAAGTGTACTTTATTTTCCATGGTGCGACAGGCCTAGAAGGTCCTTACCCTACCATACGGCTGCTGGCCTCACATCCACATGTGTCAATCACAGAGGTAGATGATCATCTAGCCAGTGTACGGGTGACAACAAGTATACTTACATAACATAATGTGATGCGGAGTGCACTTTTTCATCTTGACACGCATATAGTTTGCTATCAGAATATAGAAGAAGCTTCTAACTGCGTATTATGAACAGAATTGATAACTGGATCGTTCAAAGTACAAGTAGACCAAGACTAGACACTGTGTTAAGCCCATTTTTTGTAAAAACTAATGTTAAAATAATTCTAACTCTATTTCACCACGTTCATAGTTCATTACATCTTACTATAATTACAAAGAGAGTTCTGAAACAATCCTTAGAATTAATTGTGGATTAATAACATCTCGTTTAAATAGTACGAGATGTTATTAATCCACAATTAATTCTAAGGATTGTTTCAGAACTCTCTTTGTAATTAAAAATGTATGCGGACGACATGGCTATTGGGGCAGAAAACAAAGAAGAATTGCAAAAAGGCATAGATGGGATACAACGATGGGCTATGGAAAATGAGTTCAAGATAAACAGCAACAAGACCGTACAAATGGTTTTCAAGAAAGGAGGAAGAACAGCGGCCAGTGATCATCTACAAACTAGGAGAAGAACCGATAAGAATGGTCCAACAAGTTCAGATATCTAGGCATAACACTGCAGCCAACAACAAAGTCTTTCAGCGCACATGTGCAGGAGAGAGCAGCAGCAGCTATAAGAGCTATGGGCAGTATCAAAGACATCACATCGTTAAAATTATTCACAGCCATGAAATTATTCGCATCAGTGATCACCCCGATCGTCACCTACGGGATAGAACTGATATGGGAGAAACTATCGACCAGCGATATGGAGAGGTTAGAAAAAGTAAAACCAAGATTCATCAAAAAGGCATTAGGTGCAAGCAAATACACACCAAATAGAATGGCCTATAGGCTAGCCAGAGAAACCTTCTTCCTAGAGGACCTGAGGCAAAGGATACTACTGCCAGCAACGGAGCCATATAAGAAAGTCATCGAAAAAAAGAAACGGAGAGAAAAAGAGATCGACGAAGATTTCTACGCCTCAGATGCCATGGTAAACAGAGAGTGGACCGGAAGTAACCAACCACAAAGGCACAGAATCATAGGTTTAGCAACACACGGATATCATCACAAAATGTGCAAAAATGCAAAATTCCACCAACCGAGTGATTCGTGTGAATGCAAGATATGCGACCAAAAGTGTGAGCGATACCATTACAAACAATGCAGAATATGGACAGGATCACTGAACGAACTCATAAAAGACAAATCATAAACTTATAACTTAATGCTCTTTCGAGTGCCTCTTACCAATTTATATAATTTATATATTTAATAACATCTCGTTTCTCCAAATATAACAAACTGGACTTGGTCTATTTGTGCTCTGAAACTATCAAATTTAATATTATTGTTATATTTCACATAAATATACTGGATTTCAAATATCTTCATGCAAAATAAATAGAAATCATCCAAACTGAATGGGAGGTTGAAGCTTCCATCTTTCTAGATAATCGGCTCGAGTCATTCACTGGGATGCTGCCCCTGCATGATGAATACGTTTACCCCCAGAACATCCTGCGTCTGATATTTATTTCCAATAGGAGCTAACTTGAACCCAGGGCCAAGATGCTGCCAGAAGGTTTGGTCCAGCTAAAAATCCGACCCCATCGAGGCTTGAACCCACGACATTCTGGTTTGAATGTGATTCCTTAAACAACTACGCTACTTCATGAGCCATGAAAATTGCTTCAAATCATGAACGTGATATTTTATATTGGACCAGGATGTACAGTGAACATCTCGATTTCTTGAGCCAGAAATAAGGTCTGTTTATCTCATTTATGTGCTGGTACGTACATTTATAAATTATAAACGACCCGTGCATGTAAGAAGTTACATCAATAGAAGCCACACTGGCTTTATAAAGTAGTGTTTAAATTCCCAACAAATGTCTTCTTAATAAAGAAGCCGCCATTTGCAAAGATAGAAGCAAAGGTTTCATAGTATTTGGTGCGAGGGAATTACAATGTAGGCCAATATAACAGGAAAATTCAAGGAAGTGGCTTCCTTTGGAGGGGAAGTTATGAGCTGTAAAATATGTGAGGACCTCAAATCTCTGATTCTCAAGAAATGAAAACCATAGGGAAAAGAACATTGCATAAAATATGGAGGAAAAGTCTGGGATAGGAACAAAGTGTAAGAACACATGGACAATAAAAACCAATGGAAGAGGCTTACAATCCAGAACAATAAAGTTGTGCCCCTCTTACTTCTGGCAATTGTTGTCATGGTTAAACTCCACACTTATGGAGCATGTTATCGTATTGCCAAGTTTACTTTTGTACTATTCTATAGTAATTCTGCCTCAGGGCAAGTCTTTCACTGCAATCACAGCATTTTCATGCTATGCTTTACAGCATTACTATGGAATTATAGGTGTGGTAGCTTCCCATTGCTTTCCACACCGGGGAAGGATGATGATGATGGCTGGATGATTTTCGGAGACCGTTGGGCCCTGAGCTTCCTGACATTTGTCTTACAGGTTAGGAAAAAACCTCACCCTTATATGTAAGTAAACATGTTGGAAATTGACTCTAGCAGGAACATGTGTTATCACACTGAATAACATGATGCCAGTAGTCACTTGTTCTCTGAGTAGAACAGTCCACACTGTAATGTACAACTGACTTGACAATGCTATTACCTGCCAGTATTATGTAAACCACGTGCAGGAGTAATGCCAAAAATCAGGTTGGTGTGACCACGCCAGAAATAAGAGCGGCTCGACTATGGATAAAAGACAGAGTGGAGTGACCAGATGAAGAGGAATGCATAGGAAGGAGACGGAGATTAAAACAACAGAATTATTGTGGATTTGATGTGAAGAAATAAGAGACCCAGATAAACATGCTAATGAATAGATTTTATTTACATTTAAAAACACTACAACTACACGAGAGAATTATCGAGGAAGTCGGATCAGTCCTGGTGAGACACAAGCGTTGCTGTCACGTGGATGGTGCTTCTTCATTGACGCAACGCTATATGTCAGCGCGGCAGTTGGGACATCTTCTTTCAGTGGCCAACCATCAGTCTATGCAGGTTTTGTGGAATAAATGCATGCATGGAAGTCTTCGTACATCTTCACTGTCTTCAAATTCAGTTATGCAGATGGTGCATTTCTCTGCGTTGTCTTTTGTGTCGTCAGTGCTCCTCTGTACCTATTTTTGCATCATAGACGCTTTACTCTGTCTCAAGAAAGTAGTTATGCAGTATCTTAATAATCGTGAATTTTTTATATTTTTTTGTTAATCTCGATAACTACGGAAAACTCAATTTTGAAATTCTGGATTTATACCGGATTTTTTGCATTATAAATCCACTTAGTAGCTTTGCATTTTTTGAAGTTTCGAAAAATTTGACATTTTCTGGTCAAACTGTAAGAATATAACATTTTCCAACACAATTTTTTAATTCTGTACTTATACTGGATTTTTTGCGTCATTAACGTTTCACACAGTCTCAAGAAAGTAATTATGCAGTTTTTTAATAATCGAGTATTATTACATTTTTTTGTTAATCTGTAATCCGATAACCACGGAAAACTAATTTTGAAATTCTGGATTTAGACCAGATTGTTTGCATTATAAATCCCGGACATTTTTCCTAGATAGTACTATGGGAATTCTTGAAGTTTCCAAAAAAATTGACATTTTCTGGTCAAACTGTAAGAATATAACATTTTCCAACACAATTTTCAAATTCTGTACTTACACTGGATTTTTTGCATCATAAACGCTTTACACTTTCTCAAGAAAGTAGTTGTGCACTATCTTAATAATCGTGAATTTTTTACATTTTTTTGTTAATCTCTAAGACGATTACCACGGAAAACTCAATTTTGAATTTCTGGATTTATACCGGATTTTTTGCATTATAAATCCAGGACCCAGTCTCCAGATAGTAGCTTTGAATTTTTTGAAGTTTCGAAAAATTTGACATTTTCTGGTCAAACTGTAAGAATATAACATTTTCCAACACAATTTTGAAGTTATGTACTTACACTGGATTTTTGCATCATAAACGCTTTACACTGTCTCAAGAAAGTAGTTATGCAGTTTCTTAATAATCGAGAATTTTACATTTTTTTGTTAACCTATAAGACGATAACCACGGAAAACCCAATTTTGAATATCTGGTTTGACACCGGATTTTTTGCATTACAAATCCGGGACACAGTCTCTAGATAGTAGTTTTGCATTTTTTGAAGTTTCGAAAAATTTGACATTTTCTAGTCAAACTGTAAGAATATAACATTTTCCAACACAATTTTGAAATTCTGTACTTATACTGGATTTTTTGCATCATAAACGCTTTACACTGTCTCAAGAAAGTAATTATGCAGTATCTTAATAATCGTGAATTTTTACATTTTTTTGTTAATCTCTAAGACGATAACCACGGAAAACTCAATTTTGAAATTCTGGATTTATACCGGATTTTTTGCATTATAAATCCAGGGACACAGTCTCTAGATAGTAGTTTTGCATTTTTTGAAGTTTCCAAAAAATTTGACATTTTCTGGTCAAACTGTAAGAATATAACATTTTCCAACACAATTTTCAAATTCTGTACTTATACTGGATTTTTTGCATCATAAACGCTTTACACTTTCTCAACAAAGTAGTGTATGCAGTATCTTAATAATCGTGAATTTTTACATTTTTTTGTTAATCTGTAAGACGATAACCACGGAAAACTCAATTTTGAAATTCTGGATTTATACCGGATTTTTTGCATTATAAATCCAGGACACAGTCTCTAGATAGTAGTTTTGCATTTTTTGAAGTTTCGAAAAATTTGACATTTTCTGGTCAAACTGTAAGAATATAACATTTTCCAACACAATTTTGAAATTCTGTACTTATACTGGATTTTTTGCGTCATAAACGTTTCACACAGTCTCAAGAAAGTAAAAATGCAGTTTCTTAATAATCGAGAATTTTTACATTTTTTTGTTAATCTGTAAGCCGATAACCACGGAAAACTCAATTTTGAAATTCTGGTTTGACACCGGATTTTTTGCATTATAAATCCAGGACACAGTCTCTAGATAGTAGTTTTGCATTTTTTGAAGTTTCGAAAAATTTGACATTTTCTGGTCAAACTGTAAGAATATAACATTTTCCAACACTATTTTCAAATTCTGTACTTACACTGGATTTTTTGCATCATAAACGCTTTACACTTTCTCAACAAAGTAGTGTTGCAGTATCTTAATAATCGTGAATTTTTACATTTTTTGTTAATGTCTAAGACGATAACCACGGAAAACTCAATTTTGAAATTCTGGATTTATACCGGATTTTTTGCATTATAAATCCAGGACACAGTCTCTTGATAGTAGTTTTGAATTTTTTTGAAGTTTCGAAAAATTTGACATTTTCTGGTCAAACTGTAAGAATATAACATTTTCCAACACAATTTTGAAGTTATGTACTTATACTGGATTTTTTGCATCATAAACGCTTTACACTTTCTCAAGAAAGTAGTTATGCAGTATCTTAATAATCGAGAATTTTTACATTTTTTTGTTAACCTGTAAGTCGATAACCACGGAAAACCCAATTTTGAATATCTGGTTTGACACCGGATTTTTTGCATTATAAATCCGGGACACAGTCTCTAGATAGTAGTTTTGCATTTTTTGAAGTTTCGAAAAATTTGACATTTTCTGGTCAAACTGTAAGAATACAACATTTTCCAACACAATTTTGAGATTCTGTACTTATACTGGATTTTTTGCATCATAAACGCTTTACACAGTCTGAAGAAAGTAATTATGCAGTTTCTTAATAATCGAGAATTTTTTAAATTTTTTGTTAATCTGTAAGACGATAACCACGGAAAACTAATTTTGAAATTCTGGATTTAGACCAGATTGTTTGCATTATAAAACCCTGACATTATTTCTAGATAGTACTTTTGCATTTCTTGAAGTTTCCAAAAAAATTTGACATTTTCTGGTAAAACTGTAAGAATATAACATTTTCCAACACAATTTTCAAATTCTGTACTTACACTGGATTTTTTGCATCATAAACGCTTTACACTTTCTCAACAAAATAGTGTTGCAGTATCTTAATAATCGTGAATTTTTACATTTTTTTGTTAATGTCTAGGACGATAACCACGGAAAACTCAATTTTGAAATTCTGGATTTATACCGGATTTTTTGCATTATAAATCCAGGACACAGTCTCTAGATAGTAGTTTTGCATTTTTTGAAGTTTCGAAAAATTTGACATTTTCTGGTCAAACTGTAAGAATATAACATTTTCCAACACAATTTTGAAGTTATGTACTTTTACTGGATTTTTTGCATCATAAACGCTTTACACTTTCTCAACAAAGTAGTTATGCAGTTTCTTAATAATCGAGAATTTTTCACATTTTTTTGTTAACCTGTAAGACGATAACCACGGAAAACCCAATTTTGAATATCTGGTTTGACACCGGATTTTTGGCATTATAAATCCGGTACACAGTCTCTAGATAGTAGTTTTGCATTTTTTGAAGTTTCGAAAAATTTGACATTTTCTGGTCAAACTGTAAGAATATAACATTTTTCAACACAGTTTTGTAATATTCTGTACTTATACTGGATTTTTTGCATCATAAACGCTTTACACTGTCTCAAGAAAGTAGTTATGCAGTGTCTTAATAATCGTGAATTTTTACATTTTTTTGTTAATGTCTAAGACGATAACCACGGAAAACTCAATTTTGAAATTCTGGATTTATACCGGATTTTTTGCATTATAAATCCGGGACAGTCTCTAGATAGTAGTTTTGCATTTTTTGAAGTTTCGAAAAATTTGACATTTTCTGGTCAAACTGTAAGAATATAACATTTTCCAACACAATTTTCAAATTCTGTACTTACACTGGATTTTTTGCATCATAAACGCTTTACACTTTCTCAAGAAAGTAGTGTTGCAGTATCTTAATAATCGTGAATTTTTACATTTTTTGTTAATGTCTAAGACGATAACCACGGAAAACTCAATTTTGAAATTCTGGATTTATACCGGATTTTTTGCATTATAAATCCAGGACACAGTCTCTAGATAGTAGTTTTGCATTTTTTGAAGTTTCGAAAAATTTGACATTTTCTGGTCAAACTGTAAGAATATAACATTTTCCAACACAATTTTGAAATTCTGTACTTATACTGGATTTTTGAATCATAAACGCTTTACACTGCCTCAAGAAAGTAGTTATGCAGTATCTTAATAATCGTGAATTTTTTACATTTTTTTGTTAATCTCTAAGTCGATAACCACGGAAAACCCAATTTTGAAATTCTGGATTTACACCGGATTTTTTGCATTATAAATCCAGGACACAGTCTCTAGATAGTAGTTTTGCATTTTTTGAAGTTTCGAAAAATTTGACATTTTCTGGTCAAACTGTAAGAATATAACAATTTTCCAACACAATTTTGAAATTCTGTACTTATACTGGATTTTTTGTGCATCATAAACGTCTCACACATTTCTGAAGGAAAGTAATATGCAGTTTCTTAAATAATCGAGAATTTTTAAATTTTTTGTTAATCTGTTAAGACGATAACCACGGAAAACTAATTTTGAAATTCTGGATTTAGACCCAGATTGGTTTGCATTATAAAACCCTGACATTATTCTAGATAGTACTTTTGCATTTATTGAAGTTTCCAAAAAAATTGACATTTTCTGGTAAAACTGTAAGAATATAACATTTTCCAACACAAATTCTGTACCAACACTGGATTTTTTGCATCATAAACGCTTTACACTTTTCAACAAAATAGTGTTGCAGTATCTTAATAATCGTGAATTTTTACATTTTTTATATAATGTCTAGGACGATAACCACGAAAAACTCAATTTTGAATTTCTGGCTTTATACCGGATTTTTTGCATTATAAAATCCAGGACCACAGTCTCTACATAGGTTTGCATTTTTTGAAGTTTGGAAAAAATTGGACATTTTCTGGTCAAACTGTAAGGATGTAACATTTCAAACACAATTTTGAAGTTATGTACTTTACTGGATTTTTGCATCATAAACGATTTAACAATTTCTCAACAAGTATTATGACAGTTTCTTAATATCGAGAATTTTTACATTTTTTATTAACATGTAGACGATAAGCACGGAAACCCAATGTAGAATATCTCGTGTTAAACGAATTTTTTATTATAATCCGGTACACAGTCTCCAGATATTACTTTTACATTTTTGAAGTTTCGAAAAAATTGACATTTTGGTCAAATTGTAGAATAAACATTTTCAACACAGTTGGTGTAATTCTGTAATATATTGGGATTTTTACATCATAAACGCTTTACTCGTCGCAAGAAAGTAGTTATGTAGGTTCTTAATAATCGGAATTT
>JASPKZ010008079.1:0-267866 GCA_030220185.1 Diploptera punctata
GAGTGGTTGATTGTGTAAACAATGTTATTTCTGTTATTACTTATTGTTTGTTCTTTAATATTATAATGATCAAGTTATGTTTATATTTAATTTCACTTTTCAACTTCAGACGTGCTATTTAAACATTAAATCTCATTTTAAGTAAATATCAATGTCTGAATATTGTATTTGTTAGCTACGCTACAGCTGTCTTGCATAATTCCCGTATACAAGCTTTCTCAAAGTTAGATGAGCTCCTTTTTTTCCCCGTCTAGCTTTCATGGTTAATAACAGTATATTCAGGTTAACTAAGAATCATAAATTACTACAGTGTATTTTAAGAATTATTATTAATTAATGTTTATGAATGTAGATAGGAATCTTTGCCTCTCATGGGTCCGGGCAAAGGATAGAAATAGCACTGATAGCTATGAACTCGATGCTACTATGAGTGAAATGGAATATATGAGTAAATCCTCTAAAGAAACGGTGCACAAAAATGTAGTAGATCCGAAAAGCACGGCGCAGATATAAGGAAGGAACTAAAGATTTTCAAACTAACAGGCTAAATAATTAAATATAGGAACGACTGGAAAGAACATATTGATAGAATGCCAGAAGAAAGATTTCGAAAATTATTGCTAAATTATAAACCGCACGGAAGGAGAAATGTTGGACGCCCACACAGAAGAGGTCTGAACAATTTTAACAATTTCTAGCTTTCATGAAACCGGAACGAGCCAACAGGCTTAATCCCTAGATGATGGTGATGATGATAGCAACATATTTAATATATTATACTCTACAGATTTTCTATTTTCCCCACCATGAGATAATGGCTGATGAGCAGGTCCATTTTCACACTCCTTATAGAAGTTCTGCTTGATACCTACATATCTGAAAGCAACTGGGTAAAAGCGAGTTAAAAAAATAACTAAAAATTGTATAGACAACAGCCTAGATTTACAGTGAGTCATTCTATGTTAGTACATTGGGTCTTATTGTACATTGCTTTAAAAAATAAGGTGTCTGACTACATGTAAAACGAATGTTTGAGGAAGTGCAATTAGCATACTGAACTTAAGGAAATGTGTTACTGAGTGACCGTGTGACCCCTGCTTTCCCTTTTATATGTGTTTCCCAATATGTGGTCTGAGGAAAAAAGGCGGCTCGTCGAAGAAAACCCAGCTTAATTCCTTATTAAAATGTTAAATGATTAAACTGGATCTTATCTATTTATGTATATTTTATAATTGCAATTTATTAATGTCCACAGCTGTGGTCTCGAGGTAGCGTGCTGCCTTGTCACGCAGCGGGCCCGGGTTCGATCTCCGGTCGGGACAGTTTTTCTGGGTGAGGTTTTTATCGGGTTTATCCTCACCTGTAAGACAAATGTCAGGAAAACTTTAATGCCCAAACGGTCCCCGAAATCATATGGCCATCATCATCCTTCACCGTGTGGAAAGCAACGGGAAGCTAGCACACCTACAATTCTCTAGTAAAGCTGCAAGCATAGCATGAAAATGCTATGATTGCAGTGAAGGACCTGCTTTCGGGCAGAATTACTATGGATGGATGGAATTTATTAATCAACTTAGTTTAATTTAAATTTAAGATGGGATTTACCTACAATTAGTAGAATGATTTCCAGGGCATTTATTACGAACAATGCAGTCGGAGAGTCTTAATTTAGGAAGTGAGGGGGAAAATAAGTTGCACCAATAAGAACCAACCCGAAGTTATGCAACATGAAATCAAACTAAAATAGCAACCCCACTCTCTCTTTGCCTTAGTTTAAGGTCTCCATTTGTACATCGCGCCTCCCAAAGCTTGGAGGGCCACGATCAGTCGGGAGAGGATTTTTAACTCTGGATTGCAAACATAGACTATACCTACTTCATGACGGCCTCTCTCCATTCGCTCATAACAAACATGACGAAATGATATGGATAATTGTGATGGCCAGATGTTGTTCGGGGACTATTTGGACAACAACCCTTTCAGATCAAACAATTACTTTGAAAAAAAAATCACGTTACATTTAAAATTGAACATTCAGAAAATATTTTTAGAGATTTTCAAAACTGAAAGAATTAGGGGATTCTTGGTCTGTCATATGCCCGGGAACGTAATTCATGCATGTTATAGTGATAAGCACGTAAAATAATACTTATAATATCGATTTAATACCAAATTAATGTAGGCCCCCATAACAAGTAAATTATAAGATAAAACAAATTTTTAAATTATGTTTATTCTAAGGTACGTCGTGAAAAGAAAGGGTTCACGTTTCCTGACTCTGTTTTATGGGTGATGAGAAATCCTTCCCCAAAGAAAATACTTCGTCCAGTAATCTTGCCCCGAACGGAGACAGAACCCAGCCCTGCTACAATCTAGGCAACAACGTTTCTCCTATACCACAATTTTGGATAAAATAGAATACCTAGAACAATCAACTTTCAGCCTGAAATTTAATACATTGCAATCCCATTAATTCATGTCCGTCTAGAATAGTAGCTATTTGAAGCCGGAATCAACTGCATAATTAATGTAATCTAGTAAAGTCAATGCAGCGCCTATATGCATCTAGAAAGCAAATTTTAAAAGAACACTTAAGAAGGCCTAGACAAGATCTGATTCAACAACCTCACTTAAAATATTTAACTCATAAATTGGGGAAAAAACAAGAGACATTATTTTCATTAATTCCAATATTTAATAAACAAAAGAAAAATGAACGAGCGGAAATTACTTAAATCAGTGTCGAATTCCCCAATATACTTTAATAACTTACAGTCATACATGTTTTTTTTAATTCGGCCCGACATACTTAAATAAATGGCACAACAAATTGGTGTTTCGCAAATTTAAGGGTCTAATTTAATGGCAAGTCTAAGATGAGTCTAAATCCAAGACTGAAGTTTGAGCCCACTTCCTAATTAAATTAAAAAGAGAAAACTATACGCCTAAATCGGGATTTAAACCCAATATCTTTGGTTCTGTACACCAGTGCTTAAACGATTTAAGCTATTAGGCATCAGGATTTAAACATAGATTTTCTCTTATACTAATACGTCACTGTTTTGTCATTGAGTGAGATGGTGATAAATTAATATTAAAATATTCACTTACCAATCAATATATTTCTAAATGTTTAAAATAAGCTTCTTCGTAATCAATGAAATAAATGAGATTTTGGAAGTCATATTTTTTGACTATTTAACTCATGCCCCAAATGGGCGTCAATGACCTATCACATTTCAACGAATTTTGAATTACAACCAATCACAGTCGTTTTTTCACCTCGATTTTATCAGTTTAATTTTATCGCGTTGAAATTAAGCTACTCCTTTTTAACATTCTGAATAGGCCAGAGTATTATCTTGCAGTGACTCTCTAAGAAAGACGTTGAATATAGAAATTTATATATTAAGATGTAGAATCCTAGAATGCAAATGATTCCCACATTATATAAATAGTGCACGAATGTAAACAGATACTGCTTGCGGGTTATATTAGAAAACATTTATAGCAATTGATTATACCACAATAAAAAGAAACCACTGTTTGCACTTTCTTAAACGTATTATCTCCCAGGTAATAACGTTCCAGAAAAATATAATTGACATATTTACATCACAGGACATCACAAATTAATTAATAAATAGTTTGATGTGTTTCATTTTTCTCCACTAGGGTGCATTCTTACAATATTGCAATCCTTTGGCAATAAATAATATGATCTGGTTGCAGTGATGAACAAATGAAACAACCAACGTTTCACGCTTGTTTTAAAAGATCGCCGTTTACATCAAATATATAAATATTTAAAAATAACTATATTTAAATAATGATTTGTGAGTAAAATCTTAATTGTATTCGTTAAATAGTCCTCTTGATTTCCAAATTTTCACTTCGTGAGTCGTGAATCTACCGATAGCCAATACCCGGTGTGTCCTGCTACACCTAAACGAATTAAATGTGTTTTTATGTTTAGTTATATAAATAAAAAATAATTATAAATCTATATCGTAATTATCAGTATAGAGGTAAATTGGCAGGTTTACATATAATTCGATCGTTTTAGAGGTAGATTTATCGTTTTAGATGTATCTTGGTTGGTTTATGAGTAGTTTCTCGTTTTGGATGTAGTTTAATCGGTTTACTGGTCTTTATAGAGGTAGTTTGAATTGCTACTGGTAATTTGGTCGTTATAGGGGCAATTTCATCGATTTAGGGATAGTTTGGTCGGATCGGTTGGAATTTTTAAATTATGTTTCTGGGTTAGGTCAGGTATCGGTTACGTCAGGTATCGGTCAAGTCAGGTCAGGTTCGGTTAAGACAGGATATGATATGTTAGGTTCGGTATGGTTCGGTTCGGTTAGGTCAGAATTAGGTCCGGGTTAGGAAAGTGTTATGTCCGGGTTAGGCTAGGTTTAGGTCAGGTTTAGTT
Organism: Diploptera punctata; assembly: GCA_030220185.1. NCBI lineage: Eukaryota > Metazoa > Arthropoda > Insecta > Blattodea > Blaberidae > Diploptera > Diploptera punctata. Next base: position 4,433 of record JASPKZ010008079.1, read on the forward strand.
CCGGGTTAGGGTTCTAGTTCAAATTTGGGTTCAGTTTGGGTTTCAGTTTTGAGTTCAGTTTTTCTTTCAGTATTTGTTTCGAGTATTTGGTTTTTTGTTTAGGATTCGGGTTTGGTTCGGATTCAGGTTAGGTTCAGGTTAGGCACGGTTGGTTTAGGTTCGGTTTAGGTTCAGTTTAGGGTCGGGTTAGTTTCGTGTTTGGTTCAGTTTAGGGACAGTGTAGTTTCTGTATAGGTTCAGTTAGGTTCGGTTTAGGTTCGGTTTAGATTCGGTTACGATCAGTTTATGTTGAGGTTAGTTAAGGTTAGGTTATTTAGATTTAGGTTATGTTTAGGTTATGTTAGGTTATGTTCGGTTAGGTTAGATTACGTTAGGTTCGGTCAGTATAAGTCATGTTCGGTCAGGTTGGTTCAGTAAAGATCAGGTCATTTAACATTTAAATTGGCAAGACAGGAATATCTTGTGTCAGTTATTTAAATGTGTCAGACCGCAGTAAGAACGAAATCAACCATAACTGTTATTATTACGTATATTGTGTCGTTTTAAAGGTGTAGGAGTTGAATATCACATCTCTCTTACAGCCTATGTTCATCCCGGTAATCTGCTGATCATTTTGCAAAAAAGCCCCATCACAATCGGTTCAACGGTGTGGCAGCGCATACAATACGAACAAACAATCATTCATTTTATATATTAGATGAAATAATAGAAAAACAAATGAGTAAACATTACTTACATTTGCATCAAATTTCACAGTAATGTACAATAACAACTTGGAGTTTTATATGATTTATTTTTTCTTTGCGGTCCAGAATATATAAATAAGTGGCAATAAGGTTAGGGTAAATTATTTTATGAACCTAGGACTTAATTGAATCAGACTGTTATGGTTTTGTTAGAATTAACACTATCAGCAAGTACCAAACAGTAAAATTGGCATTACTTCATTAACTGAAAAAATTATGGACTATATAAACATAATAATATCCAGGAAGACATAAATGAAATAATACAAAATACTAAGAAATGTAATTTTTCAATAAATAAAGTATTTAAATTAAAAATATCCGACACGAGAAACAAAAACCAGATTGTACAAAACCCTAGCTAATACCCGGTGTGCGCTGCTATGCCGGAAAAAAAATTGATGTCTTCTTATGTTTAATTGAAGAAGTGAATAGAAAAAATAATTATAAATGTATATCGTAATTAATTTTAGATACCCATTGCTAATTAACTGGCGATGCCCGGGATCTACTTATCCCTATCTTCTTGCCATACATAAGGTGAAAGACGAAAACTAATGTGTTTTATGTTTAGTTGAACAAGTAAAAGGAAAAATGTATAACGTAATTATTTTTAAATATGCCTACCCCAAGCAGATTACCGGCGTTACCGGAAATCTACTTATACCGATCTTCTTGGCATAAATGAGCTGAAAGACGAAACTTAATGTGTTTTTATGTTTAGTTGAATAAGTATACGGCAAAATCATCATCATCATCATCATCTGCATTCATGGATTAGGTCTGTTGACCCGTTCCGACTTCAGCCCATCTGCCTCTAGGTCTGCCCACATCTCGGGTGCCTTTAGGTTTGTATTTTGTTATTGTTTTGGATATCTATCTTCATTCGTTCTGTCTGTGTGTTGCTTCCATTTTTGTCTATATGTATCTATTTTATCAGTTATTGCAAATATTTCAAGTTCCTGTCTTATTTCTGTGTTCTTGATTCTGTCTTCCTTAGTGCACCCTTTAACAGATCTCAAAAATTTCATTTCTGCCGCCGTTATCCTGCTTAGATCTTGTTTTTTATGTATCCAGGCTTCTGATCCATAGAGCAGTACCGGTACTGCCAATGTTTTATAAAATTTCAATTGGGTCTCTCTTGTTTATTATTTAGTGATCGTTTTATCGTACCACATATTCCCTGGAATTTTGCTATTTTATTAGTTATATCATTATCATAATGAAATGAAATGTCACAATGGCAACATTTATATCGTACTTATTTTTTGATACCCCGTGCTGTTTACCGGCATTGCTCGGGAATCTTTATCCCGATCATTTTGGCATAAATGAGCACAAAATTAATAAAATTGAAGCGTTTTTATGTTTAGTTGAATAAGTAGGAGGAAACATAATTATAAATTTAGGCCTATATCGTCATTATTTTTAGATACCCCGTGCTGATTACTCATCGTTGACCGGGAATCTACTTGTCCCGTTCTTGTAAGTATAAATAAGCTGAAAGACGAAAATTAATGTGTTTTGTGTTTAGTTAAATAAGTGGAAGGAAACATTTGTATGGTAACTATTTTCATTGCCCGGGAATCTACTTTTCCCGATCTTCTTGGCACAAATGAGCTGAAGGGTGAAAATTAATGTGTTCTTATGTTTAGTTGAATAAGTAGTGGGGAACATTTATATCGTTATTTTTAGATACCCCGTGCTGATTACTCGGCGATGCCCGGGAATCTACACATCCCTATGTACCTGGCATGAATGAGCTGAAAGACAAAATTCGTTATTTTGAGTTATCGATAAAAGAATACCCGCAGTGCGCTGCCATGCTTACTCGGGAATCTATTTTACCCGATCTCCTTGGCATCAATGGAAGACAAAAATGGTTTTTGTAAGTTATCCTTAAAAGTTAAACATACGCTGTCGCAGACTCTTCTGTAGAGCTTTTTGTTTGAGATATTCAATTCTGTATACAACAATTTTGTGTATTCGTTATTGTTTACGCAGCGTATAGCCATTTAAGCTTACTAAAAGCGACATTTTTCACGTTTTTTTTTTCAACTACAGAAGGTGATTTTTAAGGGTAAAGGGCTTGAGCATTAAAACTCTCCTATAACTTATAACCTTCCCGGGAAAATCCTGAACATTTTGCAAAAAGCCCCATAACATTCGGATGAATGGTATGACTGCGCATGCTTACCCGGGAATCTACTTATCCCGATTTCCTTGGCTTCAATGAAGGACAAGCATGGCTATTTTGTGTTATCATAAGTAATGCCACGAGTGATTTCCAAATTATCGATAAATTCACGACTCACGAAGTGAGGAGTGAATTTATCTAGAGAATTTGGAAATCAAGAGTGGCATTTGTTAGGACTATTTAACGAATAAAATAAAGCTGTTTACTCACAAATCATTATTTAACTACAGTTATTTAAAAATATTTTTATATTTAAAGTAAACGGTGATGTTTGAAAACTAATGAGAAACGATAGGTAGCCTACGCTTCTACTGCTTCTTTTGTTTATCACTGCAACCAGATCATACTATTTATTGCCAAAGGAACGCAATATTGTAAGAATGCTCTCTAGTGGAGAAAAAATGAAACACATCAATCTGTATATTAATTCATTTTTGATGTCGTATACATTTAAGAAAGTGCAAACAGTGGTTTCTTTTTTTGGTGGTATAATCAATTGCTACAAATGTTGACATGTAAGCACTATTATATACAATCTGGTAGCCGTATTTGTTATAGGCTCAGTCACTGCAAAAATAACGGTCAGACCTGTTCAGAATATTAAAAAGGAGGAGCTTTGCTTAATATATGATAATCCTAAACGAACGTTGATAATTATTTCGTGAAACACGTCTCTGATTGGTTGTAATACAGAAATCATTGAAACGTGATTGGTCATTGACTCCCATTTGGGGCATGAGTTAAATAGTCTGTGAAAGATAAACATATGCTGTCGGGGACTTTGTTTGTAGAGGTTTATAGATATTCAATTCTGTGTATATTAATTTTTGTGGATTTGTTATGGTTTAGGCAGCGTAAGCCATTTGAGGTAAAAAAGGGACCTTTTTTACGTTTTTCGCTACAAAGAGTGTTTTTTCAAGGGTGTAGGAATTAAGTATCACAACTCCCTTATATCCTATGTTCATCCCGGGAATCTCCTGAACATTTCGCAAAAAATCCCATCATAATCGGATCAACGGTATGGCGCGCGCATAAAGTACGACTACGAAGAAACAAACAAACTTATATATTAGATTTGGAAATAACTCGTGGCATTACTTATGATAAAACAATGTTGTAATTAGAAATAATGTTAATTTACAAGTTAAACAAGAAAATAAAAAATGTAGGCCTAAATAAGCATCAATGTTTAAACAGAAACAATCATTCACTGCAACATATTTTGTAGCAGTGAGCTTAGTATTTTATTTAACGACGCTCTTTAATATGTCAGGTCATTAGTCTCACAATTCAAACCTAAGCTTGATATAAGGCAACACATTTTACTCAGAGGTCTCTTTCCTTAGGCTTGTGATTGATAGAAATTTACGACACGGGATCTACGGTTTTATTTTGCTTCCGAAAGAAGCCATACTCAGGATTTTTCGGCATTCAAAAGTATCAAAACAGACGAGACAAGAAGTTTTACATCTGTAAATCTTTCAATACATTTCAACGTTCAATGCTTCATCATCTTCATCTGCATTCATGGATTAGGTATGTTGACCCGTTCCGACTTCAGCCCATCTCTTTCTAGGTCTGCCCACATCTCGGGTGCCTTTAGGTTTGTATTTATTTGTTTTGGATATCTATCTTCATTCATTCTGTCTATGTGTTGCTTCCATTTTTGTCTATATATCGATCCGGCTTTTCTTCTGCTGAAGTTTATGAGTAAGTTATTTTTTACGTTCAATGCATTAATACACTGCTCAAAACAATTAGAGGAACACTATGAAATATGCAAATATTTTTCATTGGATAAAGGTACAAACATGAAATTAATAAAGTACATTATTTGTGATTATTTATTTATTTATTTATTTATTGCTCATGTCAGTAAAAACAAATGAATAACGCTGACAATTAACTTTTCAAATAATTCCGCTATGAATCTTGTGCTTATTTTTCAGTTAAACACTCGTTATATAGAGTTAGTATCGTGTATGGCCTCCACGACATTCGATGACACTTTGGCACCTTCGTGGCATGCTCCCAATAAGATTCTGGATTCCTCTTGCGGGATATTCTCCCATTCCTCCTTCAGAGCATCTCCAAGTTGCTGCAGAGTTTGTGGAGCTTGATGTCGGTTCCTGACCTTCCTGTCTAGCAGATCCCACAAGTGTTCAATAGGGTTGAGGTCTGAGCTGACCGCTGGCCACTCCATTACCTCAATTTCATTCCTCCTCAGGAAATCCCTGGTGACAGCCGCAGAATGTGCCCTGGCATTATCCTGCATAAACAGAAATCCAGGGCCTACTCCAATGGCAGCAGGTACTACATGCTCTTCCAGAACGTGCTCGATATACCGGACAGCATTCAGTCGCTGGGAACAAGTACAAGGTCCGTACGATTGTTGTACATAACTCCGGCACACACCATTATGGAACCTCCTCCGAATCTATCAATTTCCTGCAGCCTCTGCAGAAAATCTTTCTCCTGGCCGTCCCCACACCCTCAATCGACCATCACAACGTGTAAGACGATACCTGGATTCGTCCGAGAAGAGCACAGACTCCCACTGGTTCAGGTTCCAATCTCCATGGTTTTCAGCATACGTACGTCTTGCTGCCTTATGCCCATTTGTTAAGCGTGTTTTTTTAACGGGCCTTTTGGACGAATATTCTTATTCCTTAATCTGTTCCTTATGGTTTGGTCTGAAACCCGGATTCCGGAAGCCGTATGAAGGTCATTCTGCAGGTCTTTTGCAGTTTTTGTACGCTGTCGAAGAGTAGAAAGAACAACGTATCTGTCATCCTGGGGGCTTGTTTAAATTTACGGCCCTGGCCACGTCTTCTACAATACTGACTTGTCTCCTGTGCCTGTTGCGTAACCTGGACACCACGGAAGGAGAAACCTCAAGCTCTCTAGCCACTTGTCGCAGAGATTGACCTTGTCGTAAAAGATGTAGAGCATGATACACTTCAAACTCATTTAAATGCCTCATTTTGTCAGAGACTTCAATAAACAAGGCAATAATCAACATTCGTCACTATAGCAACATCAGGAAGCTTACCAATTAGAAGTGGCCAGTGCCTTCCAAAATAAAAAAATGTCTCTATATTTGTTATTTGAGGTAATTTCTCTGTATTTAGGCCATGGATCTTTAAAATTTGTATCCATTGATAAAATTAATAATTCAATTTACATATTGTCCAACTTTCAGCATCACAACTTTAAAAAAACAATTACTTATTCAATTTATTACAAGTGTTCCTCTAATTGTTTTGAGCAGTGTATTATAAGTTTTAAAATAAGTGATTTGCAGATTACAATAATGAGCAATGTATTTTTTTTAATACCAAGAGAACTGGTTCAGGTGAGAGCTTTTGAGACTCTTATTTGGAAGGTATCGCCCAACTTACATATTTTCCCGGTTATCTTCAGTCGCCAAACAAATTATGGGTTTTAGTTTCATTGTAAGGATTTATTTCAGCATTAGGCTAATTCTATTTAATAATATGATAATTAAAGTCGGCGAACGTCTTTACAAAACATAAGACAAAACAAACAATAAAACTACAGACTTCTGAATATACCTAGAGTTTCTAGATGCAACACAACCTTACATGTAAAAGCGTCTTTACATGACTATTTAACTCATGTCGCAAATGGTAGTCAATGACCAATCACGTTAATCAATCACTTCAATGAATTCTGTTTTACACCAATGACAGTCGTGTTTCACCTCGCTTTTTATCGATTCTCTTTATCAGCTCCTGTTTTTGTGATAAAGAAAGCTCCTCTTTTTTAATATTCTGAACAGGTTAGACCATTATTTTTCTCCAACAAATACATTGAATATAGCAAATAATGAATAGATTCAGTGATTTTACTGAGTTGTTTATTCAAAATATAAATGATTAACCTATAATGTTGATTATAATAGTTTGATGTGTTTTCATTATTTCTCCACTAGAGTGCTTTCTTACAATATTGCGATCCTATTTGGCAATAAATAATATGATCGAGTTGCAGTGAATATACATAACCTCACATTTCTAATTTGTTTTCAAACATCGCCGTTTACATTAACTATACAAATATTTTAAAACGCCGGTAACTATATTCAAATAATTATTTTTTGTAAAGAGCTTAATTTTATTAGTTGAATAGTCCTAACAAATGCCACGAGTGATTTCCAAATTATCTAGATAATTTGGAAATCACTCGTGGCATTACTTATGAGAATGAATCATCATAGCCCATTCATGAATTTAGGCTATTTGTTGACCTTTTTGAGCCTCAATAGAAACACCATGCAAAAGTCTTTTGAGTGGGTCTTCTTCTTCCTGCAGATTGATTACTTAATACTTGTTTGGATATCCTGTGATCCTCCATTCATGAACATTTTGCATCATCTTCACATAAAATCAGAAATTTTGCTTTCTAAAGGTTCCATTGTAACTCTTTTAACGTCTTCTATTTATGATTTTGTAGTGTGTGTCCTGCAGTCCTTCGAAGATAAACATGAGAATGAAATAAAATTTCTACTAAGATGATTGTTGTATCAAAAACACTTACGTTTAATGTATTTATCTTTTTATTTTATTTAATTTTCATGCAATAAAATAAAAAGAGAAAATCATTAAACATAGTCCTAAGCGTTTCTAATACAACAATCGTCTTAGTATAAATTGTCATTAACTTGCGTATATTTATTTTTTGCACTATGTAACTAATATTGTATATCTACTGTTATTGTTGATGTGCATCGTAATTTGACATTCCCGCATACAATCTTGGTTGTTATGAAAACAAAAGAAATCTCAACAAAGTACTTTAAAAATGACTAAAAACGCCAGTGCGATAAGTAAAAACATTTATTTTGTAATATTGATAATGATACTGCAATTTGTATTAATTTCGGTATTAATACATCATATCTAACTTTCCACGCCTCTTCTATTTCATCATCACTGCACACATCGTCTAAAACTTTCTCCATAATCAGAAATAAATCCCAAATCAAATTGATTTTACAGTTTTAACAAATATAAGATGGCGACATGACCAACAATAGTAATTTCTCCGTAGCAACACATATAGCCAATTCGCCGCCTAAAATCTAACATTTATCTTCAATTATACAATTATATTTATTAATTTCTTCAACTCTCCAAATTGTATCCTGTGCCAAGACAATAACAATGTGAGGCTCTGAAGATGTCACCTACAAGAACTCTGGCAGGACTCTATTGGGAAGCAAGAAAGCAAATGGAACACATCCAAGCCAATGGGCATTAGACTACTACTACTACTACTACTACTACTACTACATTTATTATTTTTTAGCCAATATCTTAATTGCTAAAATAAATACACATAGAGCAAAAAAATAGTATGCTATACTCATGTGATAAACACATGAGTATATCATACTAATTATCGACTTTCATTGATTTATGTTATTACATATATACTCAGGATAGGGATATATGGAGAGCTTATGTCCGCGCGGCCATGAAACTACGGGTTCGATAGTGCTAGTAAGTTAGTTATATAATTATAATTACATAAAGATTATCCAAGATTGTGAAAAAATGGGCCTACTGGTCTAGAACGTTGATAAGGAGAAAAATATAACACAATTGATTCTGAGGATGAAAAATCATTATTTACTACACTGAAATCAACTGCGATACCATATTAGAGAATATAATTTTATGCCAGTTTCTGTTTTCAATATACGAGTAAGTACGTAAAACCAAACAAAGTAGGAGAGGAAAGATTGTGTAAGCAGATGTAAAGTTGTTGTTTTTCCACCTGCGTGATGCAGCTGTTGTGGGGTGGCAGGTGCCACGTGCCACCACAATAACACCACATTACTGTTAAGGTACAGCCCCATTGGCAAATGCAGGACATTCACCCAAAATCCCGAACTTCGTATAAGTGAGCCTACAATAAAACTGTATATTAAACTTGTGAAGCGCTGAGGGGAATACACCTAACGTTTTCTTATTGCCCTGTATTCTTACTCTCATGAGATTTTGTTATAAAACCATATTATAAAGCATACTAACGGTATTAAACGTTGGTATATGTCGATTTGACTGATGCGCGTTCATCCCAGTGCGGGCACATGGACGCTTCCTTGGTAGGAAGTTTCTTAACCAGATGAATTTAGTTACGCGATTTGAGGAAGTGGCTGAATACAAATACATAGGAACGATAATCAGAAATAGGAATGAGATGCACAAAGAGATTAAACATATGCTCAAATCTGGAAATACGTGCTATTACGCTTATAGAGATTCTTGACGTCCCAACTCCTTTCAAAAAACGTTAAACTGAAATATACAAAAATATTATTCTACCAGTTACATTTATGGATGCGAAGCATAGACTCTTACTTTAAGGGAGGAAAGTTGATTACGAGTATTTTGAGAATAAAGTTCTTAGGAAATTTTTGACCAAAGAGAGATGAACAGACAGGTAAATGGAGAAGACTGCATAACAGAGAACTACATGGTCTTTATAGGAAGCCAGATATAATAAGAACAGTTAAGTATCGTAGACTGCGATGGGCAGGACATGTGGCACGAATGGTGAATTAAATACGTGCATGGTAGCTTCTTGTAGGAAAACCAGAAGGAAAGCGCCCAGTTGGTAGACGACCAAGAATGAGGTGGAGAATAACTGAACTATGATTTGATGGAAGTAGATGATTGGAAAACATTAGCTCAGGATAAGGATGCATGGAGAGCTTATGTCCGCGCGTCAATGAACTTACGGGTTTGATAGTGCCAGTGAATTAGTTATTTCCCTACAGATGACATTGAGGAACATGTAGTTAGTTCATCGCCTCGACGCGACTTCTAGTCGTATATGGTGATCTTCTTCTTCTTCACCTCACGGGCTAGGCAAAATGCCTGTTCCGCCTCACAGTTGTTCTGTCCATCTTTTCACTGGCCTTCCTACATTCCTTGAACCTCTTGGCTTGTAGGTAAATGCTATTTTGGTAATCTTGTTACGTTCATTCTTACTACATGTCTAAACCATTTTTCTCTATATCCTTTGATTTTATCATTTAATGGATATATATTTAACTCTGTTCTTATATCTTCATTCTTTAACCGACCCATTCTTGTGCAGTCTTTTGTACTTCTAAGGAAGTTCATTTCTACGTTTCTACTTTATAATTTTTTTTGGTATTTACCCAAGTTTCACTCCCATAAAGTAATGCAGGAACTGCCAATGTTTTATAAAACTTCAATCCAGTATCTCTTCTTGTTTTGTTCTTTAATATTTTATGTATAGTTCCGCATATCATTTGAAATCTTGACAGTTTCACATTTACGTGTCTTTCAGTTTTTGTGTTTATAGTAAAATTACAACCCAAATAATTACAATTTGTTACATGTTCCAGAGGTTTGTTGTCTACTATGATTTTTCATCTTATATGTTCACTTCCCAAAATGCCATTATTTTCGTTTTTTCCTTTGATATTTTAAATTATATTCTTGGCATAACTGAATTAATTGATGTAAAGAGTACTGCAAATTATTTCATTTTCTTGAATAATAACCACATCGTCAGCATACATTAAAACGTTTAATATTTTTAAATAGTCCATTCTTAAAGCTACATTAACATTTCTTTTTCAATTTCGGATGGTGCCATTAATATATAAATTAAAAAGGGTAGGTGATAAACTACATCCTTGTCTTACACCTCCTTTTATTAAAATTGGTTCGGTCTTTGATGTGCCTATATGCATTATAATTTCAGATTTTTCATATAAACTTTGTATCACATAAATTAATTTTGCGGGGTGATGATGTTAGATCTATACCTCAGACGTCTAGAGTCGTTACTCACAATTTCCATAATTCACAGGAGGAAGGATTTACTACTCCATAGGCTCTACCATTAAGCGATATTGGAGTTATAGGGGTTTTAATAGAAGCCTAAATTGGCATTAATAAAGATAAGAGTTACTAATTTATACCTACAAATCGCTTTCTTGTGATTATTACTACATCAGAATCTAAGAATCTAAGAAGAAACTGCTTGCTGACGGATGTCCTAGAAGGAATGGTCACCGGAAAGAAGGTTAGAAGCAGAAAAAGACATCAGATAATAGACAATATTAAAATAAATTCTTTGGATGCGGATACAAAAAGGAAGTTAAGGAAAGAGTGAAGAATGCTGAGTTTGCAGTGAAAGATCTGCTCTTGGACAGAACACTTTGTATATATGTATAACACTCATTATATTGAATACACCTAAGAAACTGAGGCTGGAAGTAAATAGCAATACAACTAAATATAAGATCATGCGTAGAAATACATTATTATAATGGGAATAGACACGAAACAACAAATGAAGGAACTTTTGAATATTTACCTACGAACAATAGTACAAATAGGAATAAGGTACAGAAGGAAATTAAACATAAGCTCAACTCTAAAAGTGCAAGCTACCACGAACTACAGAAAATCTTGTCATCTCTTCTTCTAAAAACATATATGAGTATAAAACGATATTCTTCCAGTTAGCCTATATGGTTGCCTGTTTCCAAACTAGCGAGCCCTAGTTTGATACCTGGCACGATTAAAATGTAATTGTAAAAATTAATTTAATTAATTATAAATATAAAATTGTCGTTAAACTGTTAATGGGAAGTAAGTTTATTGTTTTCTTGATTATAGATGGGAAATGGGAAGATTCAATCTCTCGACCAGGAGGGGTGGTGGTGTATAATTGTTAATCGCTAGATCATGTACCAGACTCCTTCATTAAATTGCAAACCCTTCCGGAGTACGTATGTGATATCTATTTGTCTATCGGATGAGGACTTTAAACCGTGCGGCCTCTATAGAGCTTTTCGACAGGAGAGTTACGTGCCGGCACCGGGTTTCAGTTTCTACCTTCTCTTCATCATAATTCCTCATACAACACACTTTAATTACACAATCACATAAACATACACTCGTCCTACACTCCTCTCTGTATACAATACAAGAAAACATCAACTACTTAAAATGGTTTGCCGAAGTGGTGCGAAAATTGTAAACATATAACATTAATGTCATCTATCCATCCAGCGAGGAAACCGAAGCACGAAAGTGCTGTGGGTAACATTAGAACACACACATACACAAGATTGGAAAATATTATATTAATATAGGAATGTATGGAGAGCTTACGTCCACGCGCCCATGAACTTTTGGGTTCGATAGTGGCAGCGAGTTAGTAAGATATTAACGGTATTAGAGGAATAGCCATAAACACTTCTGAAATTTGAGAGGTGGTATGTATATTGCGTGAATGCCTAGAAGGGCCTACCTGACACAGGTACAATTTACAGAGGTAGATTCTACATCTGGAGAAATTTTTAAGATTTTTTTTTCCCCCTCTATGTTCCGCAGCTCTGCGTCAAGGAATGATGATTTGACTTAGACATATATGCTATGGAACAGAACAGCAGGTACCACAATTCTAAATATGTATTTACTGCAAATCTAACAATGTTTGAGGAATTCAATATAGAAACTCATATCGCCTTCGTTGACTTCATAAATGCTTTTGACAAAGTAGACAGAAATATATTACTACAAATTTTAGCTGATGATAACGTTCCACAAGAATATATTACTAATATCTTCAACATCTATAAAGATAATGAAATCTCTGTTAAACAAGATGGCAAATTATCTTCTTGGGAAAAGATCAACACTGGAGTAAGACAGGGATGTGGACATTCACCGGTGCTTTTCATTATATACATGAATAAATTAATAAATGAATGGAGGAAACACAACGAGGATATATACCCATCAATAGGAACCTCAAACTCGATGCTATTCTTTTTGAGGACGATTTACCTCTTCTGGCACTTTCTGAAAATGATTTGCAACGATCAATTTATAATTTACAAAAGTGCCAAATTTAATATGGAAATATCAATTAACAAAACTAAAATTATGGCATTTCATGGGAAGGACCCCATACAAAGTAAAATCTGTCTCCAGAATAAAATTTTAGAGAGATCTAATCAATTTAAATATCTTGCACATTATCTCTCTATCTGGGATGAAAAGGATATCCCTGAAAAAAAGTTACTAGTTATAATAAAACTTTAGGAATTATTAATCAAGTTATGAAACCATCCCTTGTACAAAAAAACACCAGATTACGTTTATATAACACTTTGGCTAGACCAGTGTTGACCTATGGTAGTGAAGCATGGACACTAAAAAAACAACATGAAAGCAGAATAACGGCTTGTGAAATGAGATTCATGCGCAGAACAGCGGGTTACACCAGATGGGATCGGAAAGGAACACCGATATCTTAAAATAATTGAAGACTACGCCAATTTTGGAATATATTAAACAGTACCAACTAAATTGGAAACACCATCTTGAAAGAATGAGTTTCAAATCGGATCCCAAAGCTGTTTATAATTATATACCAAGAGGACGAAGATCACTGGGCCGTCCTATGAAACGCTGGAGGGAAAATTTTCTATAGGATCGTAACAGGCCTTGGCCTAATACTTGGAAGGAAGAAGAAGAAGAAGATAGTTTCCCCGGACTCCACAATTCCTTTGTTGAATTTTTTTTTCTGAGGAGTCGTATTTCGGTTTTTTACAAAAAATAACCGATTTGGACAAAATGTAGGTTTTTGTTACCCAATAAATTTTAGTTTATTTTTCATAAAAATTTCATCAACATTTTAAATCAAGAATAGTGTCAACATCGTCAATAAGGTTTTCAATATTATTTATAGATATAATATTTATAAGATATGATGTTAAATTTATCATAAATACACGTATTGAATTCAAATTAATAAAAGTTATACAGTAGGCAGTTATGACAAGAAGAAAGGAAACCATAATTTAAATTTTTGGCCTAGTATTATATGAGCAAGAATGGGGTAAATGATTCAACGTTATAAATCTCCAAATAAAAATGGTAAACTTTCCGTGGTAAGACAGTTCCGAAGAGAAAATGCCAACTGAAGTGATTGTTTTCACCGAATACCAGTTGACAGTAAGGAATTAATGTGACAGAATATCTTTACTATAGTTTAATTTTCTTAACAGGATTTCGCTATTTCTAATATATTGTAGCTACTTAATTGTTCTAACGAGATTTAGCGGACCTCATTCCAGACCTTATTATTCGAAAAAAATATATTAAAGAATTAAGATATAGCCAAGAATCGAACCCATACCTATGGATATGTCCAACGTCATACAACAGAAGCCAGATCTATAATTTACAATAATAAATTATCTCATCAGCGAATGTTGATAATAATATATTAACATTTGAATGATGTATTTCGAAATCTATATTTCGAATTAAATGTTAGTCGCAAAAAAATGGATAGATTATATTTAATATTTTGGAAATGTTACTTACAATCTACAGATATTTTGCCGTTCTAGGTATTATACACATTCTAAAGAAAATTGCCTTCAGGGGACAGGGTAGTCTGAGCATATGGTTACTATGCAGCAGTGAAATCAAATTACTATTTCTTATGAACTTGTAAATAAATAAGCCTGAAAATTTTACACCAACACACAACCAATTTGAGAACATTTTGGCTTTTAGTTTATATCTCTACCTTATATACTTCTTCTTCCTTCCAAGTATTAGGCCAAGGCCTGTTACGATCCTATAGAAAATTTTCCTTCCGGGAATTTCTCGTATAAGACTTGAAAGCATAATAATAGTCCCTTCGATTGGTTGCCGGCCAAAGGAAGGCAAGACCAGTGATGGGGCTGCCATCTTATAGCCTCTGGTCAGGCTTTTCTGGAGAAGAAAAGAAAATAAAGGAAAGAAGAAATGGAAGAAAGGAAAGACTCCCTAGCCCTCGGATGCCCTAATAGCGTCGGGGTCGAAAAAAACAAGAGTTAACCAAGAGAGGTTAGATAGTAAAGTTAAAAGAGTGCAAAACACAAGTAAGTGGAAGAAATGTTTTGCTCAGCTTGGGCACCTTGTGGTCGCCATCCACATATCCCCTAGATGAGGACCCCTGAGGAACCCTTATATACTTGATTTTATAAAAGAATTTAAATCTGAAATATATATATTTTTATATGCTATAAACATGAAGGACTTTGGGTACATTTTTCTCAGAAATCCCTTGTAGTATAGAATCATAATTTTCTGTGCTTATTATCATTATAATTAACAATATGCAAGACCAAAATAATTGGATTATCTCTATTGGTCAATGGGGAAAAATATTTGCATTTGGAAAATAAATAAATAAATAAATAGATATTAATACTATTTTGTCATCCTTTTCAGAGTCTAAAATCCATGATTTTATTATAACTTTGTGAAAGTGGCGGCACATATTCATAAAAACGTGGAATAGAAGCATGCAAAATTTCAGCTTTCTACCTCTAGTAGTTTTTTGAGAAAATGGTACCTAAATATCTAAAAACAACATTTTGAGAAAATTTTATTTTCCAAATGCAAATATTTTTTTCCCATTCAACCAATAGAGATAATCCAATTATTTTGGCCATGTATATTCAGTTATATTATATGGGTGCGAAACATGGACTCTTACTTTAAGGGAGGAAAGGAGATTGCGAGTATTTGAGAATAAAGTTCTTAGGAAAATTTTTGGACCAAAGATAGATGAACAGACAGGTGAATGTAGAAGACTACATAACAATGAACTACATGGTCTTTATAGGAAGCCAGATATAATAAGAACAGTTAAGTCTCGTAGACTGCGATGGGCAGGACATGTTGCGCGTATGGGGAATGAAAGACGTGCATGGAAACTTCTTGTAGGAAATCCAGAAGGAAAACGCCCAGTTGGTAGACCAAGAATGAGGTGGGAGAACAACATTAACTATGATTTGAGGGAAGTAGAATATACAGGGAATGATTGGAAAGTATTGGCTCAGGATAGGGATGTATGGAGAGCTTATGTCCGCGCGGCCATGAACCTACGGGTTCGATAGTGCCAGTGAGTAAGTAAGTATATTGTTAATGATAATGATAATAAGCACAGAAAATTATGATTCTATACTACAAGAGGTTTCTGAGAAAAATGTACCCAAAATCCTTCATGTTTTGATTTCACTGCTGCATAGCAACCATATGATCAGACTACCATGTCCCCTTAAATGCTCTGTAAAGATCTATTCGAATCCTTCGCTATCATTAACATGGAACCTCTAACATACCAGAAATTCAATATTTTATCACCATTAAGCGCACACGTTACAAATTTCATTTTAACTTTCATTTAGCTCTCGCTGCTGAAAGGCAGTTTAATTTTATTGTTATGATCAACTAATAATTTTTCATAATTCGTTAATTAAATTATGTTTTGTATTACGCTTTGTCATATTTTTGGGAGCAATTTTTTAAGGGAAGTACCTTATTATTATAAGAGAAATTAAAAAATGGCGATACTTCATTGTAGGATTAAAATTTTTAGATAATTTTAGGAATTGCAGAGAACACAAAGAAGAAAATATAGACGTTAAAGAAAATTAAGTCAGTAAACGTGAACATCGTCACAAACAAAAATTACGCTCATCATGGAATCATCGGTAAATACCATCTAGATAATAACCATCAGATAGCAGAGAATGGTTTACATCGCTTCTAGTTCTTAAGATTAGCGGGTTGTAACGTGGCCTGTATCGATTAACTTTTCAGGGCGTAAAAATACTAAGTAGGATTCCATCGGAAGAAACTAAATCCATGGGTCCCATGTCGTAAATTTACGACACATAAAAAGGTTCGAGCCTAATAAATAAATAAACCGCGAGGAAAATGTATCGGCCTCTTCAAGCTCAATTTTGAACGTTGGTGATAATTGCCTTAGGTGTTAAAAAAATAGTTAAACAAAAATAAAATAAACCCACGTTTCCTAACCCATAATATACTGTATGCCAATGTGTGAAAGTTTTAAATTTACTTTGTTATAAGTTTTTAATTTCAATATCTTATTTCACAACTGTTGAAATTTATTCACATGAGTTTCTGGTATACTCTAAGCTAACTGAAACCTAAGAAAATAATAGGTACGTATGTTTAGAAGAAATAGAATTGAATACAATTAAATATTAAATATTTACCAAGTATTCGCTTCTGGAATGATATCATCCACAACGACGTAGATCATGGCACCCGCTGCAAAGGCAAGAGCGTATGGCAGCACAGGTTGCGCTAGCGTGACCGCACCTGCACCCAGTAACCCGAACACAGGTTCAACCATCCCGCTCAACTGCCCGTAACTGAAACAATATGCCATTATTACACAAACATTAATTACACTAGAGTACAGTGGGCTAAGGAAAGAGGACACCTTTACGACACAAAACGTTGTAGAGACACATAATTTAAGGGGGATAATGGAATAGAAGGATATATACAGAGCGGTCTGTAACATTCTCAACGGCACCTGGCGGCAAGCAGGCCTCCGTGTTATCGATTGTCATATCCAGTGAATAGTGTCCGCTGCAGTCGCACGGTACAGTTTTCCTCTTCTATTCCTCGGTATCTGCCTTCTCACTCTTTCTCTGCCTTCAAGACTTATTGTAGCATGTGACTGCAGCAAATCTCTTTACCGGAAACTATAAGCAGTGACGCGAGCCCAATTGCCACTGTGTTGTATAAAACTATAATAGACCGTTCTGTATGTAGACAGAAAAATATGTCATTATAGCAAAAGGAAATCGCCCTTAAAAAAAAGGTTGCTAAGAGGAATTAAAATTTGCAAGGATGGGAACATATAATAAGAAATTGTTAATTATATAAAAAACTGCAGTTGCAAGTTATAAAATAATTATGCAATGTGGTGGTTGGGGAAAAGGAGATTTGCGTTGAGACTAAAATGCCAATATACACTCAATTATAGTATGTATAGTGCAATACGGACCTGAAAGTCTGTCTCTGTTGGATAAACATCACAGTAAACAAACACTAGAAATTATATACAGAACGTAAGATACGATGAGAAAAGAGGCCGGGCATGAGAAGATATTAACAGAGTAATAGAAGAGAGGGAAATTGAGTGAATTGGACATGCCTGCCGTATTTCAGAGAAAAGCCTAGAAAGTACAATGAATATGTTAAAGACTTTTTGTAAAATAGTATCGTTTCTTATCAATTGTAATCACTTGAAATTTTCTCTGTCTATACTAATATTATTTCTTAAATACTTGAAATAACTCCGCCATTGCCGGTCCCAAGTCCGGATGAGAAAGGAGGAGGGGGAGGAGTAACACCTCGTAAAAAAAACCTTGGTTCAGCTGGCTCGGTTGATAGTACCATGTGAGGGCCCCTTGCCAGGGAACGGTGAAGACCTCAACGGCAATGAAGGCGGAGAGGGATGCCCTTAATACGGCAGATTTGACGGAAGAGGCACCCTACCCTCACTCAGGGAAAGAGAGAGGAACCGCTGCCTTGCGGAGAAGGAGAAACTTCAAAGGCTAAGGGAGCATCCCCTACAGAAAAACATGCCTGTCCAAGAGGCATTGAGGTGGCAACCCCACCACTGGACTTACCCAACTATAGGCTGGTAACCTATAATGGGGAAAGCTTTAAATACCCGATAGACTACAGGAAATAAGCAGGCGGATAATAAAACTATGACGACAGGCAAAGAACAAAGGATTTATGATTACTGGAATTTGGCAACCTGGAACGTAAGAGGACTTAATAAAAAAGATGAAGAATTGGTAGAGGAATTGAAGAAAAGACAAATAGACATAGCTGTTATTAGTGAGACAAAAAAGAAAGGAAGAGGATCAACAGAAATGGGAGATTATCATATGATCTATTCAGGAGTAGAAAAGACAGAAAGAGCCAAATCTGGAATTGCTATTTTAATAAAACAAAATTGGAGAAAAAAAAAACTTATTCCTGGATAAGTGACAGAATAGTAACATTAAGATTAAAGTTAGGAAGAGATAATTTAACAATAATAGGAATATATGCCCCATCTACTGGAAATAAAAAGGAAGGCGAGAAATTCTATAATGAATTACAAGATATAAAGGATAGAATAAATAAAAATGACCAGATAGTAATATGAGGAGACTTCAATGCCAGAATTGGAAATAAAACCATTAAAGATTTAATTGGCCCACATGGAGAAAATGAAGTAAATGATAAAGGGATAATTTTAAGAGATTTTTGTATGTATAACCAACTACGAATTACTAATACATTTTTCAAACATAAAGAAATACATAAGTTTACTTGGATGAGTCGGGGATCCAGATCTATCATAGATTACATAATAGCAAACAGAAAATTTTGGACACAAATAATGGATACGAGAGTCTATAGGGGGACAGAAATGGATTCTGATCACTTTTTAGTGGTTGGAAAAATTAGAACGAACAAACCTTATTTTAGAAGGAAAGTAGAAAAGAAATCAGAAAACGAAAAATACAAAGTACAGCTATTAGAACAAGATAGTATAAGACAGTGGGGCACGCCGTAGCGTAGTGGATAAGGCACTGAACTACAAGCCGGAGGGTCGAGAGTTCAAGGATTTTTAAACTGACCCAAACCCTCTGGCGGCACTATGGCCCTGGGGTCGACTCAGCCTCTAACGGAAACGAGTACCAGACGCTTGTTCTGGGGGTAAAGGCGGCCGTCACGCAGGGCTGACATAAAGTGCCGATTGTCTAGAAAAAGTGGGAGCCTTAACCTCCTACTACCCCAAGGACCTCCGGGTCTGTTGTGGGATCACTTTACTTAGTATAAGACAGTTATATGAAAATCGAATAAAACAAAACTTGAAACCAAGAGTTGGAGATGTAGAAATTGATTGGATAAAATTAAAAGAATCAATAAAAAAAAGCAGCAAATGAATGTTTGAGAACCTCCAAAAATAGACCAAAAAATCGATTGAAAGTTTGGAATGAAGAAATAAAAGAAGCAATCAGTAATAAGAAGATAGATTATTTAAAATGGCTTAATTCTGGGACTATTAATGATAGAATAGATTACAAACACAAAAGAGCAATAGTCAGAAAATTATCTAGAAAATTAAAAAATGAAGGATGGGAAAGTTTTATAAAAATATAGAAAGAGATGTCACAGGAGCAAAAATATATGGTTTCAAAGTATTCCAGCGATTAAAAGAAGAGCGTACGGATAATTTGGCTATAAATGGAATGACAGCAGAACAATGGACACAGCATTTCAGACAGTTATTATATGCAGAGGAAGAAGAAACAAATACACTTCCCTGTCCCACAGAAGAATATAATGCTATAACATTGGATGAAGTGATAGAAACTATCAAGAAAATGAAAATAGAAAAGCTAGTGGAGTAGATGGTATACCAATGGAGCTTTGGAAATATGGTGGGAAACCACTCTATATTAGATTGGTACAAATTTTTAATGATATATGGGCACATGGAATAATACCTCAGGACTGGAAAACATCATTAGTAATACCCATCCATAAGAAAGGAGAAAAAAGTAACTTTTCAAATTATAGAGGTATATCATTGTTGACAACAGCATCTAAAATATATACATCCATTTTAAAACGAAAACTTCAGAAAATTACAGAAGATAAAATTGGAGAGGAACAATGTGGATTCCGAAAAGGCCGATCGTGTATCGACGCTATATTTGTTATAAAACAACTAATTGAGAAGTGGAAAGAATTTAATATCCCCCTATATATATATTATTTTTAGATTTTGAAAAGGCCTATGATAGAGTCAAACGGGACATAATGTGGAAAATATTGGAAAGCTACCAAGTCCCCAATAATCTAATAAATGCTATAAAAAGTTTATATGAAACCACATTTATAAAAGTAAAGTTAGATCATGGGAAAATAACAGATAAATTTGAAATTAACCAAGGTTTAAGACAGGGATGTGGACTATCTCCATTACTGTTTATTCTATATCTAAATAAAATTGTCCAGGAGTGGAAAAAACTAAACCCCCCAGGAGTAAAAATATGCAGAGGAAATCAAATACAAACAATAATCTTCGCAGATGATCAAGTACTTCTAGCGGAGAATGAAGATGATTTGCAGAGATCAGTGTTTAAATTGCAGAATACCCTGGAAAAATACAACATGAAAATATCTGAAAATAAAACCAAATCCATGGCAATCACTGGAAAGGGACTTTCGAGAGTAAAAATAATAATAAATAATAAACCAATAGAACAAGTAACACACTTTAATTATTTAGGTAATAATATATCACAGTTTCATAATCAAAAAGATGTGGAAACAAATTTAGAAAAATATAACAGATTAAATGGTATAATTAGGAGAAATTTTGGAAAACAAATGAGGAAAGAAATCCAATTGAGATTTCATAATGCCATAGCCAAACCTGCTCTACTATACGGAAGTGAATGCTGGACACTTCGAGCAAAAGATAAATCCCGCATTAACGTTCACAAATGAGATTCCTCCGATCACTAACTGGAGTAACATTAAGGGATAGAATGAAAAGTGATGAGATAAGGATGCAGTGGAATAGTAGAGAAATGGTTGAACATATACAAAATTATCAGATTAAATGGTTCCAATACGTCCAGAGAATGTCAAATTCCCGTTTACCAAAGATGATTTACCACCTCAACCCTAAAGGCAAAAGAGACCTCGGAAGACCCTTCAACCGATGGAAAGATCAGTTTTTGTAGTCGCAGAACGGGCATCATCACCCAATACAGCATTCGGAAGAAGAAGAAGAAGAAGAAATACTTGAAATCCGAAATCTGCTCAATTATAGACCTATGATTATCAATAATTAATTTACATCCGAATAGAGAGAAGCTATTAAAATGCAAGCCAATGTATCGGCGGTGCGTTCTTTGCCGGGCAGGTCTAGGGACGATACCCTCTGTAGACGTTGTCGCAGAGAGCACGAGACCCTTGCACACGTCCTTGGGGCCTGTCCGTTTGGAGAATCATTGAGAAACATTTGGCACCACACTAATCGAAATATGATGGCAGAAGCCTTGCGAGATTATGGATACACAGTTTATGAGTAAGTTCATGGTGTGGCCACCAATGGAAGTAACAGACGAATATATATTATTGCATTTAGACCATCTTCTAAAATTGCTATGATATTAGATCCCACAATTCGTTTTGAGACTCACAGTGGCCAACCTGAGGAAGTTGACTCTGAAAAGAAAGCCATATATGAGTCAACAATTTACTATTACAAAGATAAATAAATACCAATTAGATAGTATAACTGTCACAGGATTGATGATCGGGACAAGAGGTACTATACCTGGATTCTTAGCCAAATTTTGGAATTCCTTAGATTTGGACAGGATGTATATTTCTAAAATTGCCATCGCTGCCATTAGAGGATCAATTTCAATTTTAAGAAACCATATTTACAAAATTTCTACTTTATAGTATGTATACTTCAATTAGGCCTATAATTTGAAATTTTTGTAATGTGTTTACAAAATGTATTTGATCAATTCCAAAAATAAATTGTCTGTATCACTTTGTCCTTGAAGCAATCCTTTAATGAGGAAAGTTATATATAGGGCTATTCAGAAGGAAAGGAACAGACTTCAAACATTTATTTCTTCCAAACTACAAAAATAAAAACACAATTCCAACATTCGTGGAAAGTAAAAAGTTCAAATTTCACTATTTTATGCATTCAATATGAGCACCATGTGTTACACGACAAATATCAAAACGGTGGATATTTTTCCGGCCACACACGAATCAGCTGGTCTCTAGTTACCGAATATACTGCTTCAACAATTCGTTGTGGCAGATTTTCAAGAATGTCAGGTATAGGGTAGATAAAAACACGGTCTTTTATGTAACCTCAAAAATAAAAATCATATAGGGTTGGGTCTGGTGACTTGGGAGGTCACCGGTGATGAAGTTGATCTTCTGCTCCTCCTTTTCCAATCCAACAGCGCCAATGCGACCCTGATTGAAACTTCAAGCAATAGCGCCAATGCGGCCGTGAACGAAACTTCGAACTTTTCTCTTTCTAGGAACGTTGGAATTGAGTTTCTATTTTTTGTAGTTTGGAAGAAATGAATCATTGAAGTCTGTTCCTTCTTTCTGAATAGCCCTGTATACACACAGATGTGATGTAAAAGTTACTAACGAATCTAGGATGGCTCTTATTTTCAACTTTCCGTATTTCATTCCGCACACCGTCTATGTTACCTCATTGGGAAGTTCATTTTGTTGAAAATGAAGAAGAAGAACCCGTGCCGCATTGAACTAGAACAGACGCGCCATGTTGTTACGTAATGACAATGGTTTATGTTAACAATTAATTCTTGTTTAGTTGGTCTTTCGAGCTAAATGGCCGTGGTCCTGTTTTGATGAGACTCGAGATTTCATCTACTACTGCGGTAGACATCGTCAGGAGTTGGTCTTGCGACCTAAATTACAGTGATCCAGTTTTGATGAAACGCGACGTTTCAGCAAAAATGGACAACGGTCATTTAACCCGAAAGACCAACTAAACAAGAATCAAGACACCGGCCGTGAAAACCTACAATTTTACGTTAACAAATAATTTCATTAAAACAGCTGTATTTAAAGATATTTGTTGATTTATTTATCTTGTTCAAGACAATAGACACACACATAAAAATAGGCTACTCTTGCTGTAGGGCCTATATATTTTTGAATATCTATAAATTTAGGTCCAATGCGCATGGTATATATTAATTTGTTGTAATGAAATTTGATACACTATCGAATTGGACAAAAATAAAGGGTGTCGGTTGAAATCAGACATTTTATTTCCACCCCTCTAAATAAGAACCATCTAATACACATACACAAAGATAAAGACCTACAGTAGATAGATGGTATCTAAGTGTATCGTTAGGTTGTAATAGAGAAAAATACATAAATAATAAATTACAAATATTTCAATAGTTATGTGGCACCCTTAAAAGAATACTGGGAAAGAAAGTAAGAAAATAAACACATTTACAATTTTATAAAGTATTGGCTGTACCTGCAATATTGTATGGCTCAGAAATATGGACTCTGAATAAACAGTCAAGTAAAAGAATAGAATCAGCAGAAATTAAATATTTACGATTTGTGGCAGGATATACTTTAATGGATAAAAAAAAACGGAGTGAAGATATCCGTAAAGAACTACAAATATTCAGTTTGAGAGATAAAATAGAAGAGTATAGGCGAAAATGGTATGAACATGTCTGCAGAATGGATACCAACATATTACCTAGGAAAAGTCTGAACTATCAACCAAGAGGAGGAAAAAAAAAAAAAAGAGATCGGGGACGCCCACGAAAGAGATGGACACAACAGCTATATGGAGCCGGAACGTCCTTGCAAGAAGCAGAAGAAGCAGAAATAGATAGATGAATAAGTGGATAGATAGAGAAGACATGATTAATAAATTACAAATATTATTGTCAGTAATATGGATAGATATGGTCGTAAAGAAACCTAGTTTAATTAAAGGAAAAGAGATATATATATATATATATATATATCCTGACGTATTCTATGGAAATTAAAGACAAATTCATAATTGAAGATTTTTTTAACACTAGTGCTTTAATGGTTCTCTGCGGTACATCTCAAGACGAAAAAGATTATGAATTTTGCATAGACTTGCAATACGTTAAACAGGAACAATTAAAATGATATTCAGTAATTAGTTCCATGGCTCCGTTATTGTGCAGCAAATTATGTTACGCAGTTTATAATAATAACCATTTTGCGATTTACGCAACATGAGATTGGAAACAGCAATCGCTTCATCTCTTAGAACTCCTACGGGAATTCCTTTAACCATTAAATGACCTTAATAATTATATGCATAATCGGAAAGTGTATATAAATATATATTGTAGAAATTTTGGATAATCAAAGATAAGAAAACCTCAAAACGCATTTTGGAATATCCAAGTTCGCGGTATTTCTATCTTCCGTTCATACAACGTATCTGTATACCACATCCTTCCTGCACCGATCTATTACGGACATGCTGCATCAAAGACTCAAGGCACAATACAAAATCAGACATAGCCAAATTCACTATTCTGATGTAGAACAGAACCGCCCAAATTTACTTGTTTCTTGGGCCAAATGGAAGAAACATCAAGATGGCTCGGGCCATTACCCCTATTATACCTGTAGTGCAAATTATTATTATTATTATTATTATTATTATGGTCTATCTTTAACTAACCAACTCTAACTAACTCACGGGCTCCATTGAACCCGTATGTTCATGGCCGCGCGGACATACATCCCAATCCTGAGCTAATGTTTTCCAATCATTCCCTCTATAATCAATTTCCTCAAACCACGGATAATGTTATTCTCCCACCCCATTCTTGGTCTACCAACTAGGCGTTTTCACTCTAGAGGCTTATCTTTAGCACACAGAATTTTAATGTATTGGAATGCTACAGGCCTACAAGGGCCGAATAGAAAGTGATGGAGGGCCGTTTCCGGCCCGCGGGCCGTAGTTTGGGTCCTAATGTAGAATATATATTTCAATTTCCCTAAGGTGTTTCTACATTGGCGTAGTAGTAGGATTTATATGGTCAAAATGGGAGCTATTCCGGCGGTAATGTATCTTCCCATTCAGGATAGGCCAAGAAAAATACTCTGGTCTTCCATCATATTGGAAGTTGGGCATGAAGTTGATAAACTGACGTGAAAATTCTTTTATGTGGCAAAAATCCAACAACATGAAATTAAGGATTTTCTGATGGTGAAACAATTAATTCTTCCTCGGATTATGTTAAATGTCTTCCGGGCGCTGAGCCCGTGATTTTGGAGTTGATAACTTTCTCGCATTTTGTTTGCGACAGATATATTCAGGAAGATGCGTTCTTATGATGTTTACACTCAGCTTTCGTCGTAGATAACTCCAGACACAAAGAACATTATTTTTAGAAGATTCTAACGACTTTAAAAAAGGTTGCAAAGACAGGTGCTTATCAGGAAGAAGAGGGAGACTAAATGGCATCTTGGTCAGTGATGTTATAGAATATTTACTTAATGTCATAGGCCTATAAATAGTTCGAGTCGTTGTGGATATAACTCCAATAGATACAAAATATGCATTGGCTGTCTGACATAACTACCTGCCTCGTTGACAGAAAGAAAGAAAGAAAGAGAAAGAAAGAAAGAAAGAAAGAAGAAAGAAAGAAAGAAAGAAAGAAAGAAAGAAAGAAAGAAAGAAAGAAAGAAAGAAAGAAAGAAAGAAAGAAAGAAAGAAAGAAAGAAAGAAAGAAAGAAAGAAAGAAAAAGAGATATACAGAGAGAGAGAAAAAGAGAGAGAGTCCCATTTCGCTACTTGTATCTATATTTATGGTCGTTGCTTTAAACACATGCTCTGAGTATAAAAAATACTTTAAGAATAATGAAATGTAACTTTTCTAAAAAAAATTGTTTCCACGGTATCATGGAGTTAATTATATTTCTGACCACGTATTCCTTACCTCTACATAATATGTATGATTTCCTCTATCGCCTGGTTGATTTGATATAAATAATAGTTTTAAAAAACTAAAACAACACGCTTTATTAGAAAACCGAACTAAAGACTGAAAAATAATTTTAATTTCCAACACGCTTGGGATAAAATTAAAGTGGTCAACAAAAAAATCATCTCCAACACATTTAGAATAAAACTATAGTTATCTATAAAAAAATTACCATCAAAAGCGTGGGGTGCTTTTTACGGTTTTTATATTTTCTTCTTAGAGACTTTACTTTTACCAATATCTGTTTATTATCAAATATATTCATTGATATAGAGCACTCCACGCTTTTTATGGTAAAATTATTTTGTTTTTGTTGATAACTCAAGTTTTATTCTATATGTGTTGGAGATGATTTTTTTTTTGTTGAGCACTTTAATTTTATCCCAAGCGTGTAGGAAATTAACTTTTTTTTCATTTTTAGTTCGGTTTTCTAATAAAGCGTGTGGTTTTAGTTTGTTTAACTATTATTTATTTTTTAGTTTTAATATTTTACAGAATAAGATAAAAATGTAAATATCTTTAAATTCGATACTATTGTAGTATGAGCTAAAAGTAATACTCTTCTAAAAAAAAAAACTCCGGGCCGGATTTGAACCAGCGACCTATGGATTACTGAAATTATATACCACTACAGTCTACCACTCTACCAACTGAGCTCTTATAACGATTGACCAAAAAGTTGATAAGTCCGCAACCTACGATACCGGTTTTTATTTTTTTAGTTTTCTGATGATTCTGGCCAGAATTTTAGAAAACATCTATGAAATTATTGTATTGTCATTGGTCCTTCACAAGTATACAAAGTTTCAAGTCGATCCAATGATTTTAAGTGGATGAAAATCGCGTTGAAAGATTCCGTTACATAGATAGATACAGCTCAAGCCAATATAAAGCGTGTAAAAACATTTTATTTGTGAAATATTGGATATAAAATCACAAGCAGAAGTGTTGGGTGATAGTAAATATAGATGAACCATATGTAATAATAATAATAATAATAATAATAACAATAATAATTTATTTATTTATTTATATACAGATTTTAATGTTTACACATCTTTCTGTGCCTAAGGTTTTATTACACGCTTTATATTAGCTTGACCTGTATCTTTCTATGTGACGGAATCTTTCAACGCGATTTTCACCCACTTACAATCATTGGTTCGACTTTATATACTTGAAAAGGACCCGTGACAATACAATAATTTCATTTTTTTTCTAAAATCCTGGCCAGATCATCAGAAAAAAAAAAAAAGTGTCTTTGTATCTATGTAACGGAATTTTGAACACGATTTTCACCGATTTAGAAACATTGGATCAACTTGAAACTTTGTATACTTGTAAAGGACCCGTGACAATATAATAAGTTAATATTTTGTTTCTAAAATCCTGGCCAGAATCATCAGAAAATCAAAAAAATGAAACCTGGTATAATAGGTTGCGGATATGTCGACTTTTTAGTCAATCGTTGTAAGAGCTCAGTTGGTAAAGCGGTGAACTGTAGTGGTATATAATTTCAGTAATCCATAGTTCTCTGGTTCAAATCCGGCTGGGAGGATTTTTTTTAGCTCATACTACAACAGTATCGAATTTAAAGATATTTACATTTTTATCTTATTCTGTAAAACATTAAAACTAAAAAAATAAAAAATAAATAATAGTTTTAAAAAACTAAAACAACACGCTTTATTAGAAAATCGAACTAAAAAAATGAAAAATAATTTTAATTTCCAACACGCTTGGGATAAAATTAAAGTGGTCAACAAAAAAATCATCTCCAACACATATAGAGTAAAACTAGAGATATTAACAAAAAGAAAATAGCTTTACCATCAAAAGCGTGAGGTGCTCTACATCAATTAATATATTTGATAATAAACAGATATTGCTAAAAGTAAAGTCTCTAACAAGAAAATGTATAAATCATATAAAGCACCCCACGCTTTTGATGGTAAAATCATTTTCTTTTTGTTGATAACTCTAATTTTATTCTATATGTGTTGGAGATGATTTTTTTGTTGACCACTTTAAATTTATCCCAAGCGTGTTTGAAATTAAATTTATTTTTAATTTTTTAGTTCGGTTTTCTAATGAAGCATGTTGTTTTAGTTTTTTAAAACTATCATTTATTTTTCTTCTCCACTCGTCTGCATTCATCCACTCCATGCCTTCCAGTCCTCTTGTTCTCATTCCAGTTCTTATTTCTTGCATCCATGAGTTTCGAGGTATAATAATAATAATAATAATAATAATAATAAAATAATAATAATAATAATAATAATAATAATAAAATAATAATAATAATAATAATAATAATAATAATAATAATAATAATGATGAAAATCTATTTTTTACAAGGTCAGGCATTTCCAGAGAACGGTGAAGAAATATCTCTTTTTTTTTTTGTAATTATGGAACGTGCAAATTCAGTTTTAAAAAAGGTAAAGTGATATCTTACGAGGAAAATAGGCAACAAAATTTGCAAAAAAACAAAAATTTTTTTATCTTTTAGTCTGAACAGTTAACATTTCAAGGAAAATTAAAACTTTATTTACACTAAAAATGAGAATATGGTACGAGAAAATGAATTTTTTATAGACATATGTACGCAAAAAAAAAAAAAAACTTTAACTTAATTCTCACTGGGACCAGAGTACTCGCTAACTCCTCTCTACGGTCACCCTAGCTCTTGAGGAGCAAAATTTAACATCCATTTCTGCCCAACTTGGAATCGCGATGTTAATAAACTGACATATATATATATATATATATATATATAACGATGTCTTTAGTGACACTATACTATTATTTGAGGATTTCTTATTCTTTTATCATTCTAGGAAGAGACCTAAGTTGAGCTCTAGCCACAAATAAAAAAGAATAGATTATATTATCATAAGTAATGCCACGAGTGATTTCCAAATTATCGATAAATTCACGACTCACGAAGTGAGGAGTGAATTTATCTAGAGAATTTAGAAATCAAGAGTGACATTTGTTAGGACTATTTAACGAATAAAATTAAGCTGTTTACTCACAAATCATTATTTAAATGTAGTTATTTTAAAATATTTATATATTTAATGTAAACGGCGATGTTTGAAAACAAATTAGGAACGATTGGTACGCTTCATTTGTTTATTTTGTTCATCACTGCAACCAGATCTTAATATTATTTATTGCCAAAGGATCGCAATGTTGTAAGAATGCACCCTAGTGGAGAAATTTATAACCAACGTTATAGGTATTAATTAATTTATGATGTCCTATGATGTAAATATGTCAATTACATTTTTCTGGAACGTCATTTTCTGGAAAATAGTTCGTTTAAGAAAGTGCAAACAGTGGTTTCTTTTTTTTTTTGTGGTATAATCAATTGTTACAAATGTTTTTATATTATCTCTTGTATTCGCTTTCTGCTGACATTCATGCACTATATATATACGTACAATCTGGTAGTCGTATTTCTTGGAGAGTCGGTCACTGCAAAATAATCCTATAACCTATTTAGAATGTTAAAAAGGAGGTGCTTTCTTTATTATGATAAACTTTAGTTGGTAAATTCTAGGCGAAACACGACTGTGATTGGTTGTAAATCAAAAATCATTGAAATGTGATTGGTCATTACTCCCATTTGGGGCATGAGTTAAATAGTCATCCTAATTTCCGCCCGTTTAATGAAACAAATATATACTATAGTAGGTTTACATATTTTTAATGAATGAAGCCCGGTTCCCACACGTACACACAGGCCAGTCCGATATAGCCTTGTTGCACTAAGTCTAAATCAGCAAGTCTGTCGCCATCTGGATTCCGTTCATTCATTCTTGTATTTAAATTAATAGCGTGCCTCTCTTCCCGGTCTTTATCTGCTTCATTTAGATTGTAACTCATTCACACACAAACCAAGCAATTTAAATCCAAAATAATTCACAAACTCTAAAGTAAAAACAACTAAAATTCTCGATTTACATATAAAAAGCAACCTTGATGATCAACGATGATCAGACGTCATAATTTTCTCAGCAGAGTACATATTTCAAGAGTTTTGTCCTCCAGGCATGGTCCGCTATCGTGGAATGGTATGTACAGTTCATAATTTAATTTCAGTTGCCCAGTTTCGATTCCCAGGGGATAGAGTTTTTAAATATCCACCTTGGATTTGGGTGTGCGTTCCTTGCCTAGTGTTGCTTTAGGCGATTGCATTATGCATCCAGGCAGGCTTACCACTAGGTTCAGAGTTCCTACTCCATGTCTACAGACGTGCGGCCAGCACATTGACTCATAATTCCCATGGGGAAGTAAACACATATTACGAGTTAAGCATAAAAATAGAAGAAAGGAGGAAAAAAAGGAGAAAAAAAAGCTACAGATTGCACGGATAATGAAATATATACAATTTTTTATAAGTATCCTACTAACTCTAGTATAGCATAAGTGTAGAATGAAACAAAGTCATGTCAATATTTTTTGGAAATACTTCTCACTTCCAAAGAATTCAAAAATGTAATATAAAATACAGCTCCAGAAAGATTTTATTTCCTAATTATGGAAATTTAATATTATAAACACGATCACAATAAATCACATAAAATCTTTAAAAATTGGGATTATTCAGGGTATAATTGTTATTGTATTTTTTGTTTGTATTGGGTATATCAGTATATAATCCAAAATAATCAAAATTCTCGATGAATAAATCAAGGCATCCGAGAGTCAAAGCAAAACAAAATTAATTTTGTTTCCTTTAATGATAATTTAAAAAATTGAATAATTGACTAATTTAATTTGCAAGAATAATTAAAATTATTATAATAAATGTAATTAATTATAAACAATTTTTTCTGCATATTGTTTCTTTTTTCATAACTATCAACATAATTCTGTATCTTTTTCATTGTAAACTGAGTAAAAATGTACCCTATATGATTGAAAACTAACAAACAGTACCCTATTTTAGTAATAAACCTATTAGGCGCGGTTTATCTACGATTATTAAGGTTTAACAAATTGTTATGGGCCTACTGTTTTAGCACATAATTATATAAACATTCCGTTTAAATCGATATCGGTTATGTATAATTATGTGTTATAATTAGAAATCCGTGAAATTTACGAGTCGCGATAACGGCGAAATGCTCTAATTGTTGTCCTTTTTTGTATCATTTCTTAACTCCGCAAAACCTCAAAAAAAGCATTTATGAATCGCGAAATTCCACGATAACGCGAAATAACATCGAAATTTAAAATTTTCAACGAATTACAAGATTTGTGTTGTTCTATTCGCGATATTTTCATAATGCATTTTAAAAACACTTTTCGGATTCCATGTTCTTTTTAACTCCATATCTGATGGAGCCATATCTGCTTTGTCCATACACTCTTGCAAAGGGAAATGTTTGCAACACAATTCCCAACATAGAGGTAATATTTCCTGTCCTTCTCAAGCTCAAATATGGTCTCTCGATGGATCGTAAGTTCCATGGCCAATATGAATTCCAAGAAATACTAATTGTATTAGCGTATAAGATAAGTTTTCCCCCTAAATTTTTGCAGACATAATTATCAATTTCACATCAATCATTATTAAGTAATGTTATGTTAAAATCTGAAGAAAAACATTTCTTTAAGTATGACAATAATGCAAACCGCCAAATTTGAATAAGCCAACAATGGACCATGAGTAATTATATCATACCGTTATTGATAAATATTATTATTCCCCATTTAATTAAAACAGAATTTAATTACATAAACGCATTTTTTCTATTGGATTACATATCTATAACGTGGATTTTTAACACAAATGTAACAAAACAAATACTAATAGTTTGAACAAACAATGATTTGCTCTTTGAGGGAAGAGTATACCGAGTTTGGCAAGACATTATATTAGTGTCATGGCTGCTAGCTACTAACACGCACAAGTTACGCTCCAGGTTTTTAAGTTACTTTTCAGCAGGTGCCTTCGTTATTTCATAGTTAAAGTTGTATATTCGTAGTCAGTTTTAAGTGTCAAAAGTGTGTACATTTAACAACATGGGAAAAAACACACGTAATTCAAACAATGATTCGACAGAGTTCTACGGAGGAAGCAGTGAAACGTGTGGTGAAAGAGGCGCTGCAGGATCCCAGCACTCTGCAGGTGTTTGTGTCCATGTTGCGGGACCAGGTAGTGGCGGAACTGCAGAAGACCATCGAGGACAACACGAAAGTAATTGAGGATCTGAAAAAGACCCTCGATGAAAAAGACAGAAAGATTGAGGTGTTGGAAAATAAATTAGACGATCTTAGAACAATACCAGAGACGTCAATGCCTCAGAATTTTTGGTGTAAAAGAAGAGGCCGGAGAGGACACTGACCAGAAAGCCATCGAGGTGGCCAAAAAAATCGGTGTCGATCTATCAGTGACAGACATTGACAGAAGTCACCGTGTTGGTGTTAATAATGCAGAAAGACCGCGGGCTATAATAGTGAAATTTGTTAGTTACCGCAAGCGCAGTGAAGTTTTTCTAAGCAAGAAAAAGTTGAAAGGAAGTGGGGTCACTGTTCGCGAGGACCTAACGAAGTGTCGCTATCGCCTGCTACAAGACAGTATACAAAAATACGGTATTCAAAATGTATGACAATGACGGTGCCGTCATAGCTAAAGTAAATGGCGAAAACGGGGTGGAGGAAGGGGCGAGGAGAGTGGGGAAATAAGAGCAAGACCAAGAAACCAAAATTAGATCTTCTACGGATATCAACTAGATAGGACCTGAGTGTAAAAATATGTTTACTTATTTTGTCTTTTCTTTGCTAACAATTATATTGTTAATTTATTTCTAATTTAGGTAAGTTTTAAGTTTATTATTTTTTATTTAGGACAACTTACTTGTTTTATTTTCATTTTTAAGTTATTTGTTTAGCTAAATTATTTTAATTTTATTAGAGTTATTTACAGTACATAGTTTATTTTTACTTTCTGCTATTGGCAACATTGAGCTGACAAATGATGACTGTTTGCAACCTCTGACTCACTCACCTTCTCCAATCACCCTCTTATTGTGCAGACAACTTTTAACGCAGGTAGCAACATTCCTCAATCCCAACCATCCCCTAACAACAAATACTACTAGTCTACTTAAGAATGCATTTTCTATTGATAAATCATCACTTAAAATCGCTCACGTAAATTCACAAAGCATTCTGTCCCACTTTGATGAGTTTGAAACCATATTTTCATCTCTTGGACTGAGCGCCATTTTAATTTCGGAAACCTGGCTCACCCCTTCCATACCTTCGTCCCTTGTTCACCTAGACGGATATACATTGCTCAGAAATGACAGAATAGATAAAAGAGGTGGAGGAGTTTGTGCCTTTATATCAAATGAGCTTAATCCAAGAATTGTCCACAAGTCCCCTTCTGTATATTCCGCTCGCCCCGAGTTCTTATTCGTAGAAATTCAAGCCAGTCTAAAAAAATGTCTCTTATGCATTGTATACAAACCTCCAAAAATAGGGCACCTTTCGGATCTAGAAAACGCTCTGAACGATTCATTGCCTCATTATGAACACGTTATTGTCGCAGGCGATTTTAATACAAATCTTCTTCAGACTGACTCACCAGCCATACAACTTAAAAATATGTTCCAAAGCTTAAATATGACAATTGTTCCTCTCTCTGCCACACATCATACTGCTAATACCGACACTCTACTGGACTTAATAGTGACTACACATCCACAGAAAGTACTGTCATATGGACAAATTCCTGCTCCCGGCATATCTGCTCATGACATTGTATTCGTAGAATACTCACTCCAATGTCCTAAAAGACGCTCTAAATTGATTACGTACAGAAATTTACAAAACATAGACGATACTAAACTAAAATCAGACGCTTTAGAACTACCTTGGTACACAATATGGAATCTTAGATCAGTTGATGAAAAAGTAGACACATTTAATACACTGATACTACAACTATATGACAGACATGCACCAGTAAAAAACCCGACGATTTTCCCGCTCCCCTGCTCCCTGGATGAATGATTCAATACGTGAACTTATGTCAAAACGAGACAAAGCATACCGAACATACAGACGACATAAAAATGACGAGAACTGGCAACTGTACAAACAACTTAGAAACACAACTACACAAACTATACGTAATGCCAAACTACGACACGCCCACAGTATAATCGGACCTGAAATAAGTGCACGGGACACTTGGCGAAAATCTCCGTGCAATGGGACTTAGACAGTTGAATCCCTCAACTGACTCTATAGACATTTCTGTAGATGACTTAAATGAACATTTTACCTCAATACCCATGACACCTCCAGACAACAAGACTAAAATAGACATTCTTAAAGACTTATCCCCATCCCCACATATAGGAAGAGATAAATTTTACTTTTAACGACATTTCGCCTATAGACGTTAAAAAAAGCACTCAAGCGGATTAAATCCAATGCACAAGGAACAGATAACATCAGCATTTTAATGCTAAATAAAATCATTGACATTATACTACCCACAGTGACTCATATTTTTAATGCTTCCCTTATAACTTCTATCTTCCCTACTGTATGGAAACAGTCTAGAGTTCGGCCTATACCAAAAATAAGTACACCTACTAACTGTAATGACTACCGACCGATTAGCATCCTTCCGACATTATCTAAAGCCCTGGAACATATTGTACATAAGCAAATGACTGAATATCTCCAAGAAAATCACCTCCTTGATCCTTATCAATCCGGCTTTAGATCTGGTCATAGCACAACCACAGCTTTGCTAAAAATTACTGAAGATATTCGTGAAGCCGTGGACAGACGTCAATTGACTCCTTTAACCTTACTTGACTTCAGCAAAGCTTTTGACACAGTAGACCACGACTTACTTATGATAAAGCTCAAGCACCTACACTTGTCTGACAGCGCTGTATCCTGGTTCGACTCATACCTGCACGGTCGTCAACAATACGTTTCATTAAACTCTAGATCTTCGTCTTGGCGCAACGTGCCGGCTGGAGTCCCCCAGGGCAGTGTTCTCGGACCTCTTCTTTTCTCAATCTACATAAATGACTTGCCAACTGTACTAAAGCACTGCCGTTATCACCTCTACGCTGATGATCTCCAAATTTACCTACATTCACCTCCTCATTCTCTCTATAACAGCTTTGACAAAAATGAATGACGATCTCATATCCATCTTTAACTGGTCTTCAAGTATCGGTCTAAATCTAAATCCTAACAAGTCACAAGTAATTCTAATGGGACAACAAAGACTGCTTACAACCTTTGACATATCTACACTTCCAAACATTACTATAAATAATATAATTATCCCTTATTCTTCTTCAGTAATAGATCTTGGACTACATCTAGACGCAAATTTAACCTGGCAAACACAAGTGAAACACATATGTAAAAAGACTTTCTCCTCTTTCTCTCCTCTTTACAATTATCTTAGAACGTTTAAAGAATTTTCTCCCAGTTTCGTTTAAAACAAATCCGTCGTGCAGAATCTTGTGTTACCACACTTCGATTATGTGACATTATATATAATGATCTAAACTATGACTTGTCGCAGAGACTGCAGCGTGTTTTCATATGCTTGCGTTCGATTCATTTTCAATATCCGCCGTTATGACCATATTTCCGAACACTTTAATAACCTCTCTTGGCTCCGTCTTACTGACAGACGTAAATTGCACTCCCTTTCACTACTTTTCAAGCTTCTGAATTCCTACATCCCTACTTACCTGGCGTCCAGATTGAGAAGTTATCCTCTTACCACAATATTGACACTAAATCACATGATACCAGTCTGCTAACAATTCCTCTTCATAGCACTTCCTCCTATTCTACTTCCTTCACAGTAGCCTTTGCCCCGCTCCTGGAATCTCCTTCCTCAAGATATCAGGGGTTGCCGCACACTTGGAACCTTAAGTCACGCTTATACAGTTACCTGTTATCTAATAATTAATTTTTCTCTATTTATATAATATTTATACTATGTCATTAATCTTTTCCTCGTTTTTTATATATATTGTACATATGATATATTAATTCGTTAAATTTAGAGTAAATCAAAATACATTATAAATATTAATTGTATTGTATTCATAACTTGTAATCGTTTATTTATATATATATATATATATATATATATATATATATATATTGTAATTTAGATTTAAGACTATTTTTTTTGTTTGTATTTTTTTAAACCTGGTTGAGTGGTAGACAAGGCCTTAAGGCCTTAACTCTGCCGGGTAAAATAAAGCTATTATTATTATTATTATTAAAAAAAATATATTAGCAGGTGATGAAACTTTGGATCACCATTTGGCTTATTTTGAAAAAAAAAAAAAATTGTAAGTAACTTTTCTTGCAGTACATTAGTCATATTGAATTAGCATTTTTACAGAATTAAACTTGCATGTCCAGACATTACTTATGAATGATTGCTTCGAACTCTACTTGCTAATGGTATATAATAAGCTATTTGATTACAGTATTATTCGCATCAGTGACCCCCTCGCGTAATTTCCTCAACGAATTGTGATTTACAACCAATGACAGTCGTGTTTCACCTAGACATACATCGAATTCTGTTTACCAAAATAAAAAAAGCTCCTCCTTTGTAATATTGTGAACAGGTCAGAGCATTACTTTTTAAGTGACTGACTCTCTAACAAATACATTGAATATAGCAAATAATGAACAGTTTCCTTCGAATTGCACATTTGATAATTGTCTGTTCAATAATTGTGCTTTTAAATAATGATTCTACTGAGTTGTTTCCTAAAAGCAATTAATCAATAACCTATAATGTTTGTTTATAATATATAGTTTAATGTGTTTCATTTTTTCTCCACTAGGGTGCATTCTTACAATATTGCAATCCTATTTGGCAGTAAATAATATGATCAACTTGGAGTGAATGAACAAATGAAACATAAGCAAATCATTTCTAATTTGTTTTCAAACAACGCCGTTTACATTAAATATATAAATATTTAAAATAATTATATTTAAATAATTATTTGTGAGTATATAACTTAATTTTATTCGTTAACCAGTCCTATCAAATGCCACTACTCATTTCGAAATCCTGTACATATATTGGAAATCACTCGTGGTATTACTTGTGATAATGGAAATATATTACACAGTATCAATAAAGCCCAAATCACCAAACCAAAGTATTAAAATAATCAACGCGTTTCCATAGCGAGGCTGTCGTTATTGCTACATTCAAGATATCGAAACGCGTTGTATATACATATATATATATATATATATATATATATATATATCCATAGTGATTCTACCCGAGGCAGGTCCTTCACTCAAATCATAGCATTTTCGTGCTATGCTTTGCAGTTTTATTAGGGAATTACAGGAGCCTGTCCCGACCGGAAATCGAACCCAGGCCCGCTGCGTGAAAAGGCAGCACGATACCTCGAGACCACAGCGGTGGATATATATATATATATATATATATATATATATATATATATATATATATATATTCAAACGAATGCCAGAGCAAAGATTGCCAAAAATTGTTATGGAATGGATCCCAATGGAAAGGGAGGAAGACCGAAGAAAACTTGGATAGAAGGGGTACAAGCAACTATGAATATTAGAGGAATGGAGTAAGATCAATGGATGGATAGAGAGGAATGGCGTTTGGTTTCCGGAAGACGGCGGCAGCTGCCATGATACCGGATGATGATGATGATATATATATATATATATATATATATATATATATATATATATATATATACTTATTATTACAGCATGTACCATTTGAAATATATTACTACATTTTTAAATGTACATTTTATATTAATTTAATTCGTACAGTTTATTGCATTGTAAATAAGACCATATTTTAACTCTACCATAAAATACGTGTTAGAAATGCGTGATTTCAAGCAATTTTGACATTGCGAAATCCCCTACTTTCCCAGATAAATGAATACATATCCTGAAATCATAAAGTTTTATCATATTCACTGCAAAATTAATTATAAAAAATCGTGACGCATGACATTAGAATCAGACATTAATATGACATTTGTACTGAATTTTTAGTAATTTTAATAAAAGTGAAATTTTGATTTATAAATATGAGTGCTCATTTCCCGGAAAGTAAAAGTAAGTAACTTTTTTAAATTTGCAAGAATCCCACATACATTTAAAAATAGCTAAATATGACGTTTGTTATGTTGAAATGACATAGAAATGTGATTTGAACCTTTGTATTTTAATCAGTAAAAATTAGTATAGTACATTACCTTGCGCTCATATTGGCTGACGTATTCTGAGATCTGTCGTAAGATTTTGCATCGTTGTTTCTTATAGATGTTTGAAGTAATTCTGCTTTGGTCTTGTCGCGTATATAAGTAGCACCTTGCCGCCGAGCTAACCAGATTTTCCGCACAGTGATTATAAAAAGACACAAGTTCACTACCAGTAGAAGAAACAATGGCAAGGCCATGAATAGACCCAGGGCTCCTCCATTACCAAACCAGCACAACTAAATAAAAACCATTTGTCAGTTTCCATTACTCAAATTAATTCATATTTTCCACTTAGCAAATACAAATATATTTAAAATGATTACTCAGAATAGGTCCGATATATCCTGAACTCCGAATCATCTTGAAATCACTTTGAATTTGAGAGCTGTCTTAAGTCTAAACACAGAAGTCATTGTTAACATACTGCGATACCAAAATGCATCACATCATGTAAAGTTTATATTGTAAGCTTTCTCAAACTAAATAATTACAATGTACAGACGGTTACACTTCATTAAAAACTAATTAAATAACTGAATTATAATAACCAGTTATCGTATATGGAGCAGAAACTAGAGCTGATAGAACAAAATCTAAACAAATAATAAGCACATGCGAAATGAAAATCTTATGAACTATTCAGGGGAAAACATTATTTGATAAAATACACAACACAGAAATTAGGGACAACTGCCATATCCAAGACATAACCAAATTTATTATAGATAGACGAAAATATTGGAAGGGTCATATAGAAAGAATGGAAGAAAACCGGCTTGCAAACAGAGCTAAAGAAGATAGACCAATGGACGGGAGAAGAACAAGAGGAAGACCTGCCAAGAGATGGATAGACAGTGAATGTACATCCAGTACGTCTTCCTCCGAGGAGTGATTTTGGAAATAAACAGGATGAAAATCCTACAAATTAAGTTTAAGAAGAAGAAGAAGAATTAGAATAATAAATAAGTTCAACGAATATTGTTAAATTTTATATGAATATTTACTTTTATTTAAGATATTTTATTGTACTCTTGATGATTTTTTTTTTTTTTTTTAGTTTTACAGAGAAAATGAATTTTTACTTTCAAAACGATGGTAGTATAACAGTTCGCAATAGGCCTATGTATTGTTATTTTTTTGTAATACCGCCAGGTTATCTTAAGACATGTCTGGCACTTTCATGTAATTTGGTGTAATTGTAACCCACTTATGGCGTTGTGGTTTTGGAAAGGGGGAGATATTACACCGACGATATGATAACTGTTAATGGTAACGAAGCACTAAGAGAGCCCTTAAACCTAAACTTAACCTACATTCCAGACCATAGGCGACTATAGTAATAATTCCCTTTAAAACAAATTTTCCTGTGGTCTGGCCGAGAATCAAACCTGAGCCCTCATCAACTTGTAGTCAGAAGCTCTGAATATAAGACAATGAGACTTGTCTCTATTATTACATTATTGTGACTATTTAACTCAGGCCCCAAATGGGACTCAATGGCCAATCACGTTCCAATGATTTCTGTTTTGCAACCAATCAGAGTCGTGTTTCATGAAATATTTATCAGTGTTCCATCCATAGTAATTCTGCCCGAAGGCAGGTCCTTCTCTGCAATCATAGCATTTTCATGCTATGCTTGCAGCTTTACTAGGGAATTGTGTAGGTGTGGTAGCTTCCCGTTGCTTTCCACACCGGTGAAGGATGATGATGATTATGATAAGGAAGATAATGATGAGGATGATGGCCATATGATTTCGGGGACCGTTTGGGCCTTAAAGTTTTCCTGACATTTGTCTTACAGGTGAGGAAAAACCCCGATAAAAACCTCACCCAGAAAAACTGCCCCGACCGGGGATCGAACCCGGCCCGCTGCGTGACAAGGCAGCACGCTCTACCTCGAGACCACAGCGGTGGACTTATCAGTGTTATAATTACCATATTAAAGAAAGCACCTCCTTTTTAATATTCTGAACAGGTCTGACCATTATTTTGCAGTGATTGACCCCATAAGAAATACGGCTACCAGATTGTATATATAGTGCATGAATGTCGACACATTCCGCATGTGGGAGTTAATATAAAAACATTTGTAGAATTGATTATACCACAAAAAAAAACCACTGTTTGCACTTTCTTAAATGTATTTTTTCCCAGGTAATAATCCAGAAAAATATAATTGTCATATTTACATCATACGACATCAGAAATGAATTAATATACAGATTGATGCGTTTCATTTTTTCTCCACTAGAGAGCATTCTTACAATATTGCGTTCCTTTGGCAATAAATAGTATTTTCTGGTTGCAGTGATAAACAAAAGAAGCAGTAGAAACGTACCTATCGTTTCTCATTTGTTTTCAAACATTGCCGTTTACATTAAATATATAAATATTATAAATAAGTATAGTTAAATAATGATTTGTGAGTAAACAGCTTAATTGTATTCGTTAAATAGTCCTAACAAATGCCACTCTTGATTTCCAAATTGTCTACATAAATTCACTCCTCACTTCGTGAGTCGTGAAATTATCGATAATTTAGAAATCACTCTTGGCATTACTTATGATTATTATTATTATTATTATTATTATTATTACTACTACTACTACTACGATTATTTATTAGGTAACTCACTGGCGTTATCGAATTCGTAGGTTATTGTCGCGCGGACATAAGCTCTCCATACTCCCCTATCCTGATCTAATGTTTTTCAATCATCTTCTGTATAACGCACTTCCTTCAAATCATGGTTAATGTTATTCTACCACCTCATTCGTGGTTTATCAACTGGCCTTTTTTCTCTGTTTTTCCTACAAGAAACTATTATTATTGTTATTATTATTATTATTATTATTATTATTATTATTATTATTATTACTATTATTATCATTGAAATTTCTATTATCGTTAATTTTTCAATGTTCTATTTCTTAACAAATTGTTATTCGCCGTTTTTTTGAACCACGATCATTTCATACACTTCGATAAATGTTACTTATTTATAATATTACACTAAGATATTAGTTCATAATTTACAGTAATAGTAGAATGTAAAATGTTATGGTCTCTGCTCAGTACGTAAGAGTTTTCTGGTGGATATAAAACGTTCTGAAAATTTTCAGACTCGTGGCCACGAAGGACTTTCTCCTTAAAGAAGGAGAAAAATATTAATCGGCCCCGGCCGGATTTGAACGCGCGACCCTTGGGATCAGAGGTAAGGAACATAACTACTAGTTCACTGCGGCCGATAATATTGAATTTTAATACATGCAACTCCCAGCAGCCTGGCCCGACCGGGAATTTTCAGGCTCGTAAAAGAACCATAAGCCTGAATAAAAAAGGCCTCTGTGCAAAATTTACCGACCATGTTCATCTTGGGGCTGCCGGACATTGGCATCTTTTAAAAGAAATCTAAATTTATATTTGCTCTAAACTCGACTTCATTATTATCCAGTGTAAGGTATATATATGAATTGGTGTTTCCCGTATAATGTATCATATTTATATTATTATTATTATTATTATTATTATTATTATTATTATTATTATTATTATTATCGTATCATTATTGTTATTACCCTATGAAATGTTGTTTGTACATGACATTTACATTGTCACATTATTGTATCTTTAACTGTTTATAATTAGTATAGTGTATATCTATATTTGTCAAATATTTATTTGTATTTGTGCTGGTTGAGTGGAAGAGAGGGCCCTATGGCCTTAACTCTGCCAGAATAAATAAAGTATTATTATTATTATTATTATTATTATTATTATTATTATTATCGTATCATTATTGTTATTACCCTATAAAATGTTGTTTGTACATGACATTTACATTGTTACATTTATTGTATCTTTAACTGTTTATAATTAGAATAATGTACATCTATATTTGTCAAATATTTACTTGTATTTGTGCTGGTTGAGTGGAAGAGAGGGCCTTATGGCCTTAACTCTGCCAGAATAAATAAAGTATTATTATTATTATTATTATTATTATTATTATTATTATTATTATTATTATTATTATTATTATTATCTTAGTAATAAGTTACCTTAGTTTAGGGTCGAGGGTTCAAGTCCCGTTGGGGTCAGGATTTTTAAACTGGCCCAAACCCTCTGGCGGCACTATGGCCCTGGGGTCGATTCAGCCTCTAACGGAAATGAGTACCAGACGCTTGTTCTGGGGTAAAGGCGGCCGTAACGCAGAACTGACAACCCGGCTGACATAAAGTGCCGATTGTCTAGAAAAAGTGGGAGCCTTAACCTCCTACTACCCCAAGGGCCTCCGGGTCTGTTGTGGGATCACTTTACTTTACTTTACTGTATGTTTCACTGGTCGGCATGTTGACCGCTTACCATTCATGACATCTCTGGGTAAATAAGCGTTACTAAATCAACTCTCCCTTACAAAGGAGACGCTATGAACAAACATTGTGCTGTT
The DNA here is from genome assembly GCA_030220185.1 of Diploptera punctata. Classification (NCBI taxonomy): domain Eukaryota; kingdom Metazoa; phylum Arthropoda; class Insecta; order Blattodea; family Blaberidae; genus Diploptera; species Diploptera punctata. Next base: position 47,647 of record JASPKZ010008079.1, read on the forward strand.
ACGCTAATGTAGATAGATAGAAAAGTTAACACATATAGCTTGTGTTTTCACGTGGAACCAACACAAAAGACACAACTCTTGCTTCTCATTATTCTTGTTGAAATCTTGACTTTTAGCATAAAGAATCCTAATGATGTTATATTAGCCCTACTCATATCCTACAACTGTTCACCGCTTGTAGTCTCGAGGTAACGGGTTGCCGTGTCACGCTGTGGGCTCGGACTTGATTCCCGGTCGGGACAAGCTCCCTGGCTGTATTTTTTCGGGTTTTTTTCTCACCTGTAAGACTAGCGTCAGAAAAAATTGAGGCCCAAACTGTCCCTAAACATCATCTGGCCATCATCATCATTATCACGTTGTTCAAATCAACGAGAAGCTATCACACCTATAATTCCATGGTAAAGTTGCAAACTATACTTACTTACTTACTCACTGGCAGTATCGAACCCGTAGGTTCATGGCCGCACGGACATAAGCTCTCCATACATCCCTATCCTGAGCTAATGCTTTCCAATCATTCTCTGTATAATCTACTTCCCTCAAATCATAGTTAATGTTATTCTCCCACCTCATTCTTGGTCTACCAACTGGGCGTTTTCCCTCTGGCTTTCCTACAAGAAGCTTCCATGCAAGTCTTTCATTCCCCATATGTGCAACATGTCCTGCCCATCGCGGTCTAAGAGACTTAACTGTTCTTATTATATCTGGTTTCCTATAAAGACCATGTAGTTCATTGTTATGTAGTCTTCTCCATTCATCTGTCTGTTCATCTCTCTTTGGTCCAAAAATTTTCCTAAGTACTTTATTCTCAAATACTTTTAATCTCCTTTCCTCCCTTAAAGTAAGAGTCCATGTTTCGCACCCATATAATATAACTGGTAGAATAATAGTTTTATATAGTTGCAAAGTATAGCATGAAAATTCTATGAGTGCAGTGAAGGACCTGCAGAACACTATAGATAGATCGAATAACTGGAGTAAAGGGCAGCTACAATTTCCGCCTCTGGTAGTAGCCACATTAATAATACCGTCTGCAATAAAGTGTGTTTTAAAAATTATCGCTATTTGCTGTGGCAAAATAATTTTTTGGGAAGAGAATCGGTTCCGTTGGACTAATGTTTACCATTTTCACACCTGGCTCAACGGTTCGCGGGTTCAGACCCGACCAGAAACGTTTTTGGGCATACAATTTTGAGTAGACATATAAGCTTCCTTCGGAGGTAAAATACAAAACAATCGCCCAGCTTTGAATTACCACTGCAATGACTAGGGAAAGGATTTATTTTTGTACTAAAAGTTAGTATTGCAACATAAATTAGTAGAATTTTAATCCAAATCGAACATTATTTATTTTCTTAAAGTAACATGTGCAATGTCAAGGTAACTTCGTTATGTTCCATAAAAATCAATTAAGAACTTTTAAAGTTACATTTATCATCACGATCAGAGTCAAGGATTAGATCTTAAGGTCTGTTCGATCTCATGCTAGAATTGGTCTGTCCATCTTTTACTGAGTCTTCCAACAATTCTTCGTCCTAGTGGTTTTTTAATGAAGAATCTGTTTTGAATTCTATTGTTAATTCAGAGTATTTTAACATATGGTGCTGAAGTCTGGCAAATTCCTAACAGGGAAAAGAGAATAATTTTAAGTACAGAAATGGATGTTTTAAGAAGATCAGCTGGAAAATCTAGAATGGATAGAATACGAAATAAAGAAATAAGGGAAATTATGGGCGTGTAGAAGAGGAGCCGGACATCATAGACATTATAGAAAAGAAAATATTATAGTGGTATGGCCATGTCAAAAGAATGCCAGAAAAAAGATTGCCTAAAATTGTTATGGAATGGATCCCAATGGAAGGAGGAAGAGAGAGAATACCGAAGAAAACTTGAATAGAAGGGGTACAAGCAGCTATGAATATCAGAGGAATGGAGGAAGATCAATGGATGGACAGAGAGGAATGGCGTTTGGTTTTCCGGGAAGACGATCGGCAGATTGCCATGATACCGGATGCTGATGATGATGAGGATGATCTATTATATTGATGTGGTCCATCCATTCATCTGTGTATTGTTTCCTTGCTTTGGTTGTCAACGGTTGAATCTGTCGGTATTTTCTACCATGATACTTAAAAGTATGATGTCACTTGGAGACGTTACTGGCGTCTCTCAGGATAAGATATCTGATGGGGCTGCCATCTACGACTCGATATCAAGCCGTCTGTTGTATTAACCCCAACTCTTTCGCTTTGCTGACCTTTTAGGATTATCTCCTTGTTACCCCGGAGATGGGTCTTCATGTTTGTCCCTTGTAGAATAGGTGTCTGTTCCGCGTAGTTGTACTATCCGTTGAGGAGTTATATTTATAAAACTGTAAATAAGTTAGTTTCAATTTATTGAAAAAAAACTTCTACTATGTTGCATTCTTAACTTTTAGCACATGGAAGTCAGTTCCTAGCAATGACGTAATCTGTAAAGGATCTGTCTTAATAAATATTATCACCGCAATACCTTCGTTAACGACCGGCATGTCATATAAAAGCCAACAATGGCAGGTACTTCATGATTTAAATTTATTAGGGGTCCTCATCTAGGGGATATGTGGATGGCGACCGCAAGGTGCCCAAGCTGTGCAAAACATTTCTTCCACTTACTTGTGTTTTGCACTCTTTTAACTTTACTATCTAACCTCTCTTGGTTAACTCTTGTTTTTTCGACGCCGACGCTATTAGGGCATCCGAGGGCTAGGGAGTATTTCCTTTCTTCCATTTCTTCTTTCCTTTATTTTCGTTTCTTCTCCAGAAAAGCCTGACCAGAGGCTATAAGATGGCAGCCCCATCACTGGTCTTGCCTTCCTTTGGCCAGCAACCAATCGAAGGTACTATTATGCTTTCAAGTCTTATACGACAATTTCCCTCAAAACGCTGGAGGGAAAATTTTCTATAGGATCGTAAAAGGCCTTGGCCTAATACTTGGAAGGAAGAAGAAGAAGAAGAAGGAAGCAACATTGTTATGTCCTATGGTTAAGTTGCTCCATGTTGATATTAACTGCTCTTTACAATGACAATGCAGGCATTCTCGACCTATCGTCGGCACAGAGTCAAAATATCGTAATCCATAATTGAAAAAAAAAAAATTCAAGAGAAAGAAGAAACCTGATAACTGACTGTAATTGTATGATTTTTAAGTGAAAATCTATTATATTTTTAAATTGGTTTCTGGAAAGTGTTACGCCGGAGACGGGTCTGAGATTAGAGCTGACCAAATTAGCTATTCGTCCCAGCCGGAAATCAGAGTTTTGAGCCTGAAGTTAATGGCTGAGGAAATTTATGGCTTTTGTAAACGGTAATAGATGGCAGCAAAATCATCTTGGAATTACAAGACTTGACAGCAGCAGACAATATCTTTGCTTAACGAATAATTAAAACATCCAGATTTACTCTTGAATCTAGTTGATGGTAGAATCTCTTCTGCAAGCGCCTAGTGGATTCTTCGCAGATCAATCTTCTTGTCTTCGGCGGTGCTGCCAGTCAGGTCGACCACTGCGGCTGCCAGCTTCATTGAACTGCTCGCCTCCCACTCGACCAGTGAACAACGCTACACTACAAAAGAGCTTAAAAACTAGCTTTATCAAGCTAAAATTACGGTCAGACGCACGGCTAGACTCCCAAATTTCCATCCCTTAACACGGTGCACGGCATCACCTTTTCCTCAGCTCCCGTCAATCCCCAGGCCTTACTCGATCCCGGAGTAAGGACAGGGAACCTCCTGCCCTGTCTTCCCATCATCTAACGATGATGAAATTACAATCCAAAGATACCTATCCCAAGCATCCTCCTCACGGACCAGACATATCAGATATGCATTTAAAATCCAAGCCAAGTGAAACAGACCAGGAATATTCAGACTCAGATGAAGGTTCAGAATCAATATATGACACATCAAATCATAAATATGAAAAAGCACTTGATCTAGAGGAAGATAACATACAAAGTACACAAGATACAGACTTCATATTACCAAAAAAGACAAGTAAACAAACCAATCTAAAAGAAACAACTTCAGACATCAACACTGAAAATAGATTTAACCCTCTAAATGATACAACCACAGACACAGTAGAAAAAGAACAAACTAAGCCTAAATTCCGTAAACCACCACCAATAATTGCAGATATAAAAATCACAAATGCCATGACACTGGAAAAAATCGCAGGTAAAGATATCAAAACGGTAAAAATGACTTATTCTAATAACTCCTTAAAAATCCAAACAGAAGATAATAATACATACAATAATGTAATAGAAAGATTGAAAATAAACAATTACAAGTATTTCACACATTCCAATGAACCAACACAGCACTAAAGGTCACTCTAAAAGGTCTACCAACTGAATTCCCTACAGCCGACATACTTTCGTACCTACAGAACCACAATTATCCAATCATTGCAATCAGACAGTTAACCAAACAAATGTTCCAGAATGGAAACAGAATAAAAACACCCCTGCCAGTCTGGATACTCACTTTTAAAAGAAATGAACATCTTGAGGAAATGTTAAAAGAACTAAATCACATCTGCTACATAAGAGTAAAACTAGAAAAATACATAGGCTTATCAGGAATCACCCAATGTTATAGATGCCAGGGCTTTGGACACATAGCTCAGTTCTGTAATAGGACTGAGAGATGTGTCCGATGTTCTGGAACACACAGGCTTTCAGCCTGTTCTAACAAAAATGTTAAATGCACCAACTGCAAGGGCGAACACGCCGCAAGCTACAGGGACTGCCCCATATACAAAAAATTCACAGCAAGGCCTCAACAAATGAAAACAGATAAACCTCAACAACCTGCAATAAAATCTACAACTCATAGTGGCACTAATAAAACACAAAGAACTACATTAGACAATCTAAGACCTAACTCCATAAGTAGAGCAACACAAAATGCGGAAATCGAAAGCCCTACGACTAACAGTTTAAACTTCCCTCCACTTAATAGAAATCACACAGCTGCTGATGCAGTGAGAAACCCATAAATAATAATAACTCAAATTCAATTGAAGCACTAATCACCCTCATTAAAAAAGTACTAGAAAATCCCCATCTACTAAATACCATAATTTCACTTCTCACTGCACTAACCCAAAATGGCCCTTAAACCCAAAACTTTAATAAAACCCTTGCTCTTATTAGAATGGAATGCAAACGGAGTCAGAAGCGAAATATTAGAACTCACTAACCTACTAACCAGACTGAACATAGACGTTGCCTTAATAGCTGAGACTAAACTAAAGAAACATATTACTTGGAGGATACCAAATTATGACATTTACAGAACAGACAAAGAAAACGGACACGGTGGCACAGCTATAATAGTCAAATCCACAATACAACACTCACTTACTACTATTCAAGGACTTACTAACATCCAACTAACTGCAATTGACATATACTCTCATAATGTTACAACTACTGTAGGAGCCATATACATACCACCCAAAAACGTATTAACGACTACTGAATTAGACACACTAACGAAGCACAATAATAAATTCATTTTTGGAGGAGACTTTAACGCTAAAAGCCCAATATGGAACTCAAGACTTACTAACGCAAGAGAAAAACGTTACTACAAACACTCAATAGACAACCGATACCAAGTAACAGGACCATTACAACAAACCGACCCACTACAGTTATCAAGGACATAGACCAGACGTACTGGACATTTTCATCATGAAGCCAAGACCTACCATAAATTACATAGACGCTCTTGACGAATTAAACTCAGACCATAGTCCAGTAATCATGGAAATAGATTTTCATCCCATCAGATCACAGACAAGAAACTTTAACACTAAAACTACAAACTGGGCATCCTTCAGACAAATATTAAATGACAGTATAACTCCAAATATTACAATAAATAATACAGAAGAACTAGACTTAGCCACCAAAACTTTTCAAGACACACTTCTACAAACTTACAACAGTACTACTACCACCAGCTTAAATAGGACTCAAAATATGCACTACATCCCAGGACTAACTGAACTACTTCAACAAAAAAGACAACTAAGAAGAAAATGGCAACGTCTAAGACTACGAGAAGACAAACGACAACTAAACTCAATTACTAAAAGAATAAATCAACATATTAAAAACTATAAATTCAAACAACTTGATGAACAACTAAAGACAGCAGTTGAAAACGACAACACTTGGAAAATAATCAAAAACTTCACTCATAATCAAACGACCAGAAACAGACCTCTACATGGAAGAAACGGACTACTATACGATGACCTAGACAAAGCCAACGCATTTGCAGAGACATTAGAAAATCAATTTAGATCAAAGACAAATAACAATCATCACGAACACTTTCAAGCTAAAATCAGAAGGCAAACAAAGACCTACTTAAACGTACCATCGACATTTCAAATTCCTATAGCTACCACTACTGAAATAAAGAAAATTGTAAACTCTTTAAATAACAACAAAGCATCAGGACAAGACAGAATAACTACTACTACTCTAAAACAACTTCCTAGAAAAGGACTAGTTCATATGACCAAAATCCTAAATTCTGCACTTAAATTACATCATTTCCCAACTCCTTTCAAACAAGCTAACATCATTTCCATTCTCAAATCTGGCAAAAATCCATTATTTCCTCAAAACTACAGACCATTTAGCTTACTTGACCACAAAGGCAAAGTACTTGAAAGACTAATACTCAAAAGACTACTACCTTACATATCTCAGATACTACCTCTGACACAATTTGCCTTCAGACCTGAACACTCAACTACTCTGCAGTTAACTAGACTCATGGACGACATAACAACAGGATTTCTACAAAGACAATTCACAACTGCAGTCTTTTTCGACATAGAGAAAGCTTTTGACTCCGTTTGGCATACAGGCCTAATATTTAAACTAATTCAATATAAAATTCCCGACAGTTATATTAAAATAATTCACTCCTTTCTAAACAAGCGAACATTCAGAACCATATATAATAATCAAACATCAGACTGGCATCCGATAAAAGCAGGCGTCCCTCAAGGATCTGTACTGGCACCAACATTATATAACATATACACTTCAGACATCCCAACTTCAATACACACTAAAATAGCACAATATGCAGACGACACAGCGATATACTGTACACATATAGACATTCAACACTCCACTAGAAAAATACAACTACACATCAACAGGATCAGCAACTGGTTCTCCAAATGGAGAATCAGACTAAACGCTGAAAAAACACAAGCCATCACATTTACAAGAAGAAGACCAAACCCACCTACATTAAATATAAACAACACAAACATTGAATACACAGACTCAGTAAAATATTTAGGAGTTACACTTGATAAAAACTAACATTTAAACATCATATTAAACAACTGAAAATAAAGCGCAACCAGAACTTCACACATTTTCCCCATTCTCACAGCAAGCACACTTTCACTAAAACACAAAATAAACATATATAAAGCTATCATCAGACCACTTATGACATATGCCAGTCCAGCCTGGGGACATGCCGCAGCCTCCCACATTAAAAATCTACAAATAGCCCAAAATAAAGCCCTAAGAATCATACTCCATGCAGACCGCCAAACTCAGATCTCCATACTACACGATGTCACAGAAATCGCTTACATAATAGACCACATAAAACACTTAGCATATAGACAAAGAGACACAATTCTTACACATAAAAACAGACTAATAAACGAGATAGGCAATACACAAATACACACTACACTACGATACAGGACACCAATGCATATAATACTTTAATTCTTAACGCATCATAAAACACTCTAAGAAACTAAGGCCGTGTTATTAATGCTTACTACTTAATCTATTCCTCGTCGTAAATAAAAATCTTGCACATAAGCTCAAAAAATCAGTAGTAAACTCTCAATACATTCACTCAATATAACTTACAATCAGCCATAAAAATAGAGAGAGGAACACTCTCCTTGTCAATCATGTAAAATAAACAGAACACTTAAATAAAAGCACAAAAAGATATCGGGTCAAGACCTTCATAAGGTCGGTACCAAATCCATACTTAAAATAATTGCTCTAGTTACTAAGTTTCGATCGCCGGCTGACGCTATGTCATTTAGAATAAGTGTACAATTTTATGGGCGTTTTGCCGTGGTTTCGTAGTTGATAACTTCTTCAAAGATTCATCCAATATTAAGTCATACCTCATGGAGGAGGTTGTATTCTTCCTAGTTGGTCGATGAAAATAATGCAACTGAGGGTGAGAGGATAAAGGAAGAAGTAGGCAGTTCTCTCCACTATTTTACAATACAGTCTATAGTAACCCATTACTACTAGTTCTGTGTTATTGAATAGTTTTGTTATCTAATAAGTTTGAAGTTTTATTATACAATAGTGTTTTTGTAAAAAGTTATTCAATTATTATTATTATTATTATTATTATTATTGTTATTATTGTAATTTCTTTTTTGTTTCTGATATTACAGCTAATGAAATCCCCTTTTTGCACAATATATAATCTAATTGATCATCTTTATAGTTAATCCCTTGTACATTCCATGTGCTAAAAAGCAAAATATTTTTTTTTCTTCCAAGAGTTGTCCTTTTTCATGCTTTGGTCGTCATTAGTTTGATCCTTCCGGGAAAAATTCTCGTATAAGACTTGAAAGCATAATAATAGTCCCTTCGATTGGTTGCCGGCCAAAGGAAGGCAAGACCAGTGATGGGGCTGCCATCTTTATAGCCTCTGGTCAGGCATTTCTGGAGAAGAAAAGAAAATAAAGGAAAGAAGACATGGAAGAAAGGAAAGACTCCCTAGCCCTCGGATGCCCTAATAGCGTCGGGGTCGAAAAAAACAAGAGTTAACCAAGAGAGGTTAGATAGTAAAGTTAAAAGAGTGCAAAACACAAGTAACCGGAAGAAATGTTTTGCTCAGCTTGGGCACCTTGTGGTCGCCATCCACATATCCCCTAGATGAGGACCCCTAAAATTATGGCATATCATGGGAAGGATCCCATACAAAGTAAAATCTGTCTCCAGAATAAAATTTTAGAGAGATCTAATCAATTTAAATATCTTGGATATTATCTCTCTATCTGGGATGAAAAGGATATCCCTGAAAAAGTTACTAGTTATAATAAAAGTTTAGGAATTATTAATCAAGTTATGAAACCATCCCTTGTACAAAAAAACACCAGATTACGTTTATATAACACTTTGGCTAGACCAGTGTTGACCTATGGTAGTGAAGCGTGGACACTAAAAAAACAACATGAAAGCAGAATAACGGCTTGTGAAATGAGATTCATGCGCAGAAAAGCGGGTTACACCAGATGGGATCGGAAAAGGAACACCGATATCTCAAAAGAATTGAAGACTACGCCAATTTTGGAATATATTAAACAGTACCAACTAAATTGGAAACACCATCTTGAAAGAATGAGTTCAAATCGGATCCCCAAAGCTGTTTATAATTATATACCAAGAGGACGAAGATCACTGGGCCGTCCTATGAAACGCTGGAGGGAAAATTTTCTATAGGATCGTAACAGGCCTTGGCCTAATACTTGGAAGGAAGAAGAAGAAGAAGATTGTTATTATTGTTATTATTATTATTATTATTATTTATTATTATTATTATTATTATTATTATTAAGAAAATGTTTTTTGCATGGCTACTAGTCCCCTCCCCCACTCGGTAATGTTACCTCCTGCTACGCGCCTTTGGTTTCGTAAGAAGGCTACAGTTATCAGAAATGGACTGTAGCTGTGGCTACAGTTATCATAAATGGACTGTAGCTGTGGCTTGCCAGCCGTATCGATAATACATACGCATGCTTGATGACTGTGGATGCTTGCTGCATTCCTCTCGCTTGAATGCCAGCAATATGATGTAGTGGTAATCTGCCGCAACATAAAGTTGAAGTTTCTATTGTCTGTCCAACGAATCTGTGTCCCGTAAGATATGCGAACTAAAGTCTACTTCCTTATCTGCCTCGGCAAATCATTTCCTTCCCTGCATTCCTATCTCTCTCTTTTATATCTCTCTCTTGCACTTGCACTCCAGTATTGTCAACTCAACTCCAACTTGCATTATTCAATATTCAGGAGTCATGACACTGGGGGAAGTTTGGCAACATCTCTACTCGATGAGTTAGGTGGCTGCTGTTTGACGTCGTGGGAGGGGAGTGCGGTGAAATGGTGTGAGTATTGACGTGTATTTTTCTAAGAACGATGCCAGCTCTATAGCGGACAGATCCCTTGGTCCGAGTATACCTGAAAATGTTTGTTAAAAACTTGTCCCTATTTCTTGAAATGTATGCCTATGATCTGTCATACTCTGTATAGGCATGCCTACATATTTACGATTATTTTGGACATATCGATGTCTCTTTAATTATTTTAACTGATAATTTTATCACAAAAAAGTATAACTCACAAAATAAATTTTGTTACAAACATTTACTTCTAAATGTTTAAGATAAATTATCATATAAACATGAAAAATATTTAAAAAAACCTTTGTATGACCTGACAGTTTATAAGAGTTAATGCTGATTGAACTAGTTACCAACACTGGCAAGTAGGTGGAAGTTCAGAAAGTTACATAATTTTCATTCAAGATTATTATTGGGCCCTGTTCCAGATCCTACATTGTAAGGAACATTTATGTAGTACACAGCCGGGAATCGAAACCGGACGTCTGGGTTTTGAGCCAGACAATCTAAACGTTACACGATAAAGGCGGTACTTCTATTTAGATTAATGATGGTAATACAGCAAAATATTGATATTACAATGGGACTTTCGTTGTCTTTACTGTAACAATTAAATTGCGACATGCCGGCGGTAGCATACTGCCGAAAGGGTTACCCATTCCGGACAGGCAGAATGCGATAATCTGACGAAAAAAGTACCTTAGTCGATAGAACTCGCAATCTGTCGAACGGGTTACCCATGCCGGACATTTCGAAGACGATAAGCCAGGCGAAAAAAGTATCTTGGTCGAAAGACTGCCAATCTTTCACCGTAAAAATACAACATCAAGAAACGCGGACATGGGTTGGAGGGAATATGTCTGGCCGGCTATGAACCTACGGATTCGATACTGCCAGTGATGTTAGTAACAATTAAATATTTATAAACTTACTTGATTTCTTCCGAAGAATGGTTTGACAACTCCACTGTCTGTACTCTGATCCACTACGAGTGCTATAAAGCTTATAATGGCAGAAGATCCCCACGCATAAACGGTATACTTCCGATGTGTTTTGATGTTTCCAGTTCCTCGAATATTAGACAGAGAGAAAGTCCTCCATATGTCCACGCTCATAACATTCATCCAGAAGAAAGCAGAAAGAAAACAAAAATGTTCTAACACTGCAATTGCCACACACACAAAATCTGGTACTTCGATTTCAGGTCTCACTCCCACTAGCAGAATTAATTGTGCAAAAAGCAGAGCCCAGGAAAGAGACATCAAGTTCTTTCCTGGCAAATTGCATAATTTTGGAAGAGCACAATAAGTTGCGACGTGCAGAATGAGACATATCACAGATATTGTTAAGCAGAACGCGGTCAGATATTCTTGAGGTGTTCCAGATATGAAATGTATATCTTCCGGATAATCTGGCGCACACATAATGACAGAACCGTCTTCCATAAACTCAAACTCGTTGACGATATATCCTGTGTAATATGAATTATTGCCAGTGTATTTAATTGATCCATTTTCCAGGCGTTCATATTCAGATTCTGCCAGCGAAATTGTATGACAAGTAAAGTTGAATTTTTTATTCGGGCTGAAACATAAATAATATATTATAAAGTTTGTGCACCCAATTTCGCCATTTAACTTCAACCATATTCTAGAAATATACAATTTAAACGTCTTCAAATTTAAAATTAATATCTTGTAAAAGAAGGTCTAAAACACATAGTTCTTGAAAACGTTCATTTAATGTCTACAATAAGAGATTCATAAAAGGAAAACAAACGAAATGTCAAGTGGCGAAATTGTCATTCTTTGGTTTCCAATTTCGCCACTTACTTTCAAATGATTTTTAATCTCAAACAATTTACACAGTGCAACAAATCGCTGGGTCACAATAACTTTTTTTTTCGAAAATGCAGGTTTTCTTTATGCATTTCGACCTCCTGAATTCGAAAATGATACAACAAATATCGTATCATGCACATGTTTTGCATAAATAACATATTTTGCAATAATTATATCACATAAGGAAGTTTTAATATATATATATATATATATATATATATATACATACATATATATACATATACATATACATATGGCACATGAATCACGTAGAAGTAGAATACAGCTTTAAAACAGCAACATATTGAAATACACACACAGTAAACAGATGTATACAGAAAATGTGGTACAAAAGAATCACTAAAATAATTAACTCCGTACTTTCTTAGTTGTCATGGCGTGGCTCCTGCTTTCCCTCTTGTGAGGAATATCCTTGTGTTCGCGGTGAAGCATCCAAAAGTAGTCTCCCATCATCCGAATATCTCAAGTTTTCTGGTATCGTTGTTCTATTTCCTTGATATCCTGATGGAATCTTTCATCCTGTTCCCCAATTATTAGCACCCAGGTATGGAAGAAAAAAGTCAAGGTATGAATTTAAAAATGTAGCGCTAAACTCATTGAGCAACCCAGCATTTGAATGTCGTCAGGATGTTTTCAACTATGTCGATATATACTCTAAGATACGATTGTTTCCAAGAAGTTTTGAACCACACACTTCAAGGAGTCCAGTTTTCTCGCTCCACGGCACTTATTGAATGAAATAAATCTTTATCTATCATTAGTTTTCGAATTTGGAATATCTTTCAGCTTAGCATCTGACAGTTTGGGGAACTAGTTACATAGATATTTGAAACAGTTTCCATACTTAGGTAATGCCTTGTCAAACTGCTTCATCATGCTCAGTTTGATGTGCAGAGTGGCAAGAATATTCTGTCTCTTTCTACTAGAGAGTCACACTTGATATTTCTGTCCCTGAAACCAATTTCAATCTTCGGGGCCATTGTTTCTGCTCCCAATATTTGTAACGAGTTCGACTGTCTCATTCACAGATGAAACAGGGAAATTTTATATGCCCTGCTTGTTTTTCTAGAAACTTATCCAAACTTTCAAATCACCACACACCATCCAATTATTATGATCCTCGTATTGATTTGTGTAAAACGTATGGGTGATACGATGTTTTGAATATCATTTTCGAATTCAGGAGGTTGAAATACATACAGAACGCCTACATTTTCGAAAAAAAAAAGTTTTTTCGCTGTTGTATTGTGTTATTAAAACAAAATTACAAGTGAAATGTATGTAAAATTACTGCATTGCGTTCTATAAGCTTAGTCGATTAAATAACAGTGTGTAGATATTCAGTGGAGTAAAAGCACAGTAAAATAACTTGTTCAACTGAATAGGAATGGCTGCATTCGTTAGCTCATTTAGATTTTAGATTTATTTATTTAGCCTGGTGGAGTTAAGGCCATGTGGCCTTCTCTTCCACTCACCAGGACAAACATATATTACATCAGAATATAACAATCACAATGAACTCTAATATTAAATACTAAATAAAAATTTGATCAAAAAGATAATATATATTATATTGCGATCTATAATGTAACTAGTTAATGTTAGTTAAAATTAAGACTAAAACTAACAATAAAGTGTATACAAGCAAGACATATTAAATTGTCCCTGTCTAATGTTTATAAAAAACAAAGAAAAATAATGAGATATAGAAAACTAATTTTACGTTTGTACAATATTTAAAACAAAACAAAAAAAAATATCTGTTCATCTTAATATTATTTTCATAGATGATTAAATTTATTAATTGTTAATAGAATACTAGGGGCACGCCGTAGCGTAGTGGTTAAGGCACTGAGCTACAAGCCGGAGGGTCGCAGGTTCAAGTCCCGTTGGGGTCAGGATTTTTAAACTGACCCAAACCCTCTGGCGGCACTATGGCCCTGGGGTCGGCTCAGCCTCTAACGGAAATGAGTACCAGACGCTTGTTCTGGGGGTAAAGGCGGCCGTCATGCAGGGCTGACAACCCGGCTGACATAATGTGCCGATTGTCTAGGAAAAGTGGGAGCCTTAACCTCCCACTACCCCAAGGGCCTCCGGGTCTGTTGTGGGATTACTTTACTTTACTTTAATAGAATACTATCAGTGAGGTGTATAAGTTAGTTTGTTATCAAATAATTATTTAATTTGTTTTTGAAGGATGTTATAGTTTGACATCCCCTTCGGGAAAACCACGATCAGTCCAAACATAGTTTATTAAGAAAAGGGGCAGAACTGCTCTCTGTCGGTGTGATTATCATTTTCACGGAGAATAGACCGTGGTGAATTTGGAAGCTTTGGCGAAATTCGGTCTACTACGCTTATATTCAATTCAGTTATAACAACGAGAACATGATTTGCAGTAGTTATTTAATAGGGCATAAACGGAGTATTCTTAAGTAAGGATATCATATTATGGGGAACCAGAATGACCTATATTGCTAGTATTAAAATATTGCTTGTAAAATGAATGTTTTTGCAGAATCTGTTCATATCAGGATGAGAAATATACCAGTTACTTGTAAAATCTTTGATTTAATTCAACACAAGAATTGTATTCTTTGTACTGTAGAAGATAATTGATATATCATGTAAAAGTTTACTTCAATTGTGTACATTGTGTATCAGGGTTAATTAATATTTATTTTTTATGAAAAAATCTCGATTTTCTTGGAGTTAATAAATACATTTATTTATTGTTTTAAAAATATTAACAATAATTTGGTAGTAATGAAATATCAGACAATATTATGTATAATATATAACTTTTACTTACATGTACTAAATTTTCAACGATTTTAAGTAAATTAAATACTGTAGTACAATAATTTGTAAGAAAAATAGTTATGTTAAATTGTGCACAAGAATTTATAAATTATACCCTGAATGTTTGAAGTAAATTTATTAAATTGGTAACATATCTAGTTAGTGTTCTACTTAATCGTTAAGTTGGTAACGTATCGTAATTTAATATTATTTTAGAAATGTAATTATATTGCTGCATCTTACCTGTTTTTCTCCTCAGATTCTGCTGTTCCTTCTGCAGGATCCAATAAGTTAATGCATTTGTTATGCAGTGGATCCCAAAATCCTGCAGGTAACTCGCAATCACTGAAATATTATTGGTTTAAATTTCATATTTTATCATTAATTAATAGGAAGTGGCACTATGACGTAATGTTTAGAGAGTTAATTGGAATGTAAGTAATTGACAGTAGGAACAGTAGTCCGAAATATGTTAGGCTATGTCGTAAATGTGAATGTGATGTTGAGATGTCTATTTCTCTTTAAACCTATTGGTAAAACCTTTTTTACAGTTATATGCATTTTCCTTGTATTCAATATTAATTTGGTTAACATTTTAATAGGTCTACTGAATTTATTTGGAGGAGTAAATATCCAAGTCTTAACTAGAGACACTATATATATATGTTGATAGAGGGAGCACTCTACTCTGGACATATTGATACTTGAGAATTATTGTTAATGTTGAGTGATTCCGGGTTATGTGGCCGTGGTCCATAGTTGGTGTTGATACCAGACGTTTCGCCCTCAACTGCGGAGGGCATCTTCAGTGGCGAGTGCTTCTATGCGTGTTTCCTGGTCGGAAGATCTACTTAGAATGAGCGCTGTGGACGTAGAGGACGTTGTATTAGTGGTGGGTGCAAGGTGAGTGGGCGTGGCTCTTGCTGATTGGCTAATAGTCGTCTCCTTGTTGTCTTACTTACTTACTCACTGGCACTATCGAACCCGTAGGTTCATGGCCGCACGGACATAAGCTCTCCATACATCCCTATCCTGAGCTACATGCTTTCCAATCAATTCCCTGTATAAATCGACTCCCCTCAACTCATTAGTTTAATGTTGTTCTCCCCTCGCCCACCTCATTCTTGGTCTTCCAACTGGGCGTTTCCTGTTTCTGTGGCTTCCCTACAAGAAGTTTCCATGCACCGACTTTCATTCCCCTAACCGCGCAAACATGGTCCTGCCCATCGCAGTCTACGGGACTTAACTGTGTCTTAATTATAATCTGGCTTTCCTATAGAGACCATGTAGTGCCATTGTGATGTAGTCCTCTCTCCATTCACCTGTCTGTTTTCATCTCTCTTTGGTCCAAAATCTTTCCTAAGAACTTTATTATTCTCAATACTCGTAATCTCCTTTCCTCCCCCTTAAATTAAGAAGTCCATGTTTCGCACCCATATAATATAACTGGTAGAATAATAGTTTTATATATCTTCAGCTTAAAACGTCTTTTTGAAAGCAAGTTTGGGACCAAACTCACAAGCTCTCTGCAATGCACTAATATCCTGCAGCTTCCAGATTTGAGCCTATGTTTAATTTCGTTGTGCATCTCATTACTATTGTTGTGATTATCCCTGTTCCTGAGGTATTTGAATTCATCGGCCAATGCCTCAAAATTTCCCTCATTTGTCATTAGGCTGTCCATTTCCATTATTCAATGTATGTCTTTTTCTACGTGTGACCATCATATTTTAGTTTTACTGATCTTTACTTTCCAGTCCTAATTTCTTATTGTTACTCAATAGTGTGTGCGTGTTGTTGCTTTAATATCTCCTCGCTATCGGCCCAGTAGTACTACATCATCAGCATAAACTAACAGCTTATTAATACCCATTCCAGTTGTCTCCAAGCCTTCTTCATTCTGCTAAAGACTTTAATGGCATGCTCTAGTACAAAATTAAATAGTAAGAGGAGATAGTGCATCTCCTTGCTTCAACCCATTCTGGATTTCAAAAGTGTCTGAAAACTGTTTGCCTACACGCACCCTACTCGTTGAACCATTTAGACACATTCGTATAAGTCTAACTAACCTTTTTGGACTTCCGAACTCCAGCAGGATACTATATAAACTTCTTCCCTCTCTCAACATAATCATTGTCCACTGCCTGTTAATGCATTGTATTTTCTAGTGTATGAAACCAGGCCTTAGACAGTTTGATACCTTCTTCTTTTCTGTTAATATTTCCCTTATGCTTGTGTATTTCTATAGCCTCTCGGTATAATCTAGGGAAATAGTAGGAAGTTATGGCTAAAACTTGTGTATCGTCGAATAGAATCTGGTGTCCATTCGTAATGGCATGTTCTGCTACAGCTGATTTATCCATTTCTCCTTTTCTATTCGACGATACACAAGTTTTAGCCACAACTTCCTACTATTTCCCTAGATTATACCGAGAGGCTATAGAAATACACAAGCATAAGGGAAATATTAACAGAAAAGAAGAAGGTATCAAACTGTCTAAGGCCTGGTTTCATACACTAGAAAATAAATGCATTAACACCAGTGACAACAAGGGGACGACTATTAGCCAATCAGCAAGAGCCACGCCCACTCACCTTGCACCCACCACTAATACAACGTCCTCTACGTCCACAGCGCTCATTCTAAGTAGATCTTCCGACCAGGAAACACGCATAGAAGCACTCGCCACTGAAGATGCCCTCCGCAGTTGAGGGCGAAACGTCTGGTATCAACACCAACTATGGACCACGGCCACATAACCCGGAATCACTCAACATTACGATTACCGGCCGTGAAAGCCTGCATTCAACAATTATTGTTAATGTTGGTTAAGTTAAGATAATATTGCCATCAAAAGCTACTTGGTCTACATTTTCAATCCCACTATCAGATTCGAAAAAAACTGTACACAACAGATGATGAAAACCGAAACATATTGTTACGCGCGTATAGCGACGTATAAGTTACGAGGGCAAGGAGAATGTTGGTCTCGCATTGGTTGGATTAGATTTGTGAATCGCTTATTCGCGAGTCAAAAGGCCCACGCAAACAACGAAGTACCTGGGTCCTCAGTCTAGATAATTCTACCAACATCTCCAACCCCTTTCGAGAAAGATCCGTGGCCAGAGGCTTCTACGGTTCGAAGTGTCTCGAACCCTAAGCCTAGAACTTCTTCGCCGCCTATATATTTGAGGCGAAGGCAGGAGGCCAGTAGTTGTAAATCAGCGGCGATACAGTGAAGTGTAAGACTAATTGTACCAAATCAATTCATATGTAACTGCGATTGTGAGTGAGATAAACATTGAATTGTAATTAATTTTTGCGCAAATTGTGATTAATTTACTAGTGATGAATTGTAGAAGAAAATAAAGTGAGTTGTGAGATATTAATCGAAATATGTGTGTGGATTATTTACGTCAAAACTAAGTGAACACGAATCCGGCTTTATCCCTGACAATATATAAATCGACAAACCCTATTGTAAATGAAAATACCACCTTTTAAGTATTGAGATTATTGGTGTAGGTTGGCAGCACTTCTTTCATATAAAATATTAGGCCTAAATAGCAACGTTATACAAAACATCCATTAGAATTTTAAGATGTCGCCAGCATGATCATAAAATTCATATTATCATCTTCTTTCACGGATTAGGTATTTGTCTGTTCCGATCTCACAACAGCCCATCGTTTTCTTCGTCCTCCCACCTATCTTCGTCTTCCAGGATTATACATCAATGCTATCTTTGGTGTCCTATCTTCTGCTATTCTTTGCAGATGCTCTATCCAATTGTTTCTGTGTTCTTCTATTTGTTGAAGAAGTGGTTTTACTTTTAGTTCCTCTCTAATATTCTCATTTCTAACATGTTCTTCTCTTGTACCACCTTTCACAGCCCGTAGGAAGCTCATTTCCGCTGCCTGGATTTTACTTTTTTTCTTTTTTCTTTAAGACCCAGGATTCACTTCCAAACATCACCACTGGTAGTGTGCCATCGTTGAGTAAAATCTTAGATGTGTTTCCTTTCTAACTTTGTTCCTCAGTGTTTGTCTCATAGTTCCACAAGTATGTTGAAATACAATTCATATATGTACAGGCTGAATCAAATTTCAGGAGCTTACAAAGGGGCTGAAATACAACAAAATTTGATTAGTAACGTATGGTTTGTAAAGTAATCCTGGATCAGTACAAGCCTGGGAATGTAAGGATGGAATAAGGAACTATTTTGTGCACATACTTAAGCAAATCTAAATGTATTCACCAATTTGGTTTTACAACACTAGGTGTTCAAAATGCCTACCACCACATTGAATACAGTCGTAGAAAGTTCTGGCGCATTCTATTAAATACATCACATAGCTCACGAACCTCATCAGATGCTGCAAGTATTCGGACGAGAAGTTCTTGGTTGGGAACTGCTGTCTTTACACGAGGCTTTTGATATGCCCCCAGAAGAAAAAAATAATCAAGAGGCGTCAGATCAGAGGAGCAGCGGGGTGGCCATGTAATCGCACCTTCCCTTCCGATCCAACTCCGGGGATAAGTGTCATTGAATAAGTTACGCATTTGAAGAGTAAAGTGTGCTGGTACTCCGTTTAGTTGCATCCATATCTGACGACGCACCATAAGTGGTACATCCTCTAACAATTCTGAAAGAACGGAGTGTCTTCATAAATTCATACAGTAGTATATCGAACCCAGTGCCTCTCTGAAAAGTAAGCTTAGACCCGCATTGTAGTTCATGAAATTCCTAGGTTTGTACTGACCCAGGATTATTTTCCAGACCATAAGACCCATCTATAACCTCCTGAAATTTGTGCGCAATCTTTTGGATCATCCATGTATCGAAATGATATATAATTTTTTTTAATACACTATTGAAATTAATTTAAGTTAAGCAACAACAAACTTTCTTCTTCTTCTTCTTCTACTACAAGGTTTAGGCTATGCAGCCTGTTCCGGCGAAGTTAAAAGTGGAGTCCATCTTCTGCGTGGTCGGCCAACATCTCTTGTTCCTCTGGGATTATACAGGAAGGTTCTTTTCGGTATTCTTTCGTTGTTCATTCTCATTAAGTGTTCTGTCCATTTCTTATGATTTTATCTTCAATTTTATATATATTTAATTCTTCTCGTATAGTTTCATTCCTTATTCTATCCGCTCTTGTGCATCCTTTCACATTACGTAAAAACAGCATTTCCGCAGTCTGTATCCTGCTTTTATCCCTTGATTTCATTATCCAATTTTCACTTCCATACAACAACAAAGGAACAGCCATTGTTTTATATAATTTAAGTTTCGTATCTTTCCTTGTTTTCCGACCTAAGGTTCTTTTTATGGTTTCACAAATAGCCTGAAATTTATTTACTTTATTTTCTATATCTTTATTTTCTCTGTAAGTTATATTACATCCTAAATATTGTAAATGTGATACTTGTTCTATTATTTTGTTATCCAGTACAATTTTTGATCTAATTCCATATTTACCAATAAATGTCATTACTTTTGACAAGGGGAGAACAACAAACCTTATAAATCAAAATTATACGGTACACCGTGTCGAATCCTAAATTATTAATTTGGGAATCTTTATTTATTCATTTATTATTTACTTGCTAATACCCGGCGTGTGCTGCTACGCCTAAATAAATGAAACGTAATGTGATTTTATGTTTAGTTGAATAAGTAGGAGGAGAAATAATTATAAATTTATATTTTTTAGATACCCCGTGCTGATTACCGACGTTATTCAGGAATCTAATTATCCCGATGTTTTCTTGGCATAAATGAGCTTAAAGACGAAATTTAATGTCCT
Organism: Diploptera punctata; assembly: GCA_030220185.1. Classification (NCBI taxonomy): domain Eukaryota; kingdom Metazoa; phylum Arthropoda; class Insecta; order Blattodea; family Blaberidae; genus Diploptera; species Diploptera punctata. The sequence goes on from JASPKZ010008079.1 coordinate 68,380, forward strand.
TTTACATTTAGTTGAATAAGTGATGGGTAAAATGTATATCGTTATTATTTTTTAGATACCCCGTGCTGACTAACTGGCGTTGCCCAGAATCTACTGATCCCGATCTCCTTGGCATATATGAGCTGAAAGACGAAAATAAATGTATTTGTATGTTCAGTTGAATAACCGAAACAAAAAAAATAATAATACTGTAATTATTTTAGGTACTCCGTGCTGATTACCCGGTCTTGCATGTCAATCTTCTTAGCCCGATCTTCTCGGCATTAATGAGTTGATGGACGAAAATTAATGTGTTTTATATTTAATTGAATAAATAAAGGGAAAAATGTATATAATACTTACTTTTAGACACGCCTTTTTGATTACCCGGCGTTGCCCGGGAATCCACTTATCCCGATCTTCTTGGCATAAATTATTTGAAAGACAAAATTTCATATTGTGAGTTATCCGTAAAACAACAGGCGCCGTGCGCTGCTACGCTTGCCCGGGAATCTACTTATCCCGATCTTCTTAGCATAAATTATTTGAAAGACAAAATTTGATATTGTGAGTTATCCGTAAAACAACAGCCGCCGTGCGCTGCTACGCTTGCCCGGGAATCTACTTATTCCGATCTTCTTGGCATAAATTATTTTAAAGACAAAATTTGATATTGTGAGTTATCCGTAAAACAACAGCCGCCGTGCGCTGCTACGTTTGCCCGGGAATCTACTTATCCCGATCTTCTTGGCATAAATTATTTTAAAGACAAAATTTGATATTGTGAGTTACGTACCTAAAACAACAGCCGCCGTGCGCTGCTACGTTTGCCCGGGAATCTACTTATCCCGATCTTCTTGGCATAAATTATTTTAAAGACAAAATTTGATATTGTGAGTTATCCGTAAAACAACAGCCGCCGTGCGCTGCTACGCTTGCCCGGGAATCTACTTATCCCGATCTTCTGGCATAAATTATTTTAAAGACAAAATTTGATATTGTGAGTTATCCGTAAAACAACAGCCGCCGTGCGCTGCTACGCTTGCCCGGGAATCTACTTATCCCGATCTTCTTGGCATAAATTATTTTAAAGACAAAATTTGATATTGTGAGTTATCCGTAAAACAACAGCCGCCGTGCGCTGCTACGCTTGCCCGTGAATCTACTTATCCCGATCTTCTTGGCATAAATTATTTTAAAGACAAAATTTGATATTGTGAGTTATCCGTAAAAACAACAGCCGCCGTGCGCTGCTACGCTTGCCCGGGAATCTACTTATCCCGATCTTCTTGGCATAAATTATTTTAAAGACAAAATTTGATATTGTGAGTTATCCGTAAAACAACAGCCGCCGTGCGCTGCTACGCTTGCCCGGGAATCTACTTATCCCGATCTTCTTGGCATAAATTATTTTAAAGACAAAATTTGATATTGTGAGTTATCCGTAAAACAACAGCCGCCGTGCGCTGCTACGCTTGCCCGGGAATCTACTTATCCCGATCTTCTTGGCATAAATTATTTTAAAGACAAAATTTGATATTGTGAGTTATCCGTAAAACAACAGCCGCCGTGCGCTGCTACGCTTGCCCGGGAATCTACTTATCCCGATCTTCTTGGCATAAATTATTTGAAAGATAAAATTTGATATTGTGAGTTATCCGTAAAACAACAGCCGCCGTGCGCTGCTACGCTTGCCCGGGAATCTACTTATCCCGATCTTTTTGGCATAAATTATTTGAAAGACAAAATTTGATATTGTGAGTTATCCGTAAAACAACAGCCGCCGTGCGCTGCTACGCTTGCCCGGGGATCTACTTATCCCGATCTTCTTGGCATAAATTAATTTAAAGACAAAATTTGATATTGTGAGTTATCCTTAAAACAACAGCCGCCGTGCGCTGCTACGCTTGCCCGGGAATCTACTTATCCCGATCTTCTTGGCATACATTATTTTAAAGACAAAATTTCATATTGCGAGTTATCCGTAAAAAACAACAGCCGCCGTGCGCTGCTACGCTTGCCCGGGAATCTACTTATCCCGATCTTCTTGGCATAAATTATTTGAAAGACAAAATTTGATATTGTGAGTTATCCGTAAAACAACAGCCGCCGTGCGCTGCTACGCTTTCCCGGGAATCTACTTATCCCGATCTTCTTGGCATAAATTATTTGAAAGACAAAATTTGATATTGTGAGTTATCCGTAAAACAACAGCCGCCGTGCGCTGCTACGCTTGCCCGGGAATCTACTTATCCCGATCTTCTTGGCATAAATTATTTTAAAGACAAAATTTGATATTGTGAGTTATCCGTAAAACAACAGCCGCCGTGCGCTGCTACGCTTGCCCGGGAATCTACTTATCCCGATCTTCTTGGCATAAATTATTTGAAAGACAAAATTTGATATTGTGAGTTATCCGTAAAACAACAGCCGCCGTGCGCTGCTACGCTTGCCCGGGAATCTACTTATCCCGATCTTCTTGGCATAAATTATTTTAAAGACAAAATTTGATATTGTGAGTTATCCGTAAAACAACAGCCGCCGTGCGCTGCTACGCTTGCCCGGGAATCTACTTATCCCGATCTTCTTGGCATAAATTATTTTAAAGACAAAATTTTGATATTGTGAGTTATCCGTAAAACAACAGCCGCCGTGCGCTGCTACGCTTGCCCGGGGATCTACTTATCCCGATCTTCTTGGCATAAATTATTTTAAAGACAAAATTTGATATTGTGAGTTATCCGTAAAACAACAGCCGCCGTGCGCTGCTACGCTTGCCCGGGAATCTACTTATCCCGATCTTCTTGGCATAAATTATTTGAAAGATAAAATTTGATATTGTGAGTTATCCGTAAAACAACAGCCGCCGTGCGCTGCTACGCTTGCCCGGGAATCTACTTATCCCGATCTTTTTGGCATAAATTATTTTAAAGACAAAATTTGATATTGTGAGTTATCCGTAAAACAACAGCCGCCGTGCGCTGCTACGCTTGCCCGGGGATCTACTTATCCGATCTTCTTGGCATAAATTATTTTAAAGACAAAATTTGATATTGTGAGTTATCCGTAAAACAACAGCCGCCGTGCGCTGCTACGCTTGCCCGGGAATCTACTTATCCCGATCTTCTTGGCATAAATTATTTTAAAGACAAAATTTGATATTGTGAGTTATCCGTAAAACAACAGCCGCCGTGCGCTGCTACGCTTGCCCGGGAATCTACTTATCCCGATCTTCTTGGCATAAATTATTTTAAAGACAAAATTTGATATTGTGAGTTATCCGTAAAACAACAGCCGCCGTGCGCTGCTACGCTTGCCCGGGAATCTACTTATCCCGATCTTCTTGGCATAAATTATTTTAAAGACAAAATTTGATATTGTGAGTTATCCGTAAAAACAACAGCCGCCGTGCGCTGCTACGCTTGCCCGGGAATCTACTTATCCCGATCTTCTTGGCATAAATTATTTTAAAGACAAAATTTGATATTGTGAGTTATCCGTAAAACAACAGCCGCCGTGCGCTGCTACGCTTGCCCGGGTATCTACTTATCCCGATCTTCTTGGCATAAATTATTTTAAAGACAAAATTTGATATTGTGAGTTATCCGTAAAACAACAGCCGCCGTGCGCTGCTACGCTTGCCCGGGAATCTACTTATCCCGATCTTCTTGGCATAAATTATTTGAAAGATAAAATTTGATATTGTGAGTTATCCGTAAAACAACAGCCGCCGTGCGCTGCTACGCTTGCCCGGGAATCTACTTATCCCGATCTTTTTGGCATAAATTATTTGAAAGACAAAATTTGATATTGTGAGTTATCCGTAAAACAACAGCCGCCGTGCGCTGCTACGCTTGCCCGGGAATCTACTTATCCCGATCTTCTTGGCATAAATTAATTTAAAGACAAAATTTGATATTGTGAGTTATCCTTAAAACAACAGCCGCCGTGCGCTGCTACGCTTGCCCGGGAATCTACTTATCCCGATCTTCTTGGCATACATTATTTTAAAGACAAAATTTTCATATTGCGAGTTATCCGTAAAACAACAGCCGCCGTGCGCTGCTACGCTTGCCCGGGAATCTACTTATCCCGATCTTCTTGGCATAAATTATTTGAAAGACAAAATTTGATATTGTGAGTTATCCGTAAAACAACAGCCGCCGTGCGCTGCTACGCTTTCCCGGGAATCTACTTATCCCGATCTTCTTGGCATAAATTATTTGAAAGACAAAATTTGATATTGTGAGTTATCCGTAAAACAACAGCCGCCGTGCGCTGCTACGCTTGCCCGGGAATCTACTTATCCCGATCTTCTTGGCATAAATTATTTTAAAGACAAATTTGATATTGTGAGTTATCCGTAAAACAACAGCCGCCGTGCGCTGCTACGCTTGCCCGGGAATCTACTTATCCCGATCTTCTTGGCATAAATTATTTTAAAGACAAAATTTGATATTGTGAGTTATCCGTAAAACAACAGCCGCCGTGCGCTGCTACACTTGCCCGGGAATCTACTTATCCCGATCTTCTTGGCATAAATTATTTTAAAGACAAAATTTGATATTGTGAGTTATCCGTAAAACAACAGCCGCCGTGCGCTGCTACGCTTGCCCGGGAATCTACTTATCCCGATCTTCTTGGCATAAATTATTTTAAAGACAAAATTTGATATTGTGAGTTATCCGTAAAACAACAGCCGCCGTGCGCTGCTACGCTTGCCCGGGAATCTACTTATCCCGATCTTCTTGGCATAAATTATTTGAAAGATAAAATTTGATATTGTGAGTTATCCGTAAAACAACAGCCGCCGTGCGCTGCTACGCTTGCCCGGGAATCTACTTATCCCGATCTTTTTGGCATAAATTATTTGAAAGACAAAATTTGATATTGTGAGTTATCCGTAAAACAACAGCCGCCGTGCGCTGCTACGCTTGCCCGGGGATCTACTTATCCCGATCTTCTTGGCATAAATTATTTTAAAGACAAAATTTGATATTGTGAGTTATCCTTAAAACAACAGCCGCCGTGCGCTGCTACGCTTGCCCGGGAATCTACTTATCCCGATCTTCTTGGCATACATTATTTTAAAGACAAAATTTGATATTGCGAGTTATCCGTAAAACAACAGCCGCCGTGCGCTGCTACGCTTGCCCGGGAATCTACTTATCCCGATCTTCTTGGCATAAATTATTTTAAAGACAAAATTTGATATTGTGAGTTATCCGTAAAACAACAGCCGCCGTGCGCTGCTACGCTTTCCCGGGAATCTACTTATCCCGATCTTCTTGGCATAAATTATTTTAAAGACAAAATTTGATATTGTGAGTTATCCGTAAAACAACAGCCGCCGTGCGCTGCTACGCTTGCCCGGGAATCTACTTATCCCGATCTTCTTGGCATAAATTATTTTAAAGACAAAATTTGATATTGTGAGTTATCCGTAAAACAACAGCCGCCGTGCGCTGCTACGCTTGCCCGGGAATCTACTTATCCCGATCTTCTTGGCATAAATTATTTTAAAGACAAAATTTGATATTGTGAGTTATCCGTAAAACAACAGCCGCCGTGCGCTGCTACGCTTGCCCGGGAATCTACTTATCCCGATCTTCTTGGCATAAATTATTTTAAAGACAAAATTTGATATTGTGAGTTATCCGTAAAACAACAGCCGCCGTGCGCTGCTACGCTTGCCCGGGAATCTACTTATCCCGATCTTCTTGGCATAAATTATTTTAAAGACAAAATTTGATATTGTGAGTTATCCGTAAAAACAACAGCCGCCGTGCGCTGCTACGCTTGCCCGGGAATCTACTTATCCCGATCTTCTTGGCATAAATTATTTTAAAGACAAAATTTGATATTGTGAGTTATCCGTAAAACAACAGCCGCCGTGCGCTGCTACGCTTGCCCGGGAATCTACTTATCCCGATCTTCTTGGCATAAATTATTTGAAAGATAAAATTTGATATTGTGAGTTATCCGTAAAACAACAGCCGCCGTGCGCTGCTACGCTTGCCCGGGAATCTACTTATCCCGATCTTTTTGGCATAAATTATTTGAAAGACAAAATTTGATATTGTGAGTTATCCGTAAAAACAACAGCCGCCGTGCGCTGCTACGCTTGCCCGGGGATCTACTTATCCCGATCTTCTTGGCATAAATTAATTTAAAGACAAAATTTGATATTGTGAGTTATCCTTAAAAAACACAGCCGCCGTGCGCTGCTACGCTTGCCCGGGAATCTACTTATCCCGATCTTCTTGGCATACATTATTTTAAAGACAAAATTTCATATTGCGAGTTATCCGTAAAACAACAGCCGCCGTGCGCTGCTACGCTTGCCCGGGAATCTACTTATCCCGATCTTCTTGGCATAAATTATTTGAAAGACAAAATTTGATATTGTGAGTTATCCGTAAAACAACAGCCGCCGTGCGCTGCTACGCTTTCCCGGGAATCTACTTATCCCGATCTTCTTGGCATAAATTATTTGAAAGACAAAATTTGATATTGTGAGTTATCCGTAAAACAACAGCCGCCGTGCGCTGCTACGCTTGCCCGGGAATCTACTTATCCCGATCTTCTTGGCATAAATTATTTTAAAGACAAAATTTGATATTGTGAGTTATCCGTAAAAACAACAGCCGCCGTGCGCTGCTACGCTTGCCCGGGAATCTACTTATCCCGATCTTCTTGGCATAAATTATTTTTAAAGACAAAATTTGATATTGTGAGTTATCCGTAAAACAACAGCCGCCGTGCGCTGCTACGCTTGCCCGGGAATCTACTTATCCCGATCTTCTTGGCATAAATTATTTTAAAGACAAAATTTGATATTGTGAGTTATCCGTAAAACAACAGCCGCCGTGCGCTGCTACGCTTGCCCGGGAATCTACTTATCCGGATCTTCTTGGCATAAATTATTTTAAAGACAAAATTTGATATTGTGAGTTATCCGTAAAACAACAGCCGCCGTGCGCTGCTACGCTTGCCCGGGGATCTACTTATCCCGATCTTCTTGGCATAAATTATTTGAAAGACAAAATTTGATATTGTGAGTTATCCGTAAAACAACAGCCGCCGTGCGCTGCTACGCTTGCCCGGGAATCTACTTATCCCGATCTTCTTGGCATAAATTATTTGAAAGATAAAATTTGATATTGTGAGTTATCCGTAAAACAACAGCCGCCGTGCGCTGCTACGCTTGCCCGGGAATCTACTTATCCCGATCTTTTTGGCATAAATTATTTGAAAGACAAAATTTGATATTGTGAGTTATCCGTAAAACAACAGCCGCCGTGCGCTGCTACGCTTGCCCGGGGATCTACTTATCCCGATCTTCTTGGCATAAATTATTTTAAAGACAAAATTTGATATTGTGAGTTATCCTTAAAACAACAGCCGCCGTGCGCTGCTACGCTTGCCCGGGAATCTACTTATCCCGATCTTCTTGGCATACATTATTTTAAAGACAAAATTTCATATTGCGAGTTATCCGTAAAACAACAGCCGCCGTGCGCTGCTACGCTTGCCCGGGAATCTACTTATCCCGATCTTCTTGGCATAAATTATTTTAAAGACAAAATTTGATATTGTGAGTTATCCGTAAAACAACAGCCGCCGTGCGCTGCTACGCTTTCCCGGGAATCTACTTATCCCGATCTTCTTGGCATAAATTATTTTAAAGACAAAATTTGATATTGTGAGTTATCCGTAAAACAACAGCCGCCGTGCGCTGCTACGCTTGCCCGGGAATCTACTTATCCCGATCTTCTTGGCATAAATTATTTTAAAGACAAAATTTGATATTGTGAGTTATCCGTAAAACAACAGCCGCCGTGCGCTGCTACGCTTGCCCGGGAATCTACTTATCCCGATCTTCTTGGCATAAATTATTTTAAAGACAAAATTTGATATTGTGAGTTATCCGTAGAAACAACAGCCGCCGTGCGCTGCTACGCTGCCCGGGAATCTACTTATCCCGATCTTCTTGGCATAAATTATTTTAAAGACAAAATTTGATATTGTGAGTTATCCGTAAAACAACAGCCGCCGTGCGCTGCTACGCTTGCCCGGGAATCTACTTATCCCGATCTTCTTGGCATAAATTATTTTAAAGACAAAATTTGATATTGTGAGTTATCCGTAAAAACAACAGCCGCCGTGCGCTGCTACGCTTGCCCGGGAATCTACTTATCCCGATCTTCTTGGCATAAATTATTTTAAAGACAAAATTTGATATTGTGAGTTATCCGTAAAACAACAGCCGCCGTGCGCTGCTACGCTTGCCCGGGAATCTACTTATCCCGATCTTCTTGGCATAAATTATTTTAAAGACAAAATTTGATATTGTGAGTTATCCGTAAAACAACAGCCGCCGTGCGCTGCTACGCTTGCCCGGGAATCTACTTATCCCGATCTTCTTGGCATAAATTATTTTAAAGACAAAATTTGATATTGTGAGTTATCCGTAAAACAACAGCCGCCGTGCGCTGCTACGCTTGCCCGGGAATCTACTTATCCCGATCTTCTTGGCATAAATTATTTGAAAGATAAAATTTGATATTGTGAGTTATCCGTAAAACAACAGCCGCCGTGCGCTGCTACGCTTGCCCGGAATCTACTTATCCCGATCTTTTTGGCATAAATTATTTGAAAGACAAAATTTGATATTGTGAGTTATCCGTAAAACAACAGCCGCCGTGCGCTGCTACGCTTGCCCGGGGATCTACTTATCCCGATCTTCTTGGCATAAATTATTTTAAAGACAAAATTTGATATTGTGAGTTATCCTTAAAACAACAGCCGCCGTGCGCTGCTTACGCTTGCCCGGGAATCTACTTATCCCGATCTTCTTGGCATACATTATTTTAAAGACAAAATTTCATATTGCGAGTTATCCGTAAAACAACAGCCGCCGTGCGCTGCTACGCTTGCCCGGGAATCTACTTATCCCGATCTTCTTGGCATAAATTATTTTAAAGACAAAATTTGATATTGTGAGTTATCCGTGAAACAACAGCCGCCGTGCGCTGCTACGCTTTCCCGGGAATCTACTTATCCCGATCTTCTTGGCATAAATTATTTTAAAGACAAAATTTGATATTGTGAGTTATCCGTAAAACAACAGCCGCCGTGCGCTGCTACGCTTGCCCGGGAATCTACTTATCCCGATCTTCTTGGCATAAATTATTTGAAAGATAAAATTTGATATTGTGAGTTATCCGTAAAACAACAGCCGCCGTGCGCTGCTGCGCTTGCCCGGGAATCTACTTATCCCGATCTTCTTGGCATAAATTATTTGAAAGACAAAATTTGATATTGTGAGTTATCCGTAAAACAACAGTCGCCGTGCGCTGCTACGCTTGCCCGGGAATCTACTTATCCCGATCTTCTTGGCATAAATTATTTGAAAGACAAAATTTGATATTGTGAGTTATCCGTTAAAACAACAGCCGCCGTGCGCTGCTACGCTTGCCCGGGAATCTACTTATCCCGATCTTCTTGGCATAAATTATTTGAAAGACAAAATTTGATATTGTGAGTTATCCGTAAAACAACAGCCGCCGTGCGCTGCTACGCTTGCCCGGGAATCTACTTATCCCGATCTTCTTGGCATAAATTATTTTAAAGACAAAATTTGATATTGTGAGTTATCCGTAAAACAACAGCCGCCGTGCGCTGCTACGCTTGCCCGGGAATCTACTTATCCCGATCTTCTTGGCATAAATTATTTTAAAGACAAAATTTGATATTGTGAGTTATCCGTAAAACAACAGCCGCCGTGCGCTGCTACGCTTGCCCGGGAATCTACTTATCCCGATCTTCTTGGCATAAATTATTTGAAAGATAAAATTTGATATTGTGAGTTATCCGTAAAACAACAGCCGCCGTGCGCTGCTACGCTTGCCCGGGAATCTACTTATCCCGATCTTCTTGGCATAAATTATTTGAAAGACAAAATTTGATATTGTGAGTTATCCGTAAACAACAGCCGCCGTGCGCTGCTACGCTTGCCCGGGAATCTACTTATCCCGATCTTCTTGGCATAAATTATTTTAAAGACAAAATTTGATATTGTGAGTTATCCGTAAAACAACAGCCGCCGTGCGCTGCTACGCTTGCCCGGGAATCTACTTATCCCGATCTTCTTGGCATAAATTATTTGAAAGACAAAATTTGATATTGTGAGTTATCCGTAAAACAACAGCCGCCGTGCGCTGCTACGCTTGCCCGGGAATCTACTTATTCCGATCTGCTTGGCATAAATTATTTTAAAGACAAAATTTGATATTGTGAGTTATCCGTAAAACAACAGCCGCCGTGCGCTGCTACGCTTGCCCGGGGAATCTACTTATCCCGATCTTCTTGGCATAAATTATTTGAAAGACAAAATTTGATATTGTGAGTTATCCGTAAAACAACAGCCGCCGTGCGCTGCTACGCTTGCCCGGGAATCTACTTATCCCGATCTTCTTGGCATAAATTATTTTAAAGACAAAATTTGATATTGTGAGTTATCCGTAAAACAACAGCCGCCGTGCGCTGCTACGCTTGCCCGGGAATCTACTTATCCCGATCTTCTTGGCATAGACAGAAATGGTTATTGTGAGTGTTATCTGTAAACTATAAACATATGCTCTCGCGGACTTTTTTATAGAGTTTTTTGAGATATTCAATTCTGTGTACATTAATTTTGTGTATTGTTATGGTTTAGGCAGCGTAAGCCATTTAATCGTACAAAAAGGACTTTTTTCATGTTTTTCACTACAAACGGTGATTTTTAAGGGTGTAGAAGTTGAGTATTACAACTCTCTTATTGCCTGCGTTCTTTCCGGGAATACCCAGAACATTTTGCAAAAAGCCACATTACAATTGGGAGAACATTATGGCAGCTCATAAAATACGAACATTCAAATAAACAAACATTAATTTTTAAATAGGCCTATTATATTTAACCTGGTGGAGGTAACGCCATGTGGCCTTCTATTCCACTCACCAGGACAAACATATGTTACTTTATAATATAGCAATCATAATTAACACAATTATTAAGTACAAGGAACGTTTCTAGGCCTTTATATTTGCTATACTCCTCAATATAGCCTTATAATAATTGTTGTAAATATCATCATCATCAACTGCATTCATGGATTAGGTCTGTTAACCCGTTCCGACTTCAGCCCATCTCTTTCTAGGTCTGCCCACATCTCGGATGCCTTTAGGTTTGTATTTTATTTGTTTTGGGTTCTGTCTTCATTCATTCTGTCTGTGTTGCTTCCATTTTTGTCTATATGTATCTATTTTATCAGTTATTGCAAATATTTCAAGTTCCTGTCTTATTTCTGTGTTCTTGATTCTATCTTCCTTAGTGCACCCTTTAACAGATCTAAAAAAATCATTTCTGCCGCCGTTATCCTACTTAGATCTTGTTTTTTTATGTATCCAGGCTTCTGATCCATAGAGCAGTACCGGTACTGCCAATGTTTTATAAAATTTCAATTGGGTCTCTCTTGTTGTTTTATTATTTAGTGATCGTTTTATCGTACCACATATTCCCTGGAATTTTGCTATTATGTTAGTTATATCATTATCATAATTAAATTAAAAGTCATATCCTAGATAATTGAGATGATTCACCTGTTCTATGATTTTGTTTCCTATTACTATTTTGGATCTGATTTGATTTTTCCTTGGAATGCCATTACCTTAGTTTTTTCTATGGATATTTTGAGATTATATTGTTCACATATATTATGTAATTTAAAAATATTCCTTTGAAGCTCGTCTTCCGTATTTACTATTATTACCTGGTCATCAGCATATAATAATATTTTCAAGTAGTGTGCTTTATCTGATTTTATTCCTTTATTTGTTTCTTCGTTCCATTTTTTATTATATCATTGATGTATAGGTTAAACAAAACTGGAGAGATACTGCATCCTTGTTTAACTCCTTGATTAGTATGAATTTTATTTTTACTTACTTCATTTCTAGTTTTTATAACAAAAATTTGTGTTCCAGTACAAACTCTTTATAGCTGCTATTAAGTGTTTCGGAATTCCTTTTTCTTTTTAAAATTGTCCAAAGTTTTCCTCTGCCTACTTTATCAAATGCCTTGACAAAATCAATAAAAGCCATGTGTGTTTCCTTGTTAAATCTTCTTCTTTTGTTTATAAATTATTTTATAGTAAATATATTATCCATACATGAACGTCCTGGTCTGAATCCACTTTGTTCTTCTGTTAACATTACCTCTGCAATTTGTTTTAACCTAAATGTTAAGATTCTTGAGTATATTTTATAGCCTGCAGTTAAAATGTTGTAAAAGTAAACTATCTAATTATGTTCGGCGTAATGTCATATCGATGGTGAGATGAGATGAAGCCTTCATTTTAGAAGGTCTGTGATATAACGGTAACACTGCTCAACATGATATCTGTCTCATGAGTACCAATAGTTGTATTTAATGCAGTTTTTTATCGTGTTTTCAAATATGTATGCCTATTCGGAATTTCTCCATCACCCACAGTTTTTTATTCCAATTTCAATTAATGAATTTAAGTAACTATGTTTTAATAAACGTTTTTTCGTCTATTTGTCCATTGTAAAATAAAACCAAATGAGCAGGAGATTTCAGCTATGGAAAAGAGATATCAAGGCAAATGGAATCCTAATATGCTGGCCGATTATTGTTGGACCATCAAGAGGGATACTCCACAGGCGAAATATAGCTGAAAATCGTAATTTCTTACTTTCTATAGGTGAATGCGAATGTTCGAATATTTTGTAGTTACGAATGTAGAAAATATTAGGGTTTGAAATGTAAATTCCTGTCTCTCGGAAACCTTGCGTGATGGAGAAAAACCGTTATCGTATTTGAAATCAGGAGAGAAAAAAATACTATCAGAATCACATATTTTTCTTTCTGAGACAAAAAAAGTTTATTTTTTGTTGCTCAGTTTAATAAAATGTATGTATATATATATATATATATATATATATATATATATATATATACATATATATATATATACATATATATATACATATATATATATATACATATATATATATATATATAATTTGATGTAAATTTTAAATTGTGTAATAGTCGACTTCTTTTTATTAAAAAATAGACTAGTAGGAGAGCCAAAAATAAACCGAAGTCAACGGCACGTTACCTAAAGAAGTTGTATAAAATGCATTTATTTTAATTATCTAATTACTCTTACGTATAAGTAAAGTGATCCCACTACAGGCCTCAGGAGGCCCTTGGGGTAGTAGGAGGTTAAGGCTCCCACTTTTTCTTGACAATCGGCACTTGATGTCAGCCGGGTTGCCAGCCCTACGTGACGGCCGCCTTTACCCCAGAACAAGCGCCTGGTACTCATTTCCATTAGAGGCTGAGTCGACCCCAGGGCCATAGTGCCGCCAGAAGGTTTGGGTCAGTTTAAAAATCCTGACCCCACCGGGACTCGAACCCTCGACCTTCCGGCTTGTAGCGCAGTGCCTTAACCACTACGCTACGGCGTACATATACGTGATGAAAATTCAATGTTCTAAACAGGCCTATATTGTAAAGGAGTAAAAGCTCTTGTTCGGGCAGAATATTTTAGTTCTTCACTATGGCCCTGGAGTCGACTCAGCCTCTAACCGAAATGAGTACCAGCCGCTTGTTCTGGGGTAAAGGCGGCCGTCACGCAGGGCTGACAACCCGGCTGACATAAAGTGTCGATTGTCTAGAAAAAGTGGGAGCCTTTTCATAGAAATTTTCAAGTGTTCTTTTTTATAAATTCTCTTAGAATATTTTAGGATAAGGGTGGTAATAAGCCAATAACTTGCAGGTAGATGGTTTCCCGCTCAATCCACTCCCATTGGGCGAATATTGCATTTTTCCACCTCATGCACTCCCGTTAAGCGAAATATCCATAAGCCATGTCCCCATTGTATTATGCTCCGGCTCTAAGGCATGGAGAAAGTTCTATAGTACAGTTTTGCTTCTTTTTACCCCAAGGGCCTCCGGGCCTGTTGTGGGATCACTCATACCGCATTCCGTTCGATTCCATTTATTTGTTATTTTAACAGCTTTCCTTTTTTCCATGTTGAAAATAACTGTGAAAATTTAGATGGGATTTGTTCTTCTTGTTGGCATTATACATAAGCAAATAATTGTAATATTCAGATATGATATTCCAATATTGAAACTCTTAACTGCACTAAATATATTTTAAATAGTATAATTACCTAATTCCAATTTCTTCTTCAAATTCCATGAAATTAATAATGATGTTGAGAGATGGTGTTTTGCTTCTTCGAGAACTTATACCAGTCATTGGTAGCACACATATCAGTTCTTCTATTGGTACTGCATTACAGACGGCACAATGTGGATTTTTGTAGACCTGCGGTAATGTATCTTCCTAAGAATATATGTAATTTATATGAATAAACAGTCATTTACAAGAAAGCAAAATAAATTGTTTTAAAATTATATAGTGGTCAAAAATAAAAATGGAATTTATGCTTTTGTAATAATCTTAATTTGCAAACAAGAACATTCATAAGTTTAGATAAATATATCTAAACATTAATATACAATGTTTTTATTATTAATTTAACATTTCTCAATGAAAGAGAAATTAAATTTGAAGAGAAAAATTTTCGCCTAGACCGGGACTCGAACCCGGGACCCTTGGCTTTCCGGGCCAAGTGCTCTACCAACTGAGCTACCGAGGCGAGTTACGATCTAGACGCAAATTTTTCTCTTATATACGTTGTAATTCCCTATCGCCTATGGCTTTTAAAGTAATGTTAAATTTCCAATAAATGTCTTCTTAACTAAGAAGCCGCCATTTGCAAAGATAGAAACAATGGTTTCAAAAGCATTTGGCGATAGGGAATTACAACGTATATAAGAGAAAAATTTGCGTCTAGATCGTAACTCGCCTCGGTAGCTCAGTTGGTAGAGCACTTGGCCCGGAAAGCCAAGGGTCCCGGGTTCGAGTCCCGGTCTAGGCGAAAATTTTTCTCTTCAAATTTAATTAATATACAACTTAGAAAATGAAGATTGAAGACACTATTTTAGATTATATTAAAACTCAGCAATTAAGATGGTACCGACATGTCCAGCGAATGGAACAGGATCGATTGCCAAAATCTGTTTTGGAATGGAAACCTAAGGAAGACGAAGTAGAGGAAGACCTAAAACCTCCTGGAGTCAGGGAATATGTTTATATATGAAGGAGAAACATCTACAACCAGGAGTTTGGATGGACTGACAAAATTGGCTATTAGGAATCTGACGATGTCAAAGACATTAATCAACCGATGATCTATCCAACTATCTATTTACAACTTTTTTGGAATTAACAGTATAAGGTGGGTTGATACAAGTTTTTAAATAAAGATTTAATTACTTCCGTTGATTTTTCTTTCCCATACTGTTAGTTGTGAACTTTAATTATTCAACATTTATTTAAATGTTCCATCTAGTTGTATAATTGAATTAAACCTTAAATTTATACATAAATTAATTCCTATTTCAAGGAAGTTAAATTATTTTCCTATGATTAATTGATTGGGGGCACGCCGTAGCGTAGTGGTTAAGGCACTGAGCTACAAGCCGGAGGGTCCAGGGTTCAAGTCCCGTTGGGGTCAGGATTTTTAAACTGACCCAAACCCACTGGCGGCACTATGGCCCTGGGGTCGACTCAGCCTCTAACGAAAATGAGTACCAGAGGCTTGTTCTGGGGTGAAGGCGGCCGTCACGCAGGGCTGACAACCCGGCTGACATAAAGTGCCGATTATCTAGTAAAAGTGGGAGCCTTAACCTCCTACTACCCCAAGGGCCTCCGGGTCTGTTGTGGGATCACTTTACTTTTCTTCTTTACTTTATGATTAATTGATTGTTTTCTATAATGATTTTACTTTTATGTACGTTTCAGAGAATGTTTGTTCCTTTTGATTAACACAGTTTCATTTAAAAAAAGCGATTTATTGTTTATACCTAAAATACTGCTGTACCCAAAAGTTACTTTTTATGTTATATCACTTCACTTATTGTTTTCTTTATAAAAACGTGCTTTTTCATTGGTCATTTGTGTAAGAAACTGAGTATATATTATTCAATAATAATAGATACTCAGTTCCTTAAAAAAAGGCCTTTAAAATTACATTTTCGAACATTTTAAACTAAAATAAAAAAATCATGATCATAGACTGTCAGATAAACATGTTAGCTATACAAAAGTTTATTTGACTTACAGTATAATCTTCTCTTTTATTTTCGTGCATTCAAATAATAGAATGAAAGTTGTCATAAAAAAATAATTATAAATATCTATGCAACTTAGTTATTTCTTCATAATTACGTACTGAATTTTTTCACTGCCCAAACCACTTCTCGCAACTGGAATTCCCTACCACAAGAAATAAGGGGCTGCCGGACATTGGCATCTTTTAAAAGAAATTTAATTTATATTTGCTCTAAACTCGACTTCATTATTATCCAGTGTAAGATATATATATTAATTGGTGTTTCCGTATAATGTATCATATTTATATTATTATTATTATTATTATTATTATTATCGTATCATTATTGTTATTACCCTATAAAATGTTGTTTGTACATGACATTTACATTGCTACATTTATTGTATCTTTAACTGTTTATAATTAGTATAGTGTATATCTATATTTGTCGAATATTTATTTGTATTTGTGCTGGTTGAGTGGAAGAGAGGGCCTTATGGCCTTAACTCTGCCAGAATAAATAAAGTATTATTATTATTATTATTATTATTATTATTATTATTATTATTATTATTATTATTATTATTATTATTATTATTATTATTACTATAAATAAGGTAATATCCAACATTATTTGTATATTTTCTTATTTTTAATTTAATGGTTGTCTTTCATCGACAGTATGTATAATTATGTTCAACATTCTTTCAGCTAGATTAATTTCATTTGCAGATAATATTATGAGATTATCCGAGCGGCGTTAGGCGAAATATATCAACAATTTTTCTAATAGTAATAAAAAACCGGCAGATATAATCAGCCAATTCATAATTTATGTATAGATTAAAAACAACTTATGAATTGGTTAGAAGATGCTCTTTACAAAATTTTATTTGAATTTGGTGTAAGGTTCTACCAAAATATTTATATTAATAAAGGTATGTTCGGATAGTACCCAGAGCAAAGTAGGAAAATCTCAACTAGTCTCTACATCGAGGTTGGATTGAAACAAGATGTGTTGTCATTATTACTATTCAGTTTCGCTTTTTAATAAATATAAATTACTGACAACCATCTGGGTGTAGACATCAATGACGTTCATTAGATTTTGGCCTAATACCTATGACGTTAATCTAATAGAAGAAAGATGTCAATAAGGAGCAAGAAATGCTGAAGACGCCTACTAGAATATTTTCAGATGTATAAACAGTAAAATCTAAGTACTTTTAGGTGCGCCGTGATCGAAATATAACTTCTTACCACAGACTAACTGGAAGTAAATATCAATAAAACTAAATAAATGGTCACATGTAGAAATTCATTATATAATGGAAATGGACAGCTAATGACAAATGAGGGAGATTTTGAGGAAGTGGCTGAATTCAAATACCTAGGAACAATAATCACAAATAGGAATGAGATGCACAAAGAAATTAAACATAGGCTCAACTCTGGAAATGCGTGCTATTATGCATTGCAGAGACTCTTGATGTCCCAACTCCTTTCAAAAAACGTTAAACTGAAAATATATAAAACTATTATTCTACCAGTTATATTATATGGGTGCGAAACATGGACTCTTACTTTAAGGGAGGAAAGGAGATTGCAAGTATTTGAGAATAAAGTTATTTTTGGACCAAAGAGAGACGAACAGACAGGTGAATGGAGAAGACTACATAACAATGAACTACATGGTCTTTATAGGAAGCCAGATATAATAAGAACAGTTAAGTCTCGTAGACTGCGATGGGCAGGACATGTTGCACATATGGGGAATGAAAGACGTGCATTGAAGCTTCTTGTAGGGAAGCCAGAGGGAAAACGCCCAGTTGGTAGACCAAGAATGAGGTGGGAGAATAACGTTAACTATGATTTGAGGGAAGTAGATTATACAGGGAATGATTGGAAAGTATTTGCTCAGGATAGGGATGTATGGAGAGCGTATGTCCGCGCGGCCATGAACCTACGGGTTCGATAGTGCCAGTGAGTAAGTAAGTATCACAGACTAACACCGGAGTTACTTTTAATGTACCAAAATCATACATATTAAATTAAATGCAACTTAAAATAGGAAAATCATATTATTATTATTATTATTATTATTATTATTATTATTACTATTTATTCACTTCAATGTCACCTTTTTTTCTCGTTTTCTGTCAGTATTATTAAATCTAGGATATTTGAATGAGCAGATCAAAGTGATTGTAAAGATTATAGTATAATTGTTTCAATCCTTCACTGGGAAACGTTTGGAGAGGACCAAAGCCATTAGTGGGAAGATATGTTAGGATGAATTTTAGGGGACGTATTATAAATGACAGGGAACGCTGTTCTTTTGGCTGAGAGTAGGAACTAGTGCAATATAACTAATTAAAAGAAGAGAAGCAGAAAGTAAGGGACCAGTGTAGGACCTTAATAAACCAAGCAACCTACGGGTACCATCCATCCATAGTAATTCTGCCCGAAGGCAGGTCCTTCACTGCAATCATAGCATTTTCATGCTATGCTTGCAGCTTTACTAGGGAATTGTAGGTGTGGAAGCTTCCCGTTGCTTTCCACACCGGTGAAGGATGATGATGATGATGATGATAAGGATGATGATGATAATGATGGCCATATGATTTCGGGGACCGTTTGGGCCTTAAAGTTTTCCTGACATTTGTCTTACAGGTGAGGAAAAACCCCGATAAAAACCTCACCCAGAAAAAGTGCCCCGACCGGGGATCGAACCCGGGCCCGCTGCGTGACAAGGCAGCACGCTACCTCGAGACCACAGCGGTGGGCAAGGGTACCATAAGATGTATAATTAATTAGTAATTGAATGCTCTGTCAAAAAAATTCCTGTACATCTGATGATTTACTATGTGGCTCTTTCCTACTTTGAAGTTATCTGTATAGTGTTTATTGTTATTTTTACTGTGTAGACTATGGTTTTTTGTCGTTTTTTGTTTAACTCTAAATATTTTCGTTCTGTCTTATATACTAAATATATTAAAATTGTTGAATTATTTTAAGAAGAGGTGAGTTCAAGCCAATATAAATAGTTTCAATTTTCTACGAAATTTTCTAAAAGACATTCTCAATTTTTTATACTTTCTTATTATCCTTATTTACAATGCTTAGAGCAATTTGTTACGACCACCAAATTAAAAACATAGATGTTAAATTTTGGGCAGACGAGGTTAGGAGAGAACTCCAAAAGATTGGGATGGGCTGAATATGGGAAAAAGGGACTGAAAATCGCAAGAACGTGTGGAGAAAAATAAGGAGGAAGTACTTAGATATAAACCAACAAGATACTTTCGCCGAATGTACAGGAAAGCGCTCACTGTGTTTACAAAGAGACCTAAAACACGTCTGGATTTAAGGAGAGATCAGGGCTTGCTTGGTTTAGGCTAGGGGCATGGAAATTTCTAAAAATTAGCGACGATCACGATATGCGAATATGTCCAATGTGCGGGAACTTTGAAGATGAGATACATATATTAGGAAAATGTAATGATTTAGAATATTGGAGACGTCAGTTATTACCGGAAAGATTTCTAAATTCAAATCGGGAAAGATTGGCATGCTACGAGTTATTGGTAAATCCAGAAAATTGGATAAACCTCGGTAAATTTCTGGACAAAACGCGGAAAATAAGGACAACACTCATTCGTGAATAAATATATGTTATCAAAATGCAATACCATTAATTATTAACAATTATATATAAATTAATTAGTGTATAATGCTATTGTGTTATTATTTAATTGTAATATTATTATTGTGTTTTCTTTATGTAATTGTAATGTTAATGTTTCTTTTAGTGTATAATGCTATTGTGTTACTATCTAATTGTAATATTACTATTGTGTTTTCTTTATGTAATTGTAATGTTATTGCTTTTTTGTTGTTTATTTTTCTTTACACTAGTACCAATTATTACTTTATTGTAACGGACTGTCAACAGCACGTACGGCTTACTGCCCGTGCGACCCATATTTGTAAATAATATTGTAAATATCTTACTTTTTGTCTAATAAAGTCCTACTACTACTACTACTATTAAGAAAATATGAAGTAATAATAATAAAAACGAGATTTGTTAACATGTTAGTTTAATTTAAATTTAAGACGAAGCTTAATACTATGGGTAGAATTTCATGAGATTAAATTCCTTATTATTTTGGAATTCAATTTTCTTGGTCTCTAGTATTGGCCATTAGCTTGAAACTTGAAGAATTTGTCTTATTTGCTACATATTAATATACAATCTAACTGTTGTTACTTACAGTGCTGGATTTCTTTGTATACATCGTGTATGCCTGGCATTTTTGGGCAGAATCATTATCTTGCCAGTCTGCAGGACATGATTCTATTGGAACTAATACCTTCGAGAACACGGTAATACTGCAATCTCTCAAGAACTGTGTGCCGTTAAAACCTTGGACTTCTGTTTTTATAGAGCATGTAACATCCTTTTTACCATCAATTGAAAGAATCCAAGTTCCTTGTTCTGTATATGTTCCTTCATCAACTACCCTCAACATCTGTTGAAACAAATACAAAAATTATAACATTTCAAATAAAGGTTATTTATGATTAGAGATTAAGTTACTTTAAATTGTTAATTCAAATAAATTGTTTAGGGCATTAACTCGATAAGCCGGTTGATGATATTTGAAAAGCTGGAAAACTAAGAAAATCGATGACGTGCAACTTTAAAGCGCCTAAATAATTAAATAAAAACAATGTTTACTTTTTTAAATGATGCCTACGACCTTCGAGTTATTTTATTTATGTTTGCTTGGAAATAATTAGTTTTATCCAGGAGCTATCACCTTGACGTGGTGGGGGGGCTTAGTACCCGATGAACCAGACGACTCTACTGGGGAAGATTGACTTAGGTTAATCTTGCTGGTGGGTAAGAGGCGAGGGGAACTAAGTATAGCTCACAACGAAGGAATGGCGTCTGTATCCATATTGGGCGGTCACATCTTCGTCAAGTCTTCAACGGTCAACAGGGCGACAAGGAATAGCACAGCTAAACTTGTAGGGCTTGAAGAGTGGAAGAAGCAGCCCTCTCTTGAGGGGTGGATACCCAGAGGAGCATTTTTGGAGGCTCAGAGGAAGCAGCCCTTCCACCATCCTTGTCCTGCGAAGCGCTCGTAACGCTTCCAGGAGACATTTATCTTACTGAGAAGCTTCATGGAAATCAGCTGGCAATTATCAAGCAAGAGGAAGGCGTGATGTTGGAAGGCCTAGAAAATGTTGGGCTGATGCATTATGAAGTCGGAACGGGCAATTGCCTAATCACTGGAGTGATGATGATGATGATGATAATACATGGTGTCCCATTTTTCTTGACCAACCGAAATAACTTTGGACGTAAGTACAAAAAAATACAAATCTTGTCCAGTTAGGAGGGGGAAATAATACTGATTGTTAGTGAACTGTGTAGCGTTGTTAATAAGATGTGAATACTACTTTGTTTCCGTCAATTGAACTATGTATTTTTTTTCTTCGATGCGTTAATTAAGCACTCCAACATCTGTTCAAAAATACATGACATTGTGCCATTATAATAAATAGAATGGGAACATAGTGGGATTGTTACTGTCATATAACAGTATTACCTAAATGAATTATGAACACAAGAACTTTCACACTAAATTCTCAAACTGGTGAACATTTTCAGTGACACATGTGTCCAATAGCCGAATTAATGAGGAGATTATTTTCTCTACTGTTACCGGCTGAATGGAATTGCAAGCACGCACATTACGGTTCTTTATATTGTCTGGAATTGTTTGAACATGTCGATAGATAATATACTTAATAATTTCCCAGAAAAAAATCGAGCAGGCCAATGAACTATCCCTTCACGATCACAGTATGTTTCCATTAATACGTTATATTTGTTAGAATGGTACATTCTTATACTTTTTGAACAGATCTTGGAGAGCATCATAAACGCATCGAATAAAAACTACATAGTGACATTGAAGAAAAGAACTTTAGTATTCGTATCTTGTTAATAAATAAAGATACAAAGTTCACTAACCACCAATATTATTTCTGTCTCGTAGTTGGTCAACTCTGGTAAAAAATATTTTTTCATATTTTAGTTACATACAAAGTTATTTCTGGTGGTCAAGATAAATGGGATACTCTGTATAATGAAACTGATTTCTTATCAACTCATCATATGAATTTTTCCTCTTTACACATAGGCATTTATGAATTAGGCCTATGCTTACTGTAGTTTATTTTGATTTACTTAAATAGATACCATAATTATTGCATGGACTACCTAAAGATGTCCTTTACTGTGGACAATTTCGACCACTGGTATAATTCTGATAATTATAAACTTTATACTTTCTTGTATTTGTTGTGGGATTTGAGTTTGTGTTGTTCTGCGAGAAATTTGAAGTCCTTACTTACTTACTCACTGGCACTATCGAACCCGAAGGTTCATGGCCGCGCGGACATAAGCTCTCCATACATCCATATCCTGAGCTCATGCTTTCCAATCATTCCCTGTATAATCTAGTTCCCTCAGATCATAGTTAATGTTGTTCTCCCACCTCATTCTTGGCCTACCAACTGGGCGTTTTCCCTCTGGCTTTCCTACAAGAAGCTTCCATGCACGTCTTTCATTCCCCATACGTGCAACATGTCCTGCCCATCGCAGTCTACGAGACTTAACTGCTCTTATTATATCTGGCTTCCTATAAAGACCATGTAGTTCATTGTTATGTAGTCTTCTCCTTTGGCATGGGTTCCCTGAAGTAGTCCCCGCCCGGAGAACCGAATTACTCCGGAAAATTTTACCCCAGATGAACCCATGTCCGCATTTCTTGACGGTTGTATTTTTACGGTGAAAGATCGTCACTCTTTCGCCCAAGGTACTTTTTTCGTCTGGCTTATCACCTTCGACCAGTCCGGCATGGGTAACCCTATCGGCAGCCATGCTACTGCCGGCATAGCTCTCAGGATCATTTAAGCACGCAAGCCACACCACCACGACAAGGTAAAGATACCATGGAGGGAATTTGAAGTCCACTAATCTTTAATTACAAGTTGATTAAATACATTCACAATTTTATGCTGATGTAAGACATGACTCATTTTGTCATATGACTGCAATTTGCTTTGTCTCATACTTAAAGTGTACTTTGAAAATACACTTTAAATATGAGAAAAAAATGCAGTTACATTACGAAATAAGTCAAGTCACATAAAATAGTCAACGTTATACATATATGTTGAAGGTCCTTTCTCTAACGTTCCTTGAAGGTAAACATTGTTTTTATTTGACGGGTAAATAAGGTAACAGTTATTGCATTTTGGAGAAAAACAATTATTCCTCAGTTTTTTATACGCTTCTTATTTCCTTCAGTTTAAATACACCCTTGATTAGTAACTAATGATTCCATAGAGTATTCCAACATTCCGTTTACAAGAATGATATACAGGACTGACAAAAAATGCATTGTTTCAAAAATATGCTTAACTAAAATAATAATAATAATAATAGTAATAATAATAATAATAATAATAATAATAATCCCTCCATGGTATCTTTACCTTGTCGTGGTGGAGTGGCTTGCGTGCTTATATGATCCTGAGAGCTATGCCGGCGGTAGCATTGCTGCCGATAGGGTTACCCATGCCGGACTGGTCGAAGGTTACAAGCCAGACGAAAAAAGTATCTTGGTCGAAAGAGTGACGATCTTTCACCGTAAAAATACAGCCATCAAGAAATGCGGACATGGGTTCAACTGGGATAAAATTTTCCGGAGGTCAAATAGTCCCCACTTCGGTTCTCCGGGCGGGGGACTACTTCAGGGAACCCATTCCAAAGGCTCAAACACAGGGACATGTTCCTAGGAACATGGAATGTTAGGACTCTATACAATAGCGGGGCACTAGAGATATAACGCGGGAATTAGATAAATCGCCCTTGGATATAATCGCTTTACAGGAAGTTAGGTGGCCAGGAAGAAGTAGTCAGGAATCAGGAAGCTTTGCATTATACTACGGGGGTGCAGAAAGACCTGCATTTGGAACGGGTATTTTAATCAGAAGGAGGATCCTATCCGCTATCCGAGATATTAAGTTTGTTAGTGATAGGATATCATACATAATTCTAAAGGGCAAACGACATGATTTTATAATTGTAAATGTACAGCCCCCCCCCACAGAAGATAAAGATGACAAGATCAAGGATGAGTTCTATGAAGAATTAGAATGCTTATTTGATAGCTTTTCACGATATCATATGAACATTGTCTTAGGAGATTTTAATGCAAAAATGGGGCGGGAAGATATATTCAAACCAACAATAGGCAAATTCAGTCTTCATGAAGATACTAACTACAACGGGATTAGATTAGTCACATTTGCCATATCGAAGAATCTCATTGTTAAGAGCACAACATTTCAGCATAAGGATATTCATAAATACACCTGGACGTCCCCAGATGGAGAAACTCGGAACCAGATAGATCATGTATTAGTGGATAAACGCTGGCACAGTATCATCGTCGATGTTAGATCAGTTAGAGGGGCAGACTGCAATTCGGATCATCTTCTGGTCAGAGTGAAAATCAGACAACGGCTATCGCTTATGAGAGGGACAAACGCTAAAGATGAATCTGTAAAATATGAATTAAAAAACTTGAAAAATGATGGAATGCGGCCAGAATACCAAATCAAAATTGCTAATAGATTTGAAGTACTGGAATCTTCAGATGACAATGTGGCAAACGAAGAAGAAACTGATGTAAATAAAGAATGGGAGGCTATAAGAGATACTATAAAATTGTTAGCATCAGAAAGCATTGGTTGTTTAGAAAAGAGGAAAAACAAGAAATGGTTTGATGAGGAATGTGCCGACATTGTAAAGAAAAGAAAGCTAGCAAAAATGAAATGGTTACACAAGCCAAATGAGGTAAATTTAGAGCAATTGGATAGTATTAGACGGGAAACCACCAAGCTACAAAAGAGTAAAAAGAGGGAATATTTGAGAGAGAAGATTAATGATCTTGAAATGAACGCAAAAAATTGGAACATTAGAAAATTATATCAGGGAATTAGTACAGATAAGAAAGGGTTTCAGGCTAGAACAAACATAATTCGGAATGAAAATGGGGATATGATTGCAGATTCCAGGAGTATATTAAATAGATGGAAAAGTTACTTTAATCAGCTATTAAATGTACATACAGAACAGGACATTGAGGAGGATAATTTACAGACAGCAGAAATGCTAGTCGCAGAACCAAGTGCATTAGAGGTTGAAATGGCGATTGAAAAATTGAAGATGTATAAAGCATCAGGTTCAGATGAGATCCCAGCAGAACTGATAAAATCAGGGGGAGAAAAATTGATGGACAAGATACGCTGGTTGCTTAGTATGATTTGGGAAAAAGAAGCTCTTCCAGATGAATGGAAGGAATCAATTATCGTACCAATTTATAAGAAAGGAGATAAAACTGATTGCAACAACTACAGGGGCATCTCATTACTTTCAACTTCGTACAAAATTCTAACAAATATATTAGTAAGCAGACTTACTCCCTATATTGATGACATTCTAGGAGATCATCAATGTGCATTTAGAAGAATCAGGTCTACAACAGATCAGATTTTTAGTATAAGACAGATTTTAGAAAAGAAATGGGAATATAATGGTACTGTACATCAACTATATGTAGACTTCAAAAAAGCATATGATTCAATTAAGAGGGAGAAGTTATATAGTATCCTGCTGGAGTTCGGAATTCCTAAAAAGTTAGTTAGACTTATACGAATGTGTCTAAATGGCACAAAGAGTAGGGTGCGTGTAGGCAAAGAGTTTTCGGACACTTTTGAAATCCAGAATGGGTTGAAGCAAGGAGATGCACTATCTCCTCTACTATTTAATTTTGTACTAGAGCATGCCATTAAATCTTTAGAGAATGAGGAAGGCTTACAACTCAATGGTATTAATAAGCTGTTAGTTTATGCTGATGATGTAGTATTATTGGCCGATAGCGAGGAGATACTAAAGGACAACACGCACACACTATTGAGTAACACTAAGAAATTAGGACTGGAAGTAAATATCAATAAAACTAAATATATGGTCACACGTAGAAATACATTATATAATGGAAATGGACAGCTAATGACAAATGAGGGAAATTTTGAGGAAATGGCTGAATTCAAATACCTAGGAACAATAATCACAAATAGGAATGAGATGCTCAAAGAAATTAAACATAGGCTCAATTCTGGAAATGCGTGCTATTATGCATTGCAGAGACTTTTGATGTCCCAACTCCTTTCAAAAACGTTAAACTGAAAATATATAAAACTATTATTCTACCAGTTATATTATATGGGTGCGAAACATGGACTCTTACTTTAAGGGAGGAAAGGAGATTACAAGTATTTGAGAATAAAGTACTTACGAAAATGTTTGGACCAAAGAGAGATGAACAGACAGGTGAATGGAGAAGACTACATAACAATGAACTACATGGTCTTTATAGGAAGCCAGATATAATAAAAACAGTTAAGTCTCGTAGACTGCGATGGGCAGGACATGTTGCACGTATGGGGAATGAAAGACTTGCATGGAAGCTTCTTGTAGGAAAGCCAGAGGGAAAACGCCCAGTTGGTAGACCAAGAATGAGGTGAGAGAATAACATTAACTATGATTTGAGGGAAGTAGATTATACAGGGAATGTTTGGAAAGCACTAGCTGAAGATAGGGATGTTTGGAGTGGTTATGTCCGCGCGGCCATGAACCTACGTGTTCGATAGTGCCAGTGAGTAAGTAAGTAAGTTAATAATAATAATCCTTCATCTTCTACTACAAGGTTTAGGCTATGCAGCCTGTACCGGCGAAGTTAAAAGTGGAGTCCATCTTCTGTGTGGTCGGCCAACATCTCTTGTTCCTCTGGGATTATACAGGAAGGTTCTTTTTGGTATTCTTTCGTTGTTCATTCTCATTAAGTGTTCTGTCCATTTCTTATTATTTTCGCTGATTTTATCTTCAATTTTATATGTATTTAATTCTTCTCGTATAGTTTCGTTCCTTTTTCTATCCGCTCTTGTGCATCCTTTCACATTACGTAAAAACAGCATTTCCGCAATCTGTATCCTGCTTTTACCCCTTGATTTCATTATCCAATTTTCACTTCCATACAACAACAAAGGAACAGCCATTGTTTTATATAATTTAAGTTTCGTATCTTTCCTTGTTTTCCGACCTAAGGTTCTTTTTATGGTTCCACAAATAGCCTGAAATTTACTTACTTTATTTTCAATATCTTTATTTTCTTTATAAGTTATATCACATCCTAAATATTGGAAATGTGATACTTGTTCTATTATTTTGTTATCCAGTACAATTTTTGATCTAATTCCATATTTACCAATAAATGCCATAACTTTTGACTTATTTATTGATATTTTACAATTATATCTATTGGCTATTAATTTAAATTTATATGCTAACATTTGGAGCTCATTTTCAGATTCTGCTAAAAGTACAACATCGTCAGCGAATAATAAAGCATTTATTTTATCTTTATTATCAATAAATATTCCTTCATTAGTTAAAACCTTCTTCAATTCTTTTAGGATATCGTCCATATAAATATTAAATAATATAGGTGAGAGTGAACACCCTTGTCGTACTCCGTGGTTTATTTGAAAAAAATGTCTTATTTTTTGTCAACTGAGGGTCAATACAAATATTTGTTCCATAGTAAAATAATAATAATAATAATAATAATAATAATAATATTAGTAGTAATAATGCTTTATTAATATACAGATTTTCAACGTTTACACATTTTTCTGTGCCTAAAGTTTTATTTTCTTTCTCCACTCGTCTCTATCTATCCACTCCCTGTCTTCCAGTTCTCTTGTTCTCATCCCAGTTGTTATTTCTTGCAGCCATAAGTTTCGAGGTCTTCCTTCATTTCTTCTTCCAGATGGACACCATTCCAATGTTTTTCTGGTTAGCCTTTCTTCTTGTATTCGTCATACATCCACATACCAATTTAACTGCTTATACCTTATTTAATCTACTATTTTATATTTAATAGTCATTTATTTTCGTATGGCTTTATTTTTTTTAAATTTTGAACATGTTGTTGCTCTCCTCATAAAATCCATTTCCATTGATATGAGTTTACGTTATAAGTTTTTATTGAATTTCAATGCTACAGTTCCATATGTGACAGCAAATAAATATGATAATAATTGTAATAATGACGATGATAAGGATAATAATAGGCTAATACTTACTTACTTACTCACTGGCACTATCGAACCCGTAGGTTCATGGCCGCACGGACATAAGCTCTCCATACATCCCTATCCTGAGCTAATGCTTTCCAATCATTCCCTGTATAATCTACTTCCCTCAAATCATAGTTAATGTTGTTCTCCCACCTCATTCTTGTTCTACCAACTGGGCGTTTTCCTTCTGGCTTTCCTACAAGAAGTTTCCATGCACGTCTTTCATTCCCCATACGCGCAACATGTCCTGCCCATCGCAGTCTACGGGACTTAACTGTTCTTATTATATCTGGCTTCCTATAAAGACCATGTAGTTCATTGTTATGTAGTCTTCTCCATTCACCTGTCTGTTCATCTCTCTTTGGTCCAAAAATTTTCCTAAGAACTTTATTCTCAAATACTCGTAATCTCCTTTCCTCCCTTAAAGTAAGAGTCCATGTTTCGCACCCATATAATATAACTGGTAGAATAATAGTTTTATATATTTTCAGCTTAACGTTTTTTGAAAGGAGTTGGGACATCAAAAGTCTCTGCAATGCATAATAGCATGCATTTCCAGAATTGAGCCTATGTTTAATTTCTTTGTGCATCTCATTCCTATTTGTGATTATTGTTCCTAGGTATTTGAATTCAGCCAATTCCTCAAAATTTCCCTCATTTGTCATTAGCTGTCCATTTCCATTATATAATGTATTTCTACGTGTGACCATATATTTAGTTTTACTGATATTTACTTCCAGTCCTAATTTCTTAGTGTTACTCAATAGTGTGTGCGTGTTGGCCTTTAGTAATAATGTTTTGAAAGAGCAAGTAGTGAATCTTGTACCATCTTCTATCATAATTATACTCATGTAGGCAACGGTATATATATATATATATATATATATATATATATATATATTTGTTTTCAGTTATCATTGTTATTTGTACAGTCTTGCCCTATTAAGGTACAATGTAAAATGTGTTTGCTGACATTTTCATGAAATCATTAAATATTACACAAAATTTGTGATTAACAACAAATCAACGTCATTGGTATTTTTTTTTCTATTTAGAAGTGATTTTATGCTAAGGAATAAAATCATATAAATTTACCAGCGTGACTATAAGAACAAAATAAGACAAAAGAAAGTCAGTTTAAAATCGCTGGGTCAGTTAACTTCATTTTTAAAAGCTTTTCCTCATATTGGGTTGGATATTCAGCATCATATTCTATTTAATCGTCCCGCGCCGTGGCCGAGTGGTTAAGGCAGGAAGCCTCGGCGCAGAGCTACGGGACTTGCGCTGGTTCGAGTCTCCATGGGGGAAGAAATTTTCTCATGGTATTTCGGCCAGTATGGGACCGGTGCCCACCCAGCATCGTGATGCATTTGGGTAGCTACAATAAGTAGCGGCTCCAGGTGAGGAAACCAGCTATAACGGCTGGGGGGACTCGACATGCTGACCACATGTCACCCCTACACTGGCTGATCATCATCTACCTCTGTGATTGACACATGAGGATGTGAGGCCAGCGGCCGGCTGGTAGGCTAAGGGCCTTGTAGGCCTGTCGCGCCAGGAGTTTTTATTCTTTTTAATCATAAATAATTTTAATATTAATAATTTCTACAATACTCATGACATTACACAATAGAAATGCAGTATATATTGTGGACTTGTGACGCTCATATTCTAAAGATCTCATTTGCCAGATTAAAATCGAGTTTCCATCCACCTGTGTTTTTTTTTCGTGTTTCTTTTAATCGTTGGCAGATGTTGGGTTGTGTCTCTATTATTGGCATTAATTTAATTGTTCATAATTTAATTACTTTTTTCTCTTTTTTTTTCTCCATCTAAATTTAACTTTGTAGGACTTGTACATCCCCCGTACCACTTGGTAATTATAGGGACAAGACCTGTAGCGAGAGGATTTTCAACTCTGGAACATATATGTATTCTTGACCACACAAGGATATGGAGGGCGTCCTCCGAATGAGTGATCAGCTAAATTCCAGGGAAACGCCCAACACAATATGAACATTTAAGTCTAGACACCATTGAGTCATTCTTTTTTACTAAATAAGACTAATAGTATGTGCTGAATGCACTGAGCTACAAGCTGGAGGGTCGAGGGTTCAAGTCCCGTTAGGGTCAGGATTTTTAAACTGACCCAAACCCTCTGGCGGCACTATGGCCCTGGGGTCGACTCAGCCTCTAACGGAAAAGAGTACCAGACGCTTGTTCTGGGGGTAAAGGCGGCCGTCACGCAGGGCTGACATAAAGTGCCGATTGTCTAGAAAAAGTGGGAGCCTTAACCTCCCACTACCCCAAGGGCCTCCGGGCCAGTAGTGGGATCACTTTACTTTACTTTACTATGTGCTGAATATGAACAATTCGGCCCTTTTTTACTAAATTAGACTAATATTATGTGCTGATTATGAACAATTTGGACCTTAAAAGTCTTCGATACGCCATACAGGCGAGGAAAACTCCAAACAAATCTCACCCAGGGAACTTTTCCCGATCCGGGTTTAAACCCGGGTCCGCTCATGGATTCCATAAAAACTTTGTAATCTTATTGTAAATAATATTTTTATTTTCGTTCTGAGGCAACGGTGTACCTGAGCGGTGGACCATTCATAATATAATGTCATTAAAATCTAAATTATTTAGCATGTACAAATCACGTCAATAGACATGCATAGTTTACCAGTATATCCACATATTTTAGATTGAATATGACCAAATAACTTAAAAGCGTGAAAAAATAAAATAAGATTAAATTAAAAAAGTAAGAATCAGGTAAAATAACAGCCTGTGAAGAACGCCAAAATATATGGCTGCACCGAATAATAAACGCACACATTTCATTTGTTAACATCCAAAGATCCCAATTGCGGTAATGATGTAATAACGTCAAAATCTCGTAAATGCGTAATAATAATAATGTTTAATTAATATTTATATTTGATACCGTATAAGTTATTATAAAAGTTGGTTAGACTTATTCGAATATGTTAAAATTAACTACGAGTGGGTGTCATCGAATCTTTAGAGGATGAAGAAGGCCTACAACTCAATGGTATTATTAAGCTGTTGGTTTACGCTGATGATGAATGTGCGATAGCGAGGAGTTACTAAAGGCCAACAAGTACACTTTTGAGTAACTCTAAGAAATTTGGGCTGGAAGTAAACATCAATAAAACAAATATATGTCACATATAGAAATACATAATATAATGTAAATGGACAGTTAATGAAAAATGAAAGAAATGAGAGAAAGTTTGAAGCAGTAGATGAATTCAAATACCTAAGAATAATAATGCACAATAAAATTAAACGTAGGCTCTTCTTCTTCTTCCTTCCAAGTATTAGGCCAAGGCCTGTTACGATCCTATAGAAAATTTTCCCTCCAGCGTTTCATAGGACGGCCCAGTGATCTTCGTCCTCTTGGTATATAATTATAAACAGGGAAATTCTCGTATAAGACTTGAAAGCATAATGATAGTCCATTCGATTGGTTGCCGGCCAAAGGAAGGCAAGACCAGTGATGGGGCTGCCATCTTATAGCCTCTGGTCAGGCTTTTCTGGAGAAGAAAAGAAAATAAAGGAAAGAAGAAATGGAAGAAAGGAAAGACTTCCTAGCCCTCGGATGCCCTAATAGCGTCGGGGTCGAAAAAAACAAGAGTTAACCAAGAGAGGTTATATAGTAAAGTTAAAAGAGTGCAAAACACAAGTAAGTGGAAGAAATGTTTTGCTCAGCTTGGGCACCTTGTGGTCGCCATCCACATATCCCCTAGATGAGGACCCCTGGCTCAATTCTGAAAATGCGTGCTATCATGCATTAAATAAACTTTCATCAGCTCAACTTCTCTCCAAAAAACGTTAAATTGAAAATATATGAAACTGTTAATCATCCCTGTTGTATTATGGATGCGAAACATTGACTTTTACTTCAAGGGAGGAGAAAATATTACGAGTATTTGAGGATACAGTTCTTAGGAAAATGTTTGGGGTCACAGAGAGATTAATAGACAAGCGAATGGAGAAGACTACATAACAGTGAGCTACATGACCTTTATGGGAAACCAATTATAATATGAAGAGTTAAGAATCACATACTGGAATGGATAGCATTTGACACGAATGGGAAATGAAAGAGGTTCATGGAAACCAGACGGAAAACCCCCAGTTTGTAGGCCAAGAATAGGTGGGAGAATAACATTAACCATGACTTGAGGGAATCATACTACACACGGTACAATTAGAAAACATTAGATTAGGATAGGGATGTATGGAAAGCTAACTAGATATTTGGGAATGATTATGGATAACATCGAAGGTATAGGCAAAGAGAATATAAAACATAGAATTGAATTGAGTAGCAAAATAATATCATTGTTAAATTCCATATGGTGGGATAAGCATATTTGGAAAGACACAAAAAAATATATTGGTAAAACATTGGTGGAATCTGTTGCAATGTACGGAAGTGAGGTATGGACAATCAATAAGAACTACAAGAATAGACTAATAGCTCTAGAAATGGATTATTTACGAAGAAGTGCCAGAAAGTCTAAATTAGAACATGTCACAAATAAGGAAATTAGAAACATAATGGAAGCCGAAGAAAGCATAATTGAAGGAATTGAGGAGAAGGAATTAAAGTGGTTAGGACATGTTTTAAGAATGGAAGATGAGCGATGGCCGAAGCAACTATATGAATGGCATCCGAACAGAAAAAAGAAAAGAGGAAGACAAAGGTTAACATGGAAGGAAAACATGAAGACAGTAATGCAAGCTAGAGGGCTAAGCATCGAAGATGCCCAAGACCGTAGGCTTTGGAGGTTTGGCACGGGAAGACGGCAGCAGCTGTAAAAACCCGTAGATAGATAGATGTATGGAAAGCTTATTTCCGCACGACCAAGGACCTATGGATTCGATAATGCCAGTAAGTTAGATTTGGTTACTAATGTATGTACTTATTGCGTTAATATTAAACTTACCTGAGATTCTGTGAGATTCCTGGAGCAGGCCATAGAATTGTTAAGCGCTAATAAGTTATTTCCATCTCCATGGCATAATGCGCAATATATGTTTTGGTACCACACACCAGAAGAATTTAATCTTGGTAAATGCATAATATAATGATGCTCCTTAAAAATCATTTGCTGCCTCACATTTGTCGGATAAAAATGTAGGAGTATCACTCGGGCATTTCGTGATCATTCGCACCTAAACACACAATACACATTTATATTTGTACATAGAAGTATAAAAAAAATAAATATTGACTTCATGTTAGAAGAAAATAATAATCAAGGAATTCATTCTGGTTTAATATCGGGACCTCTAGTAAACGGAGTGTTATGTACTCACAATTGCTCAAACTAATTTAAAAGCAACCGAAGGGATTTTTCTGAGTTAATAAATGCCTCGACACATTTTTGACCTCATGTTTCTTTTTAATGTTTGAAACTTCAGGTATACTTTTTTAAGAATTAAAAAATCCCTTTTTCAATTAAACCAAATCTGATTTTTTGACATTTAGTGGGCATAAAATGTATTTGAAAATAAATGTATCATATTTATATTATTATTATTATTATTATTATATTATTATTATCGTATCATTATTGTTATTACCCTCTAAAATGTTGTTTGTACATGACATTTACATTGCTACATGTATTGTAACTTTAACTGTTTATAATTAGTATAGTGTATATCTATATTTGTCAAATATTTATTTGTATTTGTGCTGGTTGAGTGGAAGAGAGGGCTTTATGACCTTAACTCTGCCAGAATAAATAAAGTATTATTATTATTATTATTATTTTATTATTATTATTATTATTATTGTTATTACCCTATAAAATGTTGTTTGTACATGACATTTACATTGCTACATGTATTGTATCTTTAACTGTTTAGAATTAGTATAGTGTATATCCATATTTGTCGAATATTTATTTGTATTTGTGCTGGTTGAGTGGAAGAGAGGGCTTTATGGCCTTAACTCTGCCAGAATAAATAAAGTATTATTATTATTATTATTATTATTATTACATTGGCATGTATAAACATTCGTTCCTCCCTTTACTTATAACGTATGGAATAGAGGTTAATATCATTTAGAAAGTTACGAATCAGGCTTTTAGCATATGTATATTCAAATTTCATGTTTATGAATTAACATTACTTTATGCCACAATTATTAAATAAATCTTATTATGCATAATATTCCTTTTTTTTTTTTTTTGCTGTGGTCTTTATATTTTGATCAGTAGTGTGCAGTAAATGTAGTTTTGGATACGCATAGTCTATTGATGTGGAAACAGGTATATGGCCTAATTCCATGATGTTGACGAGGAAGAAGAAAAGAGGATGCATAATATTCGCAACATTGTAACAAGATATTTAAATTAAATTTAAATAAATAATTACATTATATGGATTATTTACGGAGACGTGCCAGAAAGTCTAGATTAAAACATGTCACAAATAAGGAAATTAGAAACATAATGGAAGCAGAAGAAAGCATAATTGAAAGAATCGAGGAGAAGGAATTAAAGTGGTTAGGACATGTCTTAAGAATGGAAGATGAACGATGGCCAAAGCAACTATATGAATGGCATCCGAACAGAAAGAAGAAAAGAGGGAGACCAAGGTTAACATGGAAGGAAAACATGAAGACAGTAATGCAAGCTAGAGGGTTAAGCATCGAAGATGCCCAAGACCGTAGGCTTTGGAGGTTTGGCACGGGAAGACGGCAGCAGCCGTAAAAACCCGAAGATAGGTAGATATAGAAATACATTTAATTATTGTATGCTCAATACAATTCTGTGTAATTACGCAAATTTTATAGTGGACAAATAATCAGAGATAAAAATATATTAAATAAATACAGGCGTGTGTCGAAACACTAATCTCACTAATCCTAATCTCGGTTTCCGCTGCACACTGTAATCACTGTTTAATAGCGAAACCTGGTTTATTTATTTATCTGTTTTGAAAGATACTCAAAACTGTCATGTTATCCTCTTCTCATCCCCACTCCCTCCCTAAAAAATAACTTTCTCACTTAAACCCCGAGACAGTACATTCTGAGAATTTCAATATGTCGGCGTTAATAATAGGATAGGTGTAGTGTGGCGCACTTTCTGTTATTTTTAGTTGATCCTATTATTTTGTTTTACCAATGCCACCAGATTAACTTTGACATTTGTGTTATTCTCTTGGCATTGCCAACTTGTTAAGTTGGGCGCCTGTAAGCCGCGAGGTAACGAAGCGCTAGGAGAGTCCTTAAACCTACACTTAACTTAAAACCAGACCATGGGCGACCACTTTTATGAAAACGTTCCTATGGTCTAGCCGGGAATGAAACCCGGATATCCCATGAACAGTAGTCAGAAGCTCTGACCACTAGCTCACCAGACTATTAGGCGTACGAATGTATAAGGAATATAAGACGGAGTTAGATGAAGCCGGCTTAGATTTGATATTGTACCGATATTAGGTCTAGGCATTGTTTCCCAGTATCTAATAATAAAAAGGTATTTTATTCAAATGTAATATAGGCCAAAATATAAAAAAGAGTAATAATAATCCCAATTATACCGAGTTTATATTCAAAATAATCAGGGAACCATTTTTAGTATAATGAAAATACAAATAAATTGATAACTGGAACAGTATACGATGTTTATATATAGCTTAATAAATTACATACATCATAAAGTTATTACTCAGGAAAAGTCAGGTATAACTCATGGGTTTTCCACCGGCCGCGTGCCGAATATAATGGGGAAAGGAATCCGAATTGTCTCTTTGTAACAAAAGACACGGCAAGGTAGGTACCTGTCAAACTCGACATGAATCCCCAAGATAACAGATGACATGTTACACAATAATATATTGACATGACAGGTGACGTCTTTATCGGAGACGTGGCATTAGCAAGTCGTTATAGGAAAAATGAATATAATTATTCTGCCAACATAAGAAAAATATATGGAAGGTTTGAACATCCCTCAGTAATGGAGAATGGGCGTAAACCAGCACCTTTGGAAATATGATATACAGAAGAGGGGAGCCAACCCCAAAACTTGTAAAAGTTGTTAATTTGTAAGGAGGTGCAAAGCATATATGTGGGCGGGATCACAAAATACCTAATACCCAAATACATTATTCGCGAAGAGAATCGCACATCAGTTAGTTGTTAGCCCTACATCTAACAGGGCACACTTGCTCGTTACCTAATAAGTCAGTTACTTGTTAGCCCTACGTCTAACAGGGCACACTTTCTCGTTACCTAATAGGTCAGTTAGTTGTTAGTCCGACGTCTTACAGGACACACTAGTTGTTAGCCCTACGTCTAACAGGGCACATTACTAGATCATCTCCTACATTGTGCTTTGGAGCTCTAGAAAGCAGTCGGAGGGCCGACTAGTGTATACATCTAGGAAAATAAAGTAGTCAACTGTGTTAACTCCACGGCAGCCTCCAGTGATATCCTATTAACGTATCACTTGAATCTTCCTTCCGTCACCTTTGATGAGAATCCAACTCTTACCGAACCATAAACCCGAGCAGTCCGGAGCATTTAAACTGTCCATTTACCATATCCTATTCAACATTTCCTATGGTGCGGTGTACGATATTGTTCATGAAAATTTAAAATTCCGTAAAGTTAGTGCTCGCTGGGTGCCTAAGAACCTGACAGACGACCACAAGGGCCAGCGAATGATGGCAAGCTTGGACCACTTAACGCGGTACACCGCACAAGGACATGACTTTCTGGAAGGAATCGTCACAGGTGATGAGTCGTGGGCGTACCACTACACGCCCGAAACAAAGCAGGCATCAATGGAGTGGAAACATGCTGGTTCCCCAGTAAAGAAAAAATTCAAAGTGACTCAATCTGCCAGGAAAGTGCTTGTGACAGTGTTCTGGGATATGCATGGTGTTTTATTGGTGGACTTTGCTGAACACGGGACCACTGTGAATGCTGCGGCCTACATTAAAACTTTGGCGAAGTTGCGTCGTGCCATTCGTGACAAACGTCACAACATTAACATGCTCGCATGACAATGCTCGCCCCCATGTTGCTGCTGTCGTTCGTCAGAAAATCGCCGAATTTGGTTGGGAGGTGCTCCAGCATCCACCATACAGTCCGGATCTTGCACCATCGGACTTACATCTGTTTGGTCCCATGAAGAAATTCCTGGCCGGCAAACGCTTTGAGACAGATGTGGAAGTGAAATCAGCAGTGCGCAGATGGCTACACTCCAACCAAACGGACTTCTACGAACAGGGCATATTGAAACTGGTAACACGATGGGAAAAATGTGTTGAGAAAGTTGGTGACTATGTCGAAAAGTAGGTAAAAGATGTAAGTTCATTTGTGATTTTTTCCCTTTTTTTTTACTATTAAACTTTTTTAAAAAAAATTATTGTGCGTTACTTTCCGATCCGCCCTCGTAATTATTGTATTGTAAGCCTATGTTTTCCCTTTACAGAGATTTAGGCACTCTCCCCCTATAGGGAAAATTTTGAACCAAGTAATTTAGTTACACTTGTTTTCGTATAGATGTCATTTTGAGTGGTACGTGGTCAGCGTTCCGCCTCATACTGGCATCTAGGAAACTAAGGTTGTACTAGGACGGGAAAATTCGGTAAATTTTGCTTAGAGGCCTTTTATTTACTTTACATGAATTAACTAATAAATCGACCTCGCACAGGGCACGTTTACCAGGCAGAATTTCCCCATAAGAAAGTAAACTTGCTTTTAGTTCTGTTGTATGAAAGTACACTTCATTTATCCAATCCACCTCGCACAGGGCACGTTTACCAGGCAGAATTTCCCCATAAGAAAGTAAACTTGCTTTTAGTTCTGTTGTATGAAAGTACACTTCATTTATCCAATCCACCTCGCACAGGGCACGTTTACCAGGCAGAATTTCCCCATAAGAAAGTAAACTTGCTTTTAGTTCTGTTGTATGAAAGTACACTTCATTTATCCAATCCACCTCGCACAGGGCACGTTTACCAGGCAGAATTTCCCCATAAGAAAGTAAACTTGCTTTTAGTTCTGTTGTATGAAAGTACACTTCATTTATCCAATCCACCTCGCACAGGGCACGTTTACCAGGCAGAATTTCCCCATAAGAAAGTAAACTTGCTTTTAGTTCTGTTGTATGAAAGTACACTTCATTTATCCAATCCACCTCGCACAGGGCACGTTTACCAGGCAGAATTTCCCCATAAGAAAGTAAACTTGCTTTTAGTTCTGTTGTATGAAAGTACACTTCATTTATCCAATCCACCTCGCACAGGGCACGTTTACCAGGCAGAATTTCCCCATAAGAAAGTAAACTTGCTTTTAGTTCTGTTGTATGAAAGTACACTTCATTTATCCAATCCACCTCGCACAGGGCACGTTTACCAGGCAGAATTTCCCCATAAGAAAGTAAACTTGCTTTTAGTTCTGTTGTATGAAAGTACACTTCATTTATCCAATCCACCTCGCACAGGGCACGTTTACCAGGCAGAATTTCCCCATAAGAAAGTTAACTTGCTTTTAGTTCTGTTGTATGAAAGTACACTTCATTTATCCAATCCACCTCGCACAGGGCACGTTTACCAGGCAGAATTTCCCCATAAGAAAGTAAAATTGCTTTTAGTTCTGTTGTATGAAAGTACACTTCATTTATCCAATCCACCTCGCACAGGGCACGTTTACCAGGCAGAATTTCCCCATAAGAAAGTAAACTTGCTTTTAGTTCTGTTGTATGAAAGTACACTTCATTTATCCAATCCACCTCGCACAGGGCACGTTTACCAGGCAGAATTTCCCCATAAGAAAGTAAACTTGCTTTTAGTTCTGTTGTATGAAAGTACACTTCATTTATCCAATCCACCTCGCACAGGGCACGTTTACCAGGCAGAATTTCCCCATAAGAAAGTAAACTTGCTTTTAGTTCTGTTGTATGAAAGTACACTTCATTTATCCAATCCGATTGACTTGTTTTTTAAGTTGTTTTTGTGTGTAATTGTATGTTAATGACGTTGTGTTATTAAGTTGACTTTACGGTGTATAAGCTGTAAGTACATGCATTGACGATCCTACTCAGCAACGTGCGTCCAGCTGGGTAAGTTAACTTATTGCTAAGTAATTTATGTTCCTCCAACTCTTAAATTGTGTAAATGTATAGTTGATAAACAAGGGAATGCAGTGGTTTCTTTATATTACGAAAAAAAGTTTGCGAACTTTCAAAGAAAGGCATTTCTAAAATATATATTCGAGAAAAAATAGAGAATAAATAGTTATGTTACCTAAGGCTGGATATAGTAAGTACTGTATCTCATTATAAGCGTTCCCCTAAGAGCAATACTATTTTACACGCTTTATATTAGCTTGACCTGTATATATCTATCTATGTAAAGGCATTTTTCAACGCGATTTTCACCCACTTAAAATCATTGGATCAACTTGAAAATTTGTATACGTGTAGAGGACCCGTGACAATGCAATAATTTCATATTTATTTTCTAAAATCTTGGCCATAATCATCAGAAAATAAAAAAAAACTTTTTGTATCAATGTGATTTTCACCCACTTACAAACATTGGATCGACTTGAAACTTTGTATACGTGTAGAGGACCCGTGACAATACAATAATTTCATATTGTGTTTCTAAAATCCTGTCCAGAATCATCAGAAAATCAAAAAAATGAAAACTGGTATAATAGGTTGCGGACTTGTCGAATTTTTAGTCAATCGTTGTAAGAGCTCAGTTGGTAGAGCAGTGAACTCTTAGTGGTATAGAATTTCAGTAATCCATACATCTCTGGTTCAAATCCGGCTGGGAACGGTTTTTTTTATAGAAGAGTATTACTTTTAGCTCATACTACAATAGAATCGAATCTAAAGATATTTACATTTTTATCTTATTCTGTAAAACATTAAAACTAAAAACTAAAAAATAAAAAAATAGTTTTAAAAAACTAAAAGAACACGCTTTATTAGAAAACTAAAAAATGAAAAATAATTTTAATTTCCAATACGCTTGGGATAAAATAAAGTGGTCAACAAAAAATCATCTCCAACACATATAGAATAAAATTAGAGTTATCAACAAAAAGAAAATAATTTTACCATCAAAAGCGTGGGGTGCTTTTTATGATTTTTACATTTTCTTCTTAGAGAGCTTACTTTTACCAATATCTGTTTATTATCAAACATATTAATTGATATAGAGCACCCCACGCTTTTGATGGTAACATTTTCTTTTTGTTGATAACTCTAATTTTATTCTATATGTGTTGGAGATGATTTTTTTGTTAACCACTTTATTTTATCCCAAGCGTATTGGAAATTAAAATTATTTTTCAATTTTTTAGTTTTCTAATAAAGCGTGTTCTTTTAGTTTTTTAAAACTATTATTTATTAGACATGAAAACCCCTATAGTGCTTGAGGCTTTGAGACCGGTATGAAAGCATGTAGTATTCTCGTGCCACTTATTGTTTTTGTCCCTTTTATACCGAGTTTGTAGTGACTTACATCTTTTTATGCTAATCACTTGTGACAAAAATACAAATTCAATTCCACAGATACACTTTAAACCCCAATCAAACAATTTTCTGGACATCATAACGGGATCCTAATGTGGATGAAATATTTCGGTTATTGGAAGTATTTTAGAGTGGAATCGCTAATAACATTATAAGAACCCTTCCCTTCAAAGTTAGAAAATAAATAGTTTTCAACATTTGTGCCGAAAGTTTCTTCGTGAAAACAAAGATTTACATTTTGTTTGTTTTTTTTTTTTAATATCAGAAAAAAATAAATTTCGTTAATTAAAAATGTAAATATTAACTTTTACATGTAACATTGTGCGCGCTATTACGTAAATGTTGACTCTAAACAATTTTCGAGAGATTCAAGCCTTATGAAAATAAAAATACGCATATATTTTATTTTTCTCCTTTCAATTAAAGAAAATAGTTTCATGGGAATTAGAAACATCAAGGTTAAATTTATTTTAATTTTGTCCGATTTGACTAAAATGTTACTTTAACTTCATCTACCGCTACATACTACACCATATTCAATTATTTATTTTTTATCAGGAATACACACAGTTTCCTTAATGTGTTTAACAATAATTCGCACGGTTTCTCTTGTGCGGGCACTCTTACTTAGTAGACAGTGATGTGGGGCAGGCATACTTGAAAATTGGGTAAAAAATAATAATAATAATAATAATATTTATTCACCTATTTGTAGACTTCAAAAAAGCATATGATTCGGTTAAGAGGGAGAAGTTATATAGTATCCTGCTGGAGTTCGGAATTCCTAAAAAGTTAGTTAGACTTATAATGTGTCTAAATGACACAAAGAGTAGGGTGCGTGTAGGCAAGCAGTTTTCAGACACTTTTGAAATCCAGAATGGGTTGAAGCAAGGAGATGCACTATCTTCTCTATTGTTTAATTTTGTACTAGAGCATGCCATTAATTTTTTAGAGAATGAGGAAGGCTTACAACTGAATGGTATTAATAAGCTGTTAGTTTATGCTGATGATGTAGTATTATTGGCTGATAGCAGATACTAAAGGAAAACACGCACACACTATTGAGTAACACTAAAAAATTAGGACTGGAAGTAAATAT
The DNA here is from genome assembly GCA_030220185.1 of Diploptera punctata. NCBI lineage: Eukaryota > Metazoa > Arthropoda > Insecta > Blattodea > Blaberidae > Diploptera > Diploptera punctata. Next base: position 110,566 of record JASPKZ010008079.1, read on the forward strand.
CAATAAAACTAAATATATGGTTACACGTAGAAATATATTATATAATGGAAATTGACAGCTAATGACAAATGAGGGGAAATTTTGAGGAAGTGGCTGAATTCAAGGAAATGCGTACTAATATACATTGCAGAGACTCTTGATGTCCCAACTCCTTTTAAAAATCGTTAAACTGAAAATATATAAAACTATTATTCTACCAGTTATATTATATGGGTGCGAAACATGGACTCTTACTTTAAGGGAGGAAAGGAGATTACAGGTATTTGAGAATAAAGTTCTTAGGAAAATTTTTGGACCAAAGAGAGATCAACAGACAGGTGAATGGAGAAGACCACATAACAATGAACTACATGGTCTTTATAGGAAGCCAGATATAATAAGAATAGTTAAGTCTCGTTGACTGCGATGGGCAGGACATGTTGCACGTATGGGGAATGAAAGACTTGCATGGAAGCTTCTTGTAGGAAAGCCAGAGGGGAAACGCCCAGTTGGTAGACCAAGAATGAGGTGGGAAAATAACATTAACTATGATTTGAGGGAAGTAGATTATACACAGGAAATGATTGGAAAGCATTAGCTCTGGATAGGGATGTATGAAGAGCTTATGTCCGCGCGGCCATGAACCTACGGGTTCGATAGTGCCAGTGAGTAAGTAAGTGAATAATATTATATTATTATTATTATTATTATTATTATTATTATTATTATTATTATTATTATTATTATTATTATTATTATTATTATTATTATTATTATTATAGCTTTATTTTACTTGGTAGAGTTAAGGCTTTAAGGTCTTATGAACCACTCAACGAGGTTAGAAAAATACAAAAATTATTCTTACGTCTAGTATTACGATAAACAAAATTATTACATCGTACATCTATAATAAAATTATGATTTACAATATATTTTTATTTTTTCTAGATTTAACGAATGAAATATAAAATGTACACGATAGAAACATGAAAAAAATACTAGTAATGACAGAATAAATTGAGTTCTCGAGAAAAATTAATTAAAAGGTAATTGTATAAGCGTGACGTTAAAATGTCAAGTGTGTGGCAACCCGTGTAAGTCATCTTCTGAATTTCATGCAACAGTTTATCATGCAATCCTAATAATGTCGAAAATTATTAAAAAAAATATATAAAAAACAAATCACTGATCAGTGATAACTGGACTTGGACATATTATGAAGCTAAGTGTGTCGTAAACCACAAAAAAGTATTTGTCTACAACTGAAATCGGTACGTGTTATGGGAATGTGCACCGGAATCAAATATAGGAGCTATAGTTACGTAAACAAATGAATAATAAAATACTTCGACCTGAAAGAAAAATAAAATAGTGTCCGAACACTATTTATTGGCAATTCTTATAACTTAATTTTTGAAACTAATTACAGTAAGATTTAAGAAGTGAGTTACGGTCGAATGTTTGAACGCATTAGACAGCAAAAGGCGTTCTCTGCTGATAAAGTTTTATTCAAACATATTTTTCTTACTCAGAAATCTATTCACGCGGTAATAATTGTAAAGCTACCTGACAAGGTACCTTAAGATCGTGGCTCAAGATATAAACTTGTGTGAAAATCCCGAAGGGAACCGATGGTAACCGATGTAGTTTGAAACTTATCCAAGATGTCGGACCTTGAAGACTTCGATCATGTTTTCGGTATACGCGGAGAAGAGGAATTTGATAGAGTCTACCAAAGAATTCAACTGGAAGAACAGGAGAATCGGCGTAATATTGCGCGTCGCAGACGTGTTTGTATACGGTATTATTTTCCCGATGCAAGCATAAATGCATTCCTCTATAGCAGACGAAAATAACGGAAGTGGTTTTATCGCTGAGAATTCTGGGTAATTCGTTGCCAATATTGCGAAAACGTCAACATTCATGCATGACCGGTTAAGGCGGCCGTTAATTCGATCTCAGTGATTGGAAGTAATTTGAGTAGAGACTAATGTATTTGCATACGACCCTTAGTATTGTATTGTATTGTAAGCCTATGTTTTCCCTTTACAGAGATTTAGGCGCTCTCCCCCTACAGGGAAGAATTTGATCCATACTAATTTAGTTACACTTGTTTTCGTATAGATGTCATTTTTTGAGTGGTCCGTGGTCAGCGTTCCGCCTCATACTGACATCTAGGAAACCAAGGTAGTACTAGGACGGGAAAATTCGGTAAATTTTGCTTAGAGACCGTTTCATTCAGGCTTAAGGATTTTTTACGAGCCTAAAAATCTTCAGACTCGGTACCCACGGCTTAAAGTCCCTCCCGGAGGACTTGCTCCTTGGATTTTTCCGTCCTAAAAAATCCATCGACCCCGGCCGAGTTTGAACCCGCAACCCTCAGGACCAGAGGCAAGGAGCATAACCACTAGTCCACCACGGCCGATTAAGAGAGTTAGTAGAAATTTAAAACATTCTGTTATAACTAGAGATGGAACAATTCCTTCGTAAACAAGATATCATTGTATGGTTGATACGACCATTGTACATGACGTCAGCGGTAAGGGGTTAGAAGAGTTTGCATACCGTCTGGTTACATCAACATTGCTAAACTATGTTGTGAAGACACTAAAGTTTTCTTCAAACTATCCCCTACCTGTTCTGTTTGCCAAGCTGAACTATATGCTATAAAAGAAGCAGTACAGTGGTGTCTTCAACACAAATGTAGTGCACGCATATTTAGTGACTCGCAGGCTGCTCTTCAATCGATCGCAGATAAATTTAATTTAAATAAAAACTCATTACAAATTAATAAATGACATAAACATTACACAAAACACCTGTGCCTGTCTTGGGTACGAGGGCACCAGGGAACTGTGGGAAATGAACGTGCTGATCAATTAGTTATATTCGCAGCATCTTTTGAGCTTCAGTATTCATTTTCAAAGTGTCCAATATCCTATGTTAAAAAGAAACTGTTGGACTTTGTCATCACTGATTGGAATGAACATTGGATAAGGAGTCCAAATTGTGCTTTGACTAAAGAGCTCTTCTTTCCTACAGTACACCATAGGCTAAATGCAAAACTTTTATTCCTAATATAATTTTAATACTATTTATGACTGGCCATGGAAAATTTGTAAGTTATTTTAGGAGATTTAATATTAACCCGGACATTGATCATTATTTTAAATGTCAAGAATCAATCAAATCTGTAAAACATGTTTTGATTGCCTTATATTCGAAAGACAACGATTCTGGTTAAACTTACGTTTAAATGATAACGAGGCTTCTGCCACAATGTGTGAAGTGATTTTTAAGAATCAAAATTATTATAAAAATTTTATGAATTCATAACACACATTCATAACAATATGTAGCATTTTCTAAGGCACTTATAGATGATTTATGTAATTCATAACACTCATTCAAAACCATAAGATAATATTTCTGTTTTACAATGTATAGTATAAGATTGTTACATTAAGCTATATCCCTAACATGCCTTTGTGGCGAAATAGGGTATTTTGAAATATTTGGAGATTGAATAATAAAAACTATGTTGTTTAGTATCTAGATCCATATTAACTTCTATACATTTGTCATATATATCACTCTAAATCAGGCATGGGGAACTGCCGAATGAGGGGTAGTATGACATCTTCCTCACTCCACCTTTCATTGAACTCAAGACTGTTGTTATTGTTATCTCGGTATACCATGCAGTATCAGTGGCGGTGCAACCTTACAACCTGAAACATGTGCACTAACCCTTCCATTCGTACATACTTTACGTATATCTGTGCAAACGTCTGAAGGGCGCGTAGTAGACAGCTGTCACTAATTTAATGTCAGGCTGATAGTACTCATAGAGAGACGTAATATTGAGACAAGGGTGTCATCGTTTAATCTGGAGTGTTTTTTTTTAGATTTGATATGATTTCTCAGCAATCAATTTTGAAATCCGGTAACTGGCACGTACTGATTTCTCTGAAAGTAGTTGTCTGCTATCGTTTTGGAGTGTTTGCTGTTTTAGATTATTTAAAAATCCCATCCTGTCATCCCCTGTGTAAACAAAACATACAATGTCTATTATATTTAATTTATGAATTTGAACTCCATGCAAGTTACCTAATGTACTTTAAAAGTATATATCATTAATATGTCCCTGTGAAATTGTAGTTACATATTTCTAATCGTGCCTGTGTCTGTCCGTATTGATTTGCATGTGAAGATCTGAAATGTCGTGGGATATTATAGTGTTTCACATGACGGAACTGCGTAGAACACAATAAACAACTTTCGTGCCATTCTGTATGCAAAAATAATCATTTGCCCAGTCCGTATTAAAATTATATCGGTGTTTAGAATTTGCCCCGCTCAAGTTGCATTGAACAACACTGACTCTCACTGTGTACTGTCAATCACTGTGTACCTGCGTCTCCAGTGCAGGTACAAATCAGTGGAATGAGTATTGACGGGGAGGTTTGTTATGAGCTATCGGAGCCCAAGTTCCCCATGCCTGCTCTAAATGTTCCGAACTATTATGTTCCACAGAAGTATAGTTTGTAAGTCTGAAACTTACTCTCGCTTACATCTGACTGCTGTTTAGACCTCTACTGTATTGTTGAAGCTTATTCAACCTCGATTCATTGGAAAGAGATAGTTTATTTCTCGTTATAACAATACAGCCACAAGTCAGTAAATAAAAGTATCGCACTGTTGAACAGAAGGGGGTGCTAGCCTGCGCCCCTGTTTAATGTTCTTTGTCCTAATCTTAATGATAACACTTTTTTTTATTTTATAAGCACGAGCACCTACTCTTATAATTTCGGTGACTATTTAACTCATGCCCCAAATGGGACTCAATGGCCAATCACGTTTCAATGATTTCTGTTTTACAACCAATCAGAGTCGTGTTTCACGAAATATTTATCAGTGTTATAATTACCATATTAAAGAAGGCCCCTCCTTTTTAATATTCTGAACAGGTCTGACCATTATTTTGCAGTGACTGAGCCTGTAAGAAATACGGCTACCAGATTGTATATATAGTGCATGAATGTCAACACATGCCGCATGCGGGAGTTAATATAAAAACATTTGTAGCAATTGATTATACCACCAAAAAAAGAAACCACTGTTTGCACTATCTTAAATCTATTTTTTCACAGGTAACAATCCAGAAAAATATAATTGTCATATTTACATCATACGACATCAGAAATGAATTAATATACAGTTTGATGTGTTTCATTTTTTCTCCGCTAGAGAGCATTCTTACAATATTGCGTTCCTTTGGCAATAAATGATCTGTTTGCAGTGATAAACAAAAGAAGCAGATGAAGCATACGTATCGTTTCTCATTTGTCCTCGAACATCGCCGTTTACATTAAATATATAAATATTTTAAAATAACTATAGTTAAATAATGATTTGTGAGTAAACAGCTTAATTTTATTCGTTAAATAGTCCTAACAAATGCCACTCTTGATTTCCAAATTCTCTAGATAAATTCACTCCTCACTTCGTGAGTCGTGAATTTATCGATAATTTGGAAATCACTCGTGGCATTACTTATGATAAAGTGATAATAAATGTGCAAGCTCGATGCTCCCACGACCGGTAGTCGCACCTATCAGTGGTCGGTGTAATTTAACAGAGACACTTCCATGTTTCAAAAACAATCGTCACCAACGTGTGTATGAATTGTACTTTGAACTGTAAGTATCTACTTACCCACACTTCAACTTTGTAAGTTATGATCATATATTTTAGATAAATAACTATAAAGGCTAAGCTGTATTGGGAAGCTCGCGGGAGAATAGCTCATCCTTAATCCTTATTGGCGTGTAATAAAGATAAATATTTAAAATAAATAGAGTTAAATTGTTTGTTTAAAGTCTGATGCATAATCATTGGACCATGCTATAACGAAATCGTATAAACGACAAGTTGTACATTATTTATTTAACGAAGGAATAATGTTTTTACCCGTCTAGTAGTTTTATTTTGGTCAGGAGATATATTGATAGTAATTCTGCCCGAAGGCAGGTCCTTCACTGCAGTCATAGCATTTTCATGCTATGCTTGCAGCTTTACTAGGGAATTGTAGGTGTGGTAGCTTCCCGTTGCTTTCCACACCGTTGAAGGATGATGATGATGATGATGATCATATGATTTTGGGGAGCGTTTGGGCCTTAGAGTTTTCCTGACATTTGTCTTACAGGTGAGGAAAAACCTCGATAAAAACCTCACCCAGAAAAACTGCCCCGACCGGGGATCGAACCCGGGCCCGCTGCGTGACAAGGCAGCACGCTACCTCGAGACCATAGCTGTGGACATACATTGATAATATTACGTTTTGTAATTTGTATTTGTGTATTTGGAATTACCGGTAGCCTATATCATATATTGACATAGTTATTATATTATTCCTATGGAATTTAACTTGCTGTATTAATACCGTTTAATAAAGTAATGCATAATACTTTGACCCTGTTTGTACTTCGCCAGTCAATCACCATTTGTAACAAACAGCTCCAAATTTAATACTGTGTGTAGGTCGAATACGGAAGTCCCATGTGACGAATCATATGGAACGGAACGTCATGTGTGTCATGTGACTGTGGTTGCACTCTTGATTGAATATATCCGCACTCTAAAACACATTCAATAGAAGTAAGGACATGATTTAAAACTATATTGCTAGCTACATTTCCGTTGGCTGTAAATGTTAGAGCACGTGGCACAACAATAGTTTAAAAACTCAACAAAATAATTAAATCCTTCACACATCATCGCCTAATTATTTATCACGCCGCTTCATCAGACTATCCGACACACATAATCTTGACACTCGATCCCATCAGCACATTGTCCTTTATATCCCGCCTCATCACACTGTATATTATTCATTATCTTTTACGGTGTCACTTACCAAAACATGGAATTCCCTTCCGTCCTATGTCAGAGACTGTCAAACTATAACATCCTTCAAAAACAAACTAAAGAATTATTTAATAACAAACTAACTTATACACCTCACTGATAGTATTCTTTTAGCAATATTAATATATTTAATTATTTATGTAAATAATACTAAGAATAACAAATATTTTTATTTGTTTTGTTTTAAATATTGTATAATCGTAAAATTAGTTTTCTATGTCTCATTATTTTCCTGTTTTTTATATACACTAGATAGGGACAATTTAATATGCCTTGCTTGTATACATTTTATTATTAGTTTTAGTCTTAATTTTAACTAATATTAACTGGTTGTATTATAGATCGTAATATGTATATTAGATATTATCTTTTGATCAAATTTTTACTTAGTGTTTAATATTAGAGTTAATTAAGATTGTTATATTCTTATGTAATATATGTTTGTCCTGGTGAGTGGAAGAGAAGGCCACATGGCCTTAACTCCACCAGGCTAAATAAATCTAAAAAATAAAATTACCCTATTATAAACCTGAAATATTTTAATGACACTTAACGTATTGTTTAAAAGAATAACATGTTATAATAAAATGTATTATATGTTTATTATTGAGCGATTCCACGAAAATGTCATACCGAGGTGAAAATTTTGAAACTGACGCAAGAATAAATCTGTTGATGCACGCTACCTCGAGATCACAGCGGTGGACTTATCTATCATAATTTCATATTATTTTGTAATATTTGTATAATATTTGCAGCTCCAGAATATTGAAGTCTAAATAAAATTCAGATATGTCAGTCAGTCACATAATGTAGTCAGTCAGTCACACACCATATATTAGGTTATAACTCAGGTCTTAATTGTGATTTTTGTTCGTTTTTTATTGAGAATGTAACTTGAAATGTGTCCTCCAAACGGTATTTTGGAAAATTGAATTAGGAATCACACTTCAAAGAATGATGCAGATGAACATGTTAAGCTTCATGATGAGTTGACATTTATGTCAGTCAGTCACACATACTTTGATAGATAATAAATAGCACTTTTTTCTTCAAAAGTTGTATATTTAAGTACAGTCTTAACCACACACTATTCCTCTATCATATCACGTAGACTATTTAACTCATGCCCCAAATGGGAGTGAATGACCAATCACGTTTCAATGATTTCTGTTTTACAACCAATCAGAGCCGTGTTTCACCAAATATTTATCAGTGTTATAATTACCATATTAAAGAAAGCTCCTCCTTACAATATTGCGTTCCTTTGGCAATAAATAGTATGATCTGGTTGCAGTGATAAACAAATGAAGCAGTAGAAGCGTACCTATCGTTTCTCATTTGTTTTCAAACATCGCCGTTTACATTAAATATATAAATATTTTAAAATAACTATAGTTAAATAATGATTTGTGAGTAAACAGCTTAATTTTATTCGTTAAATAGTCCTAACAAATGCCACTCTTGATTTCCAAATTCTCTAGATAAATTCACTCCTCACTTCGTGAGTCGTGAATTTATCGATAATTTGGAAATCACTCGTGGCATTACTTATGATAACACCCCTAATTTCAATCAATTGTAATATTTACGCAACCATTTTGCTGCAAAAATGCATTGTAAATGTCAGTCAGTCACATATGAAATTGCTCTATTCCAATTATTGAAACGAACTTTTATTCACAAAGTTTCAGAAGTTGTTTAGGGATATTTTCTGTTTTTTTATTTGAATAACCTATGATCTCCTATAGTGTATTATAAAATAATTTTATGTTGATGTGTCAGACATTTATTGTGTCCCTGTACTATCATGCCACGGTATTCACTCTATTTATTCCATATTCTTGCAGTTCCTAATTACTAAAATGTTTTTAGAACCTTTTTTTCTCTAACACTCCATGTAGATATTCATAATAATTTATCTAAATATTGACAAAGGTACAACATTATATACAATAGTGGTAATCTTTAAGAATTGTTTATGGTTTTTCCTACAATAAAAACTATGAGAAAACTACTCTATTTCTATTCTTTAGATATTTGGTACAGTTATTCTAACACAGACCTTAGGAGTTACTTGCAGTATGTCCCCATCTTTATACGCATAAAAACATCTCTAAGCAAAATTTATCAACCTCAGTGTCCTAGTAATATTGTTATAGATACCGGTATCTCATTACGTCGGTGCCACTCATGACATCAATGGACAAATAAGGTAACTTGGTTTAATAACGTCCCGCGCCGTAGCCGAGTGGTTAACTCAGGAATCCTTGGCGCAGAGCTACGGGACTTGCGCTGGTTCGAGTCTCCATGGGGGAAGAAATTTTCTCATGGTATTTCGGCCAGTATGGGACCGGTGCCCACCCAGCATCGTGAGGCATTTGGGTAGCTACAGTAAGTAGCGGCTCCAGGTTGAGAAAACCAGCTATAACGGCTGGGGGACTCGACATGCTGACCACATGTCACCCCAACACTGGCTGATTATCATCAACCTCTGTGATTGACACATGTGGATGTGAGGCCAGCAGCCGGATGGTAGGCTAAGGGCCTTGTAGGCCTGTCGCGCCAGGATTTTTTTTTTTTGGTTTAATAACTTCTAACAAAGAAGAGGCTTTGCCTCAACAATTGACTACGCCATTATAGATATAGATCTTTATACATAATCAGCACCAGATGTCAATCGGGTTGTCAGCTCTGCATGACGACCTCCTTTACCACCAGACCATATTTATGTATGGTGCTCATTTCCATTAGCACGTGAGTCGACCGTAAAGCCTTTGTGCCGCCAGAGTATTCGAGTCACTTTTAAAATCTTGAACCTATGATACCAACGGCTTACAAAAACGTATATAACATATCTTACGTGAACTTAATATCATCATCATCATCATCATCATCATCCGGTATCATGGCAGCTGCCGCCGTCTTCCGGAAACCAAACGCCATTCCTCTCTATCCATCCATTGATCTTCCTCCATTCCTCTGATATTCAATAGAATACGAAATAAAGAAATAAGGTAAATTATGGGTGTACAAGAGGAGCCGGACATCATAGACATCATAGAAAAGAAAATATTGCAGTGGTATGGTCATGTCAAACGAATGCCAGAGCAAAGATTGCCAAAAATTGTTATGGAATGGATCCCAATGGAAAGGAGGAAGAGAGGAAGACCGAAGAAAACTTGGATTGAAGGGGTACAAGCTGAACTTAATATATATTCAATATAATATGCCAGAGATCAAGGGTTTCTTGTATAAACACTGAGGCAATATCTCTGAACATAACGTATTGATTTGCATCATTTTTATACTTCTATCTTTGTCACTCACGCTCTTAAAAAAGCTTTCCTACTACTGGTTCTCGGAGGCTCACAATGAAATTCGGAATATCTTTTTTTAATGCCTCGCAAGCTATTCAGAAAAAAATATACTTAATTTCTTACGTAAATGAGACATTTTTTCAACAGTTGAAAAGGTGTAATTCCTTAAGCAGATGTTATATCATAGCCTCACTCTGATGGTTAACAGTTTATATAAAAGCGGGTGCCGCGCGGCAATGCTTGGCATCCGATGTTGTCACGTTTCTCATAGCGCTATGCGCGTTTATTACTAATTATTTATTTCATTATTTAATTTTTGTTATTATTTGGTATTGTTTAAGTTTTAAAATTAAAATTGTATATACTTATTTATTTAATAAAGAATTTAATTCCAATATCATTCCATAATTTTAATATCCACACAAAATCATGCTGAAAAAAATTATATTTATTATTATTATTATTATTATTATTATTTATTGGGGGCACGCCGTAGCGTAGTGGTTAAGGCACTGAGCTACAAGCCGGAGGGTCGAGGGTTCAAGTTCCGTTGGGGTCAGGATTTTTAAACTGACCCAAACCCTCTGGCGGCACTATGGCCCTGGGGTCGACTCAGCCTCTAACGGAAATGAGTACCAGACGATTGTTCTGGGGTAAAGGCGGCCGTCACGCAGGGCTGACAACCCGGCTGGCATCAAGTGCCGATTGTCTAGAAAAAGTGGGAGCCTTAACCTCCTACTACCCCAAGGGCCTCCGGGCCTGTTGTGGGATCACTTTACTTTTACTTTACTATTATTATTATTATTATTATTATTATTATTATTATTATTATTATTATTATTATTATTATTATTATTATTATTATTATTGACTGTTCGGTCTGAATTTTTTTCCCATGCCCGCCACATGTTCAAATCACTTATATATCAACTAATATAATATGTAAATATCGTATTATTATTCTAGCTACATGCCATAATAAATATACAATTAATATATTAATTATACAATTGATAATTATACAATTAATCACGGTATAACATTTTATAACCGGATCGAATGTTCCACATAGTTCCGAGTTTTAATTGAAACTGAGCGAAGAATAGCAATGTGGCAACATCGTCGTAGTAGCGGCAGTCGAGATCTTTGTTTTTTAATAACACATAACAGCTGCGGGGAAACAAAGCGAGCCGCTTGTTAAGCATCATAGTGAGGCGATAATAGTCGTACGGCTAGGGAAGAACAATTTGCTCTAAACTCGACTTCATTATTATCCAGTGTAAGATATATATATTAATTGGTGTTTCCCGTATAATGTACCATATTATTATTATTATTATTATTATTATTATTATTATTATTATTATTATTATTATTATTATTATTATTATTATCATTATTATTATTATTATCGTATCATTATTGTTATTACCCTATAAAATGTTGTTTGTACATGACATTTACATTGTTACATTTATTGTATCTTTAAGTGTTTATAATTAGTATAGTGTATATCTATATTTGTCGAATATTTATTTGTATTTGTACTGGTTGAGTGGAAGAGAGGGCCTTATGGCCTTAACTCTGCCAGAATAAATAAAGTATTATTATTATTATTATTATTATTATTATTATTATTATTATTATTATTATTACTTATTGTCATTCTTCCTTACCTGACTGGAGCTACAATCTGTCGGTTTCTACGCCGTGTGGTTCTTAAGTTATGCGCGCCTGAATAATTCTACCTTAATTGTCATATACTAGGGCATTCTTTAAGTAATAGAAACGCTGTTGCAAATCAGCAATAATAGTGGTGAACTAGTAGTATATTGTTGAGCAATTTTTGTTGTGTAAATCAATAATATTGAAAATCTCCAAATATTTTGAACACATTCACTGTTTCTTACATTTAGTAGTAGTAGGACTTTATTAGACAAAAAGTAAGATATTTACAATATTATTTACAAATATGGGTCGCACGGGCAATAAGCCGTACGTGCTGTTGACAGTCCGTTACAATAAAGTAATAATTGCTACTAGTGTGAAGAAAAATAAACAACAAAAAAACAACAACATTACAATTACATAAAGAAAACGCAATAATATTACAATTAAATAATAACACAATAGCATTATACATTAATTAATTTATATATAATTATTAAGAACCGTTGGGGTCAGGATTTTAAGCTGACCCAAACCCTCTGGCGGCACTATGGCCCTGGGGTCGACTCAGCCTCTAACGGAAATGAGTACCAGACGCTTGTTCTGGGGGTAAAGGCGGCCGTCACGCAGGGTTGACAACCCGGCTGACAAAAAGTGCCGATCGTCTAGAAAAAGTGGGAGCCTTAACCTCCTACTACCCCAAGGGCCTCCGGGCCTGTTGTGGGATCACTTTACTTACTATAATTATTAAGAATTAATGTTATTGCATTTTGATAACATATATTTATTCATGAATGAATGTTGTTCTTATTTTCCGCGTTTTGTCCAGAAATTTACCCAAGTTTATCCAATTTTCTGGATTTACCAATAACTCATAGAAGTAATACCGCCCTAAAAATATGTTCAGTAGAATTTGTTTAGAAGGTGGAATTGGAAAGTATTCGAACATCCATCATATTCACCAGATAAGTTCCCCTGTGACTTTAACTTATTCACAACGATAACAATATCTATGAAGGATTCGATTTCAATCAAGGGTTGATATCCAGAAAGCTCTAGATCGATTAGATAAGAGAGATATCCAGAAGTGGTGCTGCAGATAGAGTGCGCCATCTTCCAAGGATTTGTCAACGTATAGTTGACTTGGCAGGAGACTATAAAAGAAGTTCGTAATGTCAAAAGTAATCTAAATAAATGTTTATAGTCCGTGAGGGCTAAAGTGTCTAGAATATTTTAGAAAGAGAAAGAGAGTACTCACCATCTTCTTTCTCACTCATACACATATCTCTTCACGGTGACAGCGGTAGGGCAGACACTCCCTGCAGTGAACATAGATCAGTGGTGGCATTCCCTTCTTCTAAAGATTCTTCCTGGCAAGTTTCTATGTCTTCATTTTCAGTTTCATCATCGTCAAGCACAATACTCAATACAATATTTAAAGTTACAGCTAAACTTTCTAACTCAGATACCATTTTGTTAAATTTTTAATTTTACACTAATATAATATCTCACAAACTACAAACGAACTCTGTAACAGTCGCCACTGACAAAAATTACGTGAACAAAAGTGACTGGGCGGAAGTGGGGGTGGAGTTTTTCTAGCATTCCTAAGTAATTTTACAAGGGTAGCCCATTATAGTACACATGTCACTCAGACGTCTAGCGAAGGGTGGAAGAACAGTTATCTAGACAAGGATAGCAGAAATCACGCCAACTTAAAACTTTTACACTATAGTGAAGTCACAGCAGTGTTGCCATTACTTATCGAACGCCTTAGTAATTTGTCCCCTGTGCAGTAACGGTGTTTGCGACGTAACTCGTCTCCTCGGATCAAATTCAAACTTCCGGACACAAACATTTGCTCCTCTACTCCTCAATACACATTTTAATTTATACTGAGAATAAAAAATAAATCCGGCTGATTTCCATGAAGCTTCTCACTAAGATAAATGTCTCCTGGAAGCGTTACGAGCGCTTCGCAGGACAAGGATGGTGGAAGGCATTCAAAAATAAAATTAGAAAAGAAACCAAGATAAAAATGTATAATGTTATGGCGGTTCCCACAATATTGTATGGCTGTGAAACTTGGGCTCCAGTGAAAAGACAGAAGGATAGAATACAGACGGCAGAGATGCGGTTCCTAAGACAAGTAAAAGGATGTAATAATAATGATAGAATAAGAAATGAGGATATAAGAGGTCCCGCGCCGTAGCCGAGCGGTTAAGGTAGGAAGCCTTGGCGCAGAGCTACGGGACTTGCGCTGGTTCGAGTCTCCATGGGGGAAGAAATTTTCTCATGGTATTTCGGCCAGTATGGGACCGGTGCCCACCCAGCATCGTGAGGCAATTGGGTAGCTACAATAAGTAGCGGCTCCAGGTTGAGGAACCAGCTATAATGGCTGGGGGACTCGACATGCTAACCACGTCACACCTACACCCAGTGTAGGGGTGATTGACACATGTGGATGTGAAGGGCCAGCAGCCGGCTGGTAAAAGGGCAACCGCTGAAAAGTGGAAAGACCCTCAATCGGATCGGATATAAGAGAAGAATTGAAAGTACAGCCTTTATTGGATAAAGTCACGAATTACAGACAGAAATGGATTGATCACATGGATGGAATGAGTAAGGAGAGATATCCATTGTTAGCAAGAAATTATATATAAATGGATTGCGCACAAATGTGCAAACTTGATAACACAGCTAAAAATCACTAACACTAACTTGGTCTTGCGTAATCACAAATTGTTTTTGTTCTTTGTGTACATGTTTCGATGTGATATCTTTCGCATTTCTGTTCACACACTTCGCATATGCATGACATCTTCGGGTCATGGAATGTTTTATCTCTACACATTAGGTGGTGGAATCCATGCACGCTTAATCTTGTGATGACGTGTCGTATCTGGAGATTTGCTTCTGTCCAGTTCCTATCTATCATCGCTCCGGTGCTGAAGAATTCCGGCCATACTTCCTCTCTTTTTCTGCGTAGTCTTTGTAGCGCATGCTTATAGGGTTCTGCGGTTGGTAGTAGGTATGATGTTTTCAAGTCCTCGATAAGGAAAGTCTCCCTTGCCAGTAGGTACACTAGACGGCCTCTTGTCGTTTTTGATACTCCTATTGCCCTTTTTATGTATGTAGCTTTCACTTTTTCCAGTGTGTTCAGATTAACTTCTGTAAGATGTGGCCATATGATTTCCATCCCGTAAGTTATTATTGGGAGGACCTTTGCATTGAATAGTTTTATCGCTGATTCCAGGCTTAGAGCTTGTATATTGCGTATATCATTTATTGCCATTATTGCTTGCGTTGATCTTTCTTTAGCAAGAAAGTATCAAGCAAGAGGAAGACGTGATGTTGGAAGACCTAGAAGACGTTGGGCTGATGCATTATGAAGTCGGAACGGGCAATTGCCTAATCCCTGGAGTGATGATGATGATGATGATGATGATGATGAATAAAAAAATAAATAAGTAAATATGCTTTTAAATTCAAGCTTCCTTCTTCCAAGCTGACCTTTATTGCTGTTATGCCCAATGACGCACCTCGCTTACAATTTATTTCACTTTATCTTTGACTAAAAATACTAAACGCGCTCTTGTACGTGATTTAATCGTCCGGCTACTTACCTTTTCAACTCTCCCGGTCCTGATGAATTGGCAACCCCAGTATTTACGGGGAACACCGAACACTTGCTCATCTTCTAATTTAATAGATTTTGTGTTTAGGTTGGGTAGTCCCCAGTCACTGCAGCAGTCACCAAACAAATCACAGCTATCTTCACATGAACACAGATGCAATTTCGTCCTGGCGATTTAAAACAAAAATAACGATATTAAATTGTCATTATACACTTTACACATTTTTTTACTAATAAGTCGGGAAATAATGATCATGTGTAATGGTACGTTATTGACCTTAGAAGTTTAGTATCAGCGTTAAATAAAATAATAGCAGAATATAATAATTATATTGCACATACGTTCTTGCAGGTAATTACAATTATACTCTTTCCAGAGTATTGAAAATCTTACTTCACACCACATTGGTTATGTGACATTTCCTACTGTTTCCACCTTTACTATATCGCGTTTATTTTTCTCAATCAGAGTAAATATATATATATATATATATATATTATAATTAAATGTTTAACATTGAGCAATGCAAGCTTAATATGGTATGATAAGAAAAATAAATGCCTGGACGGGATTCGAACCCGGATCTCTGAGTCTGTACCTCAGTGTGATATCCATTACACTACCAGGCGAATCCAATTCAAACACTTATTTCTCTTATATATGCATTATATTCTCCATTATTACTAGATGTCGCGAGAACTCGGTCTTCACTGCCATCTAGTAGCTGACTATAACAAGTAAGCAAATTAAAGAGAATATTTTTACTTTATAGCAGTGACGCTTTATCGATGTTATAATTAATTGTTTAACATTGAGCAATGCAAGCTTAATATGGTATGATAAGAAAAATAAATGCCTGGACGGGATTCGAACCCGGATCTCTGAGTCTGTACCTCAGCGTGATATCCATTACACCACGAGGCGAATCCAATTCAAACACTTATTTCTCTTATATATGCATTATATTCTCCATTATTACTAGATGTTGCGAGAACTCGGTCTTCACTGCCATCTAGTAGCTGACTATAACAAGTAAGCAAATTAAAGAGAATATTTTTACCTTATAGCAGTGACGCTTTATAGATGTTATAATTAATTGTTTAACATTGAGCAATGCAAGCTTAATATGGTATGATAAGAAAAATAAATGCCTGGACGGGATTCGAACCCGGATCTCTGAGTCTGTACCTCAGTGTGATATCCATTACACTACCAGGCGAATCCAATTCAAACATATATAATTATATATATATATATATATTAGTTCAGTAAATAATCGAAAATAATAATGATGATAATTATTATATATAAAATTAATAAATCCATTCGATAGTATTGCTTCCTAGTCCGTCAAGTGTTCGCTAGCTAAAATAATTCAAGAGCTGTGCCGGTGGTTGCTTCTCTGCCAAAAGCGGCATCCACGCCGGATAGATCAAAGGCTATGGTAGAAACAGTAAGTATTTTTCACCATGAAATACAACCGTCATCAAACGTGAACATGGGTTCTATTAGGATAAAGTTTTCCGGAGATAAAATAGTACCACATTCGGATATCTGGGTAGGAAATGCTTCAGGGGATCCATGCTGAAAAAAAGGAACGTATTCCTAGGAATATGGAATGTTAGATCATTATATACTACTGGAACACTAGAGATGTAGTCGC
This sequence comes from Diploptera punctata, assembly GCA_030220185.1. NCBI lineage: Eukaryota > Metazoa > Arthropoda > Insecta > Blattodea > Blaberidae > Diploptera > Diploptera punctata. The sequence continues at coordinate 127,764 of JASPKZ010008079.1, forward strand.
TTTGCAGGACGTCAGATGGCCTGGAGAAGAACCACGAACCATAAACGATGATATCGTATTATATGCTATTGGGGTGCACCTAGGAGCAGAATTCGGTACGGGTTTTAATCCGAACGAGTATCCTGTCAGCTATCCGAGATATGTTTGTTAGCAATAGGATATCATACATAATTCAACGATGTGATTTTGTAATTAAATATTACGACAGAAGGCATCTCATTACTTTCAACTTCGTACAAAATTCTAACAAATATATTAGTAAGCAGACTTACTCCCTTGATGACATTCTAGGAGATCATCAATTTGGATTTAGAAGAAACAGGTCTACAACAGATCACATTTTTAGTATAAGACAGATTTTAGAAAAGAAATGGGAATATAATTGTACTGCACATCAACTATATGTAGACTTCAAAAATGCATATGATTCAATTAAGAGGGAGAAGTTATATAGTATCCTGCTGGAGTTCGGAATTCCTAAAAAGTTAGTTAGACTTATACGAATGTGTCTAAATGGCACAAAGAGTAGGCTGCGTGTAGGCAAACAGTTTTCGGACACTTTTGAAATCCAGAATGGGTTGAAGCAAGGAGATGCACTATCTCCTCTACTATTTAATTTTGTACTAGAGCATGCCATTAAATCTTTATAGAATGATGAAGGCTTACAACACAATGGTATTAATAAGCTGCTAGTTTAAGCTGATGATGTAGTATTATTGGTCGATAGCAAGGAGATACTAAAGGACAGCACGCACACACTATTGACTAACACTAAGAAATTAGGACTGGAAGTAAATATCAATAAAACTAAATATATGGTCACACGTAGAAATTCATTATATAATGGAAATGGACAGCTAATGACAAATGAGGGAAATTTTGAGGAAGTGACGGAATTCAAATACCTAGGAACAGTAATCACAAATAGGAATGAGATGCACAAAGAAATTAAACATAGGCTCAATGCTGGAAATGCGTGCTATTATGCATTGTATAGACTCTTGATGTCCCAACTCCTTTCAAAAAACGTTAAACTGAAAATATATAAAACTATTATTCTACCGGTTATATTATATGGGTGCGAAACATGGACTCTTACTTTAAGGGAGGAAAGGAGATTACGGGCATTTGAGAATAAAGTACTTAGGACAATTTTTGGACCAAAGAGAGATGAACAGACAGGCGAATGGAGAAGACTACATAACAATGAACTACATGGTCTTTATAGGAAGCCAGATATAATAAGAAAAGTTAAGTCTTGTAGACTGCGATGGGCAGGACATGTTGCACGTATGGGGAATGAAAGACTTGCATGGAAGCTTCTTGTAGGAAAGCCAGAGGGAAAACGCCCAGTTGGTAGACCAAGAATGAGGTGGGAGAATAACATTAACTATGATTTGCGGGAAGTAGATTATACAGGGAATGATTGGAAATCATTAGCTCAGGATAGGGATGTACGGTGAGCTTATGCCCGCGCGGCCATGAACCTACGGGTTCGATAGTGCCAGTGAGTAAGTGAGTAAGTAAGTAAGAAGATAAGGATGATACGATCTAGAACAAGTTCTATGAAGAATTATAACCCGTTATTGATAGCCATTATCGATATAATATGAACGTGTTCTTTGAAATTTTAATGAAAAGAGAGACGGGAATATATACCAAGGCCAACCATAGGCAAATTCAGTCTTTAAGAAGATAGTTAACGACATTGGGATTAGATTAGTAACCTTTGCCGCATCAAAGAATCTTATTGTTAAGAGCGCAACAGAACATTCCTAAATACGCGTTGACGTATACAGATATGAAATACGTAACAAGATGAATCTAGATTTAGATTTAGATTTTAGATTTATTTATTTAGCCTGGTAGAGTTAAGGCCATGTGGCCTTCTCTTCCACTCACCAGGGCAAACATATATTACATCAGAATATAACAATCACAATGAACTCTAATATTAAATACTAAATAAAAATTTGATCAAAAAGATAATATATAATATATTACGACCTATAATTCAACCAGTTAATATCAGTTAAAATTAAGAATAAAACTAACAATAAAGTGTATACAAGCAAGACATATTAAATTGTCCCTGTCTAATGTTTATAAAAAACAAAGAAAAATAATGAGATATAGAAAACTAATTTTACGTGTGTACAATATTTAAAACAAAACAAAAGAAAATATTTGTTAATCTTAATATTATTTTCGTAGATAGTTAAATTTATTAATTGTTAAAAGAATACTATCAGTGAGGTGTATAAGTTAGTTTGTTATTAAATAATTCTTTAATTTGTTTTTGAAGGAAGTTATAGTCCCGCGCCGTAGCCGAGCGGTTAATGTAGGAAGCCTTGGCGCAGAGCTACGGGACTTGCGCTGGTTCGAGTCTCTATGGGGGAAGAAATTTTCTCATGGTATTTCGGCCAGTATGGGACCGGTGCCCACCCAGCATCGTGAGGCAATTGGGTAGCTACAGTAAGTAGCGGCTCCAGGTTGAGGAACCAGCTATAACGGCTGGGGGACTCGACATGCTAACCACATGTCACCCCTACACTGGCTGTTGATCATCTACCTCTGTGATTGACACATGTGGATGTGAAGGGCCAGCAGCCGGCTGGTAAAAGGGCAACCGCTGAAAAGTGGAAAGACCCTCAATCGGAAGGAAGTTATAGTTTGACAGTCTCTGACATAGGTCGGAAGGGAATTCCATGTTTTGGTGAGACCGTAAAATATAATGAATAATATACAGTGTGATGAGGAGGGATATAAAGGACAATGTGCATTAATAGATAATTGCTGGCATAACATAATCGACATTAGCTCGGTTACAGGGACAGATTAAAATTCGGATAATTTTTTGGTCAGGATGAAAAATAGAGAACGGTTTTCGGTTATGTTTGATAAAACATTAAACATAATTACGGAAATTTAAAATTTAAGAAATAAATTATTAACTGTAACAAGAATACCAGGTTAAAATTGCAAATACATTTGAATTACAGGAATGCTCTGATAGAAATGTGGCAGCCGAAGAATAAACTGTTATAAATAGAGAATGGAAGACTATAAGAGATACTATTAAGTTGTCAGCATTAGAAAGCGTAGGTAATTTTAGTAAATGCAAAATAACAAGTGTTCGATGAGGAATGTCTTTACTTTATAAACAAATGAAATCTAACAAAAATGAATTGGTTACACGAGCCAAATAAAATCTACAACACAACAGGAAACCACTAGTTTTTAAAGACTAATGAATTGGTTACACGAGCCAAATAAAATCTACAACACAACAGGAAACCACTAGTTTTTAAAGACTAATGAATTGGTTACACGAGCCAAATAAAATCTACAACACAACAGGAAACCACTAGTTTTTAAAGACTAATGAATTGGTTACACGAGCCAAATAAAATCTACAACACAACAGGAAACCACTAGTTTTTAAAGACTAATGAATTGGTTACACGAGCCAAATAAAATCTACAACACAACAGGAAACCACTAGTTTTTAAAGACTAATGAATTGGTTACACGAGCCAAATAAAATCTACAACACAACAGGAAACCACTAGTTTTTAAAGACTAATGAATTGGTTACACGAGCCAAATAAAATCTACAACACAACAGGAAACCACTAGTTTTTAAAGACTAATGAATTGGTTACACGAGCCAAATAAAATCTACAACACAACAGGAAACCACTAGTTTTTAAAGACTAATGAATTGGTTACACGAGCCAAATAAAATCTACAACACAACAGGAAACCACTAGTTTTTAAAGACTAATGAATTGGTTACACGAGCCAAATAAAATCTACAACACAACAGGAAACCACTAGTTTTTAAAGACTAATGAATTGGTTACACGAGCCAAATAAAATCTACAACACAACAGGAAACCACTAGTTTTTAAAGACTAATGAATTGGTTACACGAGCCAAATAAAATCTACAACACAACAGGAAACCACTAGTTTTTAAAGACTAATGAATTGGTTACACGAGCCAAATAAAATCTACAACACAACAGGAAACCACTAGTTTTTAAAGACTAATGAATTGGTTACACGAGCCAAATAAAATCTACAACACAACAGGAAACCACTAGTTTTTAAAGACTAATGAATTGGTTACACGAGCCAAATAAAATCTACAAACACAACAGGAAACCACTAGTTTTTTAAAGACTAATGAATTGGTTACACGAGCCAAATAAAATCTACAACACAACAGGAAACCACTAGTTTTTAAAGACTAATGAATTGGTTACACGAGCCAAATAAAATCTACAACACAACAGGAAACCACTAGTTTTTAAAGACTAATGAATTGGTTACACGAGCCAAATAAAATCTACAACACAACAGGAAACCACTAGTTTTTAAAGACTAATGAATTGGTTACACGAGCCAAATAAAATCTACAACACAACAGGAAACCACTAGTTTTTAAAGACTAATGAATTGGTTACACGAGCCAAATAAAATCTACAACACAACAGGAAACCACTAGTTTTTAAAGACTAATGAATTGGTTACACGAGCCAAATAAAATCTACAACACAACAGGAAACCACTAGTTTTTAAAGACTAATGAATTGGTTACACGAGCCAAATAAAATCTACAACACAACAGGAAACCACTAGTTTTTAAAGACTAATGAATTGGTTACACGAGCCAAATAAAATCTACAACACAACAGGAAACCACTAGTTTTTAAAGACTAATGAATTGGTTACACGAGCCAAATAAAATCTACAACACAACAGGAAACCACTAGTTTTTAAAGACTAATGAATTGGTTACACGAGCCAAATAAAATCTACAACACAACAGGAAACCACTAGTTTTTAAAGACTAATGAATTGGTTACACGAGCCAAATAAAATCTACAACACAACAGGAAACCACTAGTTTTTAAAGACTAATGAATTGGTTACACGAGCCAAATAAAATCTACAACACAACAGGAAACCACTAGTTTTTAAAGACTAATGAATTGGTTACACGAGCCAAATAAAATCTACAACACAACAGGAAACCACTAGTTTTTAAAGACTAATGAATTGGTTACACGAGCCAATAAAATCTACAACACAACAGGAAACCACTAGTTTTTAAAGACTAATGAATTGGTTACACGAGCCAAATAAAATCTACAACACAACAGGAAACCACTAGTTTTAAAGACTAATGAATTGGTTACACGAGCCAAATAAATCTACAACACAACAGGAAACCACTAGTTTTTAAAGACTAATGAATTGGTTACACGAGCCAAATAAAATCTACAACACAACAGGAAACCACTAGTTTTTAAAGACTAATGAATTGGTTACACGAGCCAAATAAAATCTACAACACAACAGGAAACCACTAGTTTTTAAAGACTAATGAATTGGTTACACGAGCCAAATAAAATCTACAACACAACAGGAAACCACTAGTTTTTAAAGACTAATGAATTGGTTACACGAGCCAAATAAAATCTACAACACAACAGGAAACCACTAGTTTTTAAAGACTAATGAATTGGTTACACGAGCCAAATAAAATCTACAACACAACAGGAAACCACTAGTTTTTTTTAAAGACTAATGAATTGGTTACACGAGCCAAATAAAATCTACAACACAACAGGAAACCACTAGTTTTTAAAGACTAATGAATTGGTTACACGAGCCAAATAAAATCTACAACACAACAGGAAACCACTAGTTTTTAAAGACTAATGAATTGGTTACACGAGCCAAATAAAATCTACAACACAACAGGAAACCACTAGTTTTTAAAGACTAATGAATTGGTTACACGAGCCAAATAAAATCTACAACACAACAGGAAACCACTAGTTTTTAAAGACTAATGAATTGGTTACACGAGCCAAATAAAATCTACAACACAACAGGAAACCACTAGTTTTTAAAGACTAATGAATTGGTTACACGAGCCAAATAAAATCTACAACACAACAGGAAACCACTAGTTTTTAAAGACTAATGAATTGGTTACACGAGCCAAATAAAATCTACAACACAACAGGAAACCACTAGTTTTTAAAGACTAATGAATTGGTTACACGAGCCAAATAAAATCTACAACACAACAGGAAACCACTAGTTTTTAAAGACTAAAAAGAGTGAATTCCTAAGAACAATTAATAACCTCAAAATGAAAGCAAAAAATAAGAACGTTTGATAATTATATCAGGGAATTATTATATAAATAAAATGTTTTCAAACTAGAAAAAACATAATTAGGAATTAATTTGGAATATGATTGCAGATTCCAACAACACATTAAACAGATGGAAAGTACTTTGATCAACTATAAAAAGTATATACAGAACAGGATATTGAACAGGATGATTTAAATACAGAAATATTAGTCAAAGAGCCAAGAAATAACATTAGCGGTTGAAATGGTGATACAAATATTAATGATGGATATAATAGCACCGCGTTCAGATGGGATATCAGTAGAACTAATAAAATCAGGAGGAGAAAATTTGATAGACAAGATTCACAGGTTGCCTGATATGACTTTGAAAAGGAGGATCTTCCAAATGAATGGAAATAGCCGTTTGTCGTATAAATCTATAAGAAAGAAAATAAAGCTGATTGCAACACCTAAGTTAACGCAAATATATAATAATTTTAAACTTCTTACGCGCCGTAGCCGAGCGGTTAAGGTAGGAAGCCTTGGCGCAGAGCTACGGGACTTGCGCTCGTTCTAGTCTCCATGGGGGAAGAAATTTTCTCTTGGTATTTGGCCAGTATGGGACCGGTGCCCACCCAGCATCGTGACGCAATTGGGTAGCTACAATAAGTAGCGGTTCCAGGTTGAGGAACCAGCTATAACGGCTAGGGGACTCGACATGCTAACCTCATGTCACCCCTACACTGGCTTTTGATCATCTACCTCTCTGATTGATACATGTGGATGTGAAGGGCCAGCAGCCGGCTGGTAAAAGAGCAACCGCTGAAAAGTGGAAAGACCCTCAATCGGAATCGGACAAAATTAAATTCGGTATTACTATACAGACGATATTGATAATATAACAGATGATCATCAATGTAAATTTAGACAAATATGTCTACTAGATCAGACTTTTTAGCATAAGACAGATTTTAGAAAAGAAATGAGAATGTTTTGCTGGAATTGGAAATTCCTGAAGAATTAAACTTACTTCAACGTGTCTAAAGAGTAACAAGAGCAAAGTGCGAGTAGGCAAATAGTTTTTTTAGATATTTCCAAAATTCATATTGGGTTATGGGAAGACAATTGTACTACATCTTGGAACAAATTCTTAGCGGAGAAAGAATGGACACAATTTAATGGCAATAATATGCTGATGATATAATATTAAGGAAATACTAAAAGTCAACTAACACATTGTATTGAGTAACGCTAAGGAATTGAGACAATAAATCTAACTGTATGGTCTCACACACAAATGTATTATGTAATGGAAATCGACAGTTAATGACAAATGAAAGAGATTTTGAAAAAAAAAATATATATAATTCAATTAGCTACGAAGAATAAATACAAACAGGAATGAGGTGCAGAAAGAATTTAAATAACTCTGAAAATGCATGCTGTTTTGCATTACAGGGCAACACTTCTTCTTCTTCCGAATGCAGTATTGGGTGATGATGTCCGTTCTGCGACTACAAAATCTGATCTTTCCATCGGTTGAAGGGTCTTCCGAGGTCTCTTTTGCCTTTAGGGTTGAGGTGGTAAATCATCTATGGTAAACGGGAATTTGACTTTCTCTGGACGTGTTGGAACCATTTAATCTGATAATTTTGTATATGTTCAACCATTTCCCTACTATTCCACTGCATCCTTATCTCATCACTTTTCATTCTATCCCTTAATGTTACTACAGTTAGTGATCGGAGGAATCTCGTTTGTGAACTATTAATGCGGGATTTATCTTTTGCTCGAAGTGTCCAACATTCACTTCCGTATAGTAGAGCAGGTTTGGCTATGGCATTATGAAATCTCAATTGAACAACACAATTTCTTCAAAAAAAAACGTTATATTACAAATGTATAACGATTATTGTTCAATTGATATGGTTGCGTGACACGGTATCTTACTTTAATCGAAGACAAAATATTACGAGTACTGAGAATACAGTTCTTAGGAAAAGGTTTGTCCAAAAAGAAGATGAATGGATAAGACAAAATAACAGTAAGCTACATGATCTTTATGGCAAACCAATTGTAATAAAAACTGACATGTCTCGTAAACTGCGATGGAAAGGATGTGTGGCACGATTTGGGTAATGAAAGAAGGGGATGGATACTTCTTGTAGAAAAACCATAGGAAAAGTGTCCATTAGATAGTAGGAGAATAACATTATGGAGGTTAGTGGAATGCAGGCTTTCACGGCCGGTAATCATGGTAATAACAGATTCCGGGCTATGTGGCCGTGGTCTATAACTGGCGTTTCCTACAGACGTTTCTCCCACAACTGCGGAGGGCATCTTCAGTGGCGAGCGCAGCTGTTGTTTCCCTGTCGCAGTCGAGTCTACGACAGGGAAACAACAGCTGGAAGCGCTCGCCACTGAAGATGCCCTCCACATAGCCCGGAATCTTTTATTACCATTATGAAGGTTAATTATACAGGGTAGTATAGGAAAACATTAACTCAGGATAGGCATAGACATTTCTTGTAGGAAAACCAGAGGGAAAGCGCTCGATACGTGGCCAAGAATGGGGTAGGATAATAATGACGATTTTATCAATTTTTATCAATTGGAAAGCATTAGCTCAGGGTAGGGATGTATAGAGAGCTTATGTCCGTGCGGCCATGAACCTACGGGTTCGATAGTGCCAGTGAGTAAGTAAAAATCAATCGATACCGATCCGTTTGAACGTGGGATTCTAGAAACACAGTCGAACACTGTAACAATCGTTACACCAGGACCGAAGAATTGAAAGTAGATATTTCAGCAAAACCTCACTAACTAATGTTAGTATTCGAGAAAGCATTTGGCGCGAGGGAATTATCAACGTACATAAGAGAAAAATTTGCGTCTAGATCGTAACTCGCCTCGGTAGCTCAGTTGGTAGAGCACTTGGCCCGGAAAGCCAAGGGTCCCGGGTTTGAGTCCCGGTCTAGGCGAAAATTTTTCTCTTCAAATATAATTTATCCTTCTATGAGAAGTGTTAAATTAATAATAAAATCGTCAATAGAAGCCCTACTGGCTATAAAGTAGTGTTAAATTCCCAATAAATGTCTTCTTAACTAAGAAGCCGCCATTTGCAAAGATAGAAGCTATGGTTTCAAGCATTTGGCGCGAGGGAATTATCAACGTACATAAGAGAAAAATTTGCGTCTAGATCGTAACTCGCCTCGGTAGCTCAGTTGGTAGAGCACTTGGCCCGGAAAGCCAAGGGTCCCGGGTTCGAGTCCCGGTCTAGGCGAAAATTTTTCTCTTCAAATATAATTTATCCTTCTATGAGAAGTGTTAAATTAATAATAAAATCGTCAATAGAAGCCCTACTGGCTATAAAGTAGTGTTAAATTCCCAATAAATGTCTTCTTAACTAAGAAGCCGCCATTTGCAAAGATAGAAGCTATGGTTTCAAGCATTTGGCGCGAGGGAATTATCAACGTACATAAGAGAAAAATTTGCGTCTAGATCGTAACTCGCCTCGGTAGCTCAGTTGGTAGAGCACTTGGCCCGGAAAGCCAAGGGTCCCGGGTTCGAGTCCCGGTCTAGGCGAAAATTTTTCTCTTCAAATATAATAGGATAATAATATTAATCATTATTTGAAAGAGGTGAATTATACAGACTATTTAACTCATGCCCCAAATGGGAGTCAATGACCAATGACGTTTCAATGATTTCTGTTTTACAACCAATCAGAGTCGTGTTTCACCAAATATTTATCAGTGTTATGATTACCATATTAAAGAAAGCTCCTCCTTACAATATTGCGTTCCTTTGGCAATAAATAGTATGATCTGGTTGCAGTGATAAACAAAAGAAGCAGTAGAAGCGTACCTATCGTTTGTCATTTGTTTTCAAACATCGCCGTTTACATTAAATATATAAATATTTTAAAATAACTATAGTTAAATAATGATTTGTGAGTAAACAGCTTAATTTTATTCGTTAAATAGTCCTAACAAATGCCACTGTTGATTTCCAAATTCTCTAGATAAATTCACTCCTCACTTCGTGAGTCGTGAATTTATCGATAATTTGGAAATCACTCGTGGCATTACTTATGAAAAACATTATTTCAGGATGAAGTAGTATGGAGAACTTGCGTCCGCGTGGCATAAACCTCTGGGTTCGATAGTATCAGTGGATTAATTAGTTATAAAATGATTAAATTTAGTATGAATTTGTTAATTATGAAATGAGAATGGAATCTATATCGTGGATTTGAAAATATTGAAAATACAAATTTATTTTAAAAGAAAGTGATCTGAAACAGAGGAATGTTCCGTTCTGAAAGAGTCGAGGAGACTGACATTTCTTTATCATAACTTGTGTAAGTTGTTCGGATCAATTTCTCGAATACTAACATTAGTTAGTGAGGTTTTGCTGAAATATCTACTTTCAATTCTTCGGTCCTGGTGGAACGATTGTTACAGTGTTCGACTATGTTTCTAGAATCCCACGTTCAAACGGATCGGTATCGATTCATTTTTACTTACTCACTGGCACTATCGAACCCGTAGGTTCATGGCCGCGCGGGCATAAGCTCTCCATACATCCCTATCCTGAGCTAATGATTTCCAATCATTCCCTGTATAATCTACTTCCCTCAAATCATAGTTAATGTTATTCTCCCACCTCATTCTTGGTCTACCAACTGGGCGTTTTCCCTCTGGCTTTCCTACAAGAAGCTTCCATGCAAGTCTTTCATTCCCCATACGGGCAACATGTCCTGCCCATCGCAGTCTACGAGACTTAACTGTTCTTATTATATCTGGCTTCCTATAAAGACCATGTAGTTCATTGTTATGTAGTCTTCTCCATTCACCTGTCTATTCATCTATCTTTGGTCCAAAAATCTTCGTAAGTACTTTATTCTCTAATACTTGTAATCTCCTTTCCTCTCTTAAAGTAAGAGTCCATGTTTCGCACCCATATAATATAACTGGTAGAATAATAGTTTTATATATTTTCAGCTTAACGTTTTTTTGAAAGGAGTTGGGACATCAAGAGTCTCTGCAATGCATAATAGCATGCATTTCCACAATTGAGCCTATGTTTAATTTCTTTGTGCATCTCATTCCTATTTGTGATCATTGTTCCTAGGTATTTGAATTCAGCCACTTCCTCAAAATTTCCCTCATTTGTCATTAGCTGTACATTTCCATTATGTAATGAATTTCTACGTGTGACCATATATTTAGTTTTATTGATATTTACTTCCAGTCCTAATTTCTTAGTGTTACTCAATAGTGTGTGCGTGTTGTCCTTTAGCGATTGATTTTTAGGGGCGTAAAAACCGTAGCATCCTTCAGAAGGAAAATAAAGCAATGGGACTCGTGTCATAGATTTACGGATCGTAAAATAATTTCAAGCTTAAAATAAGAAGTTTCTGGACATATCCACCTACATATATAGTAAGATAAGTTTTCAAAAGTGTTCACTATATATATATGTTATAACACAATTAATAGAGAATATAACACATATGGCATTTATTGATTTTGAGAAGGCTTTTGACAGAGTGAATAGAAAGAAATTATGGAATATAATGATAAACAGAGGCATTCCACATCATTTGCTTAAAATTATTGAAAGTTTATATGCAGATAATAAAATACTAATTAGCATGGGTCATCAAACGCAAAACAATAAAACAGCGACAATAAACTGTGGAGTAAAACAAGGATGCCCACATTCGCCATCACTTTTAATATATATATATATATATATATATATATATATATATATATATACAGGGTGTTTCATAAAAGATAGCGCAAACTTAAATGGTTGAAAGTACACGATAACAAAAGCAACAATGTCCCAATAAACATGGGTCCGCAAACGAGCCGTTTGCGAGATAATTACGAATGTATGGTTACAAGCCGCCACTGACGTCATTGTTTGTAACATCGTACTAGGTGATCATCTCATTGGGCCACACATTCTTCCACGAAGACTTAACGGACGGAGGTACCTTAGGTTTCTGCGGCGTCATCTTCCAGGATTGCTTGAGGATGTTTCCCTTCAGCAACGTCGGAGTTTGTGGTACATGCATGATGGAGCTCCGGCACATTTTGCTGCTGCTGTGAGACGGCATCTAACGCGCAGATAGGCTAAAGATGGATAGGTCGAGACGGATCTGTACCTTGGCCTCCAAGATCACCTGATCTAAATCCTTTGGATTTTTGTCTGGGGTCACCTCAAAAGCGAAGTGTACAGCACACCCGTTAACACGATTGAAGAACTGGAGCAGAGAGTTGTACATGATCCAGGGGTTTTCGAAAGAATTCGACATTCATTGCAGAGACGAGTTCAGTATTGTATCCAGATGCAAGGAAGACACTTTAACACCTCCTTTAACAGGTAACCCATAAGTGAACTGAACTGTGAAAAGTGAACTAAATGAGATGAAAAATTAATAGTAAAATATAAATTCAAATTAATTTGTACTAACTAGGACGATGTTTACAATGAAGTCAGTGGCGGCTTGTAACCATACATTCGTAATTATCTCGCAAACGGCTCGTTTGCGGACCCATGTTTATTGGGACATTGTTGCTTCTATTATCGTGTACTTTCGACCATTTGCGTTTGCGTTATCCTTTATGAAACACCCTGTATGTATGTATATATATATGGTATGATAAGAAAAATAAATGCCTGGACGGGATTCGAACCCGGATCTCTGAGTCTGTACCTCAGCGTGATATCCATTACACTACCAGGCGAATCCAATTCAAACACTTATTTTTCTTATATATGTGTTATACTCTCCATTATTACTAGATGTCGCGAGAACACTGTCTTCACTGCCATCTAGTAGCTGACTATATCAAGTAAGCAAATTAAAGAGAATATTTATTTTACTTTATAGCAGTGACGCTTTATCGATGTTATAATTAAATCTTTAACATTGAGCAATGCAAGCTTAATATGGTAGATAAGAAAAATAAATGCCTGGACGGGATTCGAACCCGGATCTCTGAGTCTGTACCTCAGCGTGATATCCATTACACTACCAGGTGAATCCAATTCAAACACTTATTTTTCTTATATATGTATTATACTCTCCATTATTACTAGATGTCGCGAGAACACTGTCTTTACTGCCATCTAGTAGCTGACTATATCAAGTAAGCAAATTAAAGAGAATATTTATTTTACTTTATAGCAGTGACGCTTTATCGATGTTATAATGAAATGTTTAACATTGAGCAATGCAAGCTTAATATGGTAGATAAGAAAAATAAATGCCTGGACGGGATTCGAACCCGGATCTCTGAGTCTGTACCTCAGCGTGATATCCATTACACTACCAGGCGAATCCAATTCAAACACTTATTTTTCTTATATATGTATTATACTCTCCATTATTACTAGATGTCGCGAGAACACTGTCTTCACTGCCATCTAGTAGCTGACTATATCAAGTAAGCAAATTAAAGAGAATATTTATTTTACTTTATAGCAGTGACGCTTTATCGATGTTATAATGAAATGTTTAACATTGAGCAATGCAAGCTTAATATGGTAGATAAGAAAATAAATGCCTGGACGGGATTCGAACCCGGATCTCTGAGTCTGTACCTCAGCGTGATATCCATTACACAACCAGGCGAATCCATTCAAACACTTATTTTCTTATATATGTATTATACTCTCCATTATTACTAGATGTCGCGAGAACACTGTCTTCACTGCCATCTAGTAGCTGACTATATCAAGTAAGCAAATTAAAGAGAATATTTATTTTACCTTATAGCAGTGACGCTTTATCGATGTTATAATTAAATGTTTAACATTGAGCAATGCAAGCTTAATATGGATATATATATATATATATATATATATATATATATATATATATATATATATATATATATATATACAGACGATGACATACAGAAATGGCAAATTGTTTTTACTGAAGATTTTAAAATTGACAATATTTTATTAGATACTTCACTTTTTGCAGACGATCAGGTTGTGATATCTGAGACAGAAGATGGCCTACAACGTGCAATTTACAGATTAAGTAAAATATGTGAAACATACAACTTGCAAATATCTACTCTAAAAACAAAAGTTTTAGCTTTTCGAGGGTGTGAGCCACTAAGAATAAAAATCCAATTAGAGAATAAAATAAGTCCACCGCTGTGGTCTCGAGGTAGCGTGCTGCCTTGTCACGCAGCGGGCCCGGATTCGATCCCCGGTCGGGACAGTTTTTCTGGGTGAGTTTTTTATCGGGGTTTTTCCTCACCTGTAAGATAAATGTCAGGATAATTTTAAAGGCCCAAACGGTCCCCGAAATCATATGGCCATCTCAATCATCATCATCATTCATATTCATCTTAGATTAAGCTTAGGATTAGGGACTCTCCTGGCGCACCACTATCATCATCATCACCCATCATATCACCGGGGCAACGTAACCCTGCCTTTCAGGCGCCCCAACCTCAGAAGTGGGTTACAAGTACGCCATGTCAGGAGAGAACACCAGGAATGTCGGAAGATACCCTGGGGCATTTGCAAAAAAAAATAGAATAAGTGAGCAATTTTAATAACCTAGGCTACAATGTATCATATAGAAAAAGAGTACGGAATTGAATACTTTTCTTTTAATTGTCTCTGGCTTAACAATGTTTATGGCGGGCATTGGTGCAAAAATAAATAAATTTAATTATATGTGTGGCACCATAAAACGAAGTCTCAAAGGAACTTGAAAGGAGACACTTTTAAAATTTTATAAAAAAAATGGCAGTTCCAACACTACTGTATGGATCGGAACACTGGGTCTTAACCAAAAAACCTGGAACGAAGAATAGAATCGTCAGAAATGAGGTTTCCAAGGAATATGGCTGGCTAAATGATAATGGATCAAAGGCGAAATGAGGATATACGAAGAGAACTAAATATATTCAAGCTTTTAGATAGAATTACACAATACAGAGATGAATGGATGGACCACATTAATAGAATGGATAACAATAGAATTCCGAAACAGATTCTTCATTACAAACCACTAGGACGAAGATATGTTGGAATACCCAGTAAAATGTGGATGCACCAATTCTAACATGAGATCGGAACAGACCACCAGGTCTAATCCTTGATGCTGCTGCTGATGATATATTTAATCAATGTTGACATTACGAACTAGATGCAGTAAGAACAATTAGGTCTCGTAGATTACGATGAGCAAGACATGTGGTACGAATGGTGAATGAAAGGGGGGCATGGTAACTTCTTGTAGGAAAACTATAGGGAAAACGTCCAGTTGGTAGACCAAGAATGAAGTGGGAGCGTAACATATACAATGATTGGAGGAAAGTAGATTATACAGTGGATGATTGGAAAACATTAGCTCAGGATAGGGGTGAATGGAGAGCTTATGTCCTCACGGCCATGAACCTACGGGTTCGATAGAGCCAGTGAGTTAGTTAGTTAATGACCTGACTTGTTAAAGAGCGAGATAAAATTAAAAACAGGCTTTGGTTATAACTAATCAATTAACCGGTTTAGTTTGAACTGTCTACAAATACATATTTTATAATATTTGGAACTTACAGACAAATCAAAAGGTAAAGGTAAAGTGATCCCACTATAGGCCTCAGGAGGCCCTTGGGGTAGTAGGAGGTTAAGGCTCCCACTTTTTCTTGACAATCGGCACTTTATGTCAGCCGGGTTGTCAGCCCTGCGTGACGGCCGCCTTTACCCCAGAACAAGCGTCTGGTGCTCATTTCAGTTAGAGGCTGAGTCGACCCCAGGGCCATACAGACAAATCAAGGATTCATTATATTTGAATAATATAGCAATCCTTGTGAAATAATCTATAAATATTTTTACAATCCGTGTAAAATGTAAACTGAGTTTTCTGGAGTTTTAAAATAACCTCTGTTATTTCTTACCTATTCATTTTCTCTTCCCTTTCTCCACATAACTTCGTAAAATTTTCACAATGTGGAACTTCAAAATCTTCCAGTCCCACACTCATCTGCAGTAGTGACCAGCACGCCGATACCAGTAGAAGGGTCCGGAGGATTGAACTCATTTGAAAAACCTGCTCAAACATTACAAAAATTAAAATAATATTCATTAGTTATACATTTAACAATCCCATTATATATATATATATATATATATATATATATATATATAAGGGGGGCACGCCGTAGCGTAGTGGTTAAGGCACTGAGCTACAAGCCGGAGGTTCGAGGGTTCAAGTCCCGTTGGGGTCAGGATTTTTAAACTGACCCAAACCCTCTGGCGGCACTATGGCCCTGGGGTCAACTCAGCCTCTAACGGAAATGAGTACCAGACGCTTGTTCTGCGGGTAAAGGCGGCCGTCACGCAGGGCTGACAACCCGGCTGACGTAGAGTGCCGATTGTCTAGAAAAAGTGGGAGCCTTAACTTCCTAATACCCCAAGGGCATCCGGGCCTGTTGTGGGATCACTTTACTTTATATATATATATATATGATATGAAAAGAAAAAAGAATGCTTGAGTCGGGATTTGAACTCGAGTCTCTAAAGTCTGTACCTTTAGCGATCTAACCAACTGAGCTACCCAAGAATTCCAAGACAAACATACAATTTTCTTATACACTTTAGAGTTCAAATCCCGACTCAAGCATTCTTTTTTCGTTTCATATCACATTTGCCTTCATTGCCAAATGTCAAAAATATATTTATAATATCTATATACATATACGTTGTTTCAGAAAATAATCATACAGACAGAGGTTGTAGAGAGGACTTCGTAGATAAAGTTTTGATAAGAAACCCATGTCCGGAAACGTACCATTTCGATACTTATGCTATTAAGTTTGGAGATAGAAACACACTAGCTGATATCGCGTGACTTTGTTTTAACATTCAATTCTGCTGAGTCAGCGTTCACGTCAGTTAGCATTCAGTCATTGAGCAGTATAGGACGAGAACATCTCGACCAAACGTAAGGTGAAGGTGGATAGGTCGAGGTAGTCCTATTCGTTAGCCACCATGGTCCTCTCGACTTTTTCCTGTGGAGTCATATGAAGAATCTTGTTTACGAGACACCTGTTGAATCGGGAGAAAAATCTTCTTGCGCGAATTCTGGCGGCAGCAAAAATTATTGAGCGCACTCCAGGTCTTATGGGGCGTGTGTAAAAAAGCATGCGTCGCAGATACTGTTTGTGCAACGAAAAACAGGGTCGCCAAGTGGAATCAGATTTGTAGTACAACCTCTAGAAGTATGAAATACTTATTCTGAAACACAAGACACACGATATCAGCCCATTTTGATTACATCTCCAAACCTATTTAACATCGAAATGTTACGTTTGGGGACATGGGTTCCATATCAAAACTTTATCTACAAAGTTGCCTCTACAACCCCTAGAAGTCCGTAATACTCTTTCTGAAACACCCTGTATGTATGCCTAAGTGGCACGCCGTAGTGTTGTTGGTTAAGACAAAACGCCACAAGTAAAAGGTTAAGAATTCGACCCCTGCGAGGTTGTTCAGGTAATAGTCATAAAGTAAAATATTAAAATATACACCTTTTGGCAGATGCCGCCGTCTTCTACTATGTTAAAAATATTTAAAATTTGTAACTGTAGACCTTTCGGAAAGACAATTTCCATCATGAGCAGAAGAAATATGTGCTACTAACTATTGTAGTGTAACGCTTTAGATGTTGACGGTCTTAATGCGCGGTTGGTAGCAACTGACTGGTGTTTGCAATTTCATATAAGGGATTATCCGAGTGGGGTGTATTCTCATTTATTATTAAAAGTGCTGTTCGCATCATTTACCATTTCAAGGTCTTCTAGTAGGTGTATCTTAGCTGGATCATTTTATTTATGAATTATCGTTAGGGTGTTTTATATTGTATCAATGCGGTGGCCGGCGTCGATGATATGCTTGACATAGCTTGATTTTTCCTACTGCATGGATGAAATCTTTAAGGTATTCTTTGTATCTTGTATTAACGCTTCTGCTTGTCCTGCTTATGTAAAATTTATAGCAATCTTTACAGGTTAGTTTGTAGACTCCTTTATAATTGAATTTACTGTCTTCTATGACATTGTTTATTGTGTGAATATTAAATTTTATGTGTACCTACATAACAGAACAGCGGTTTAAACCAGATGGGGTCGGAAAAGGAACTCCGATATCTTAAAAGAATTGATGACTACGCCAATTTTGGAATGTATTAAACAGTACCAACTAAATTCGAAACACCATCTTGAAAGAATTAGTTCAAATCGGATCCCCAAAGCTGTTTATAATTATATACCAAGAGGACGAAGATCTCTGGGCCGTCCTATGAAACTCTGGAGGGAAAATTTCTATAGGATCGTAGCAGGCCTTGGCCTAATACTTGGAAGGAAGAAGAAGAAGAAGATGTAGACCTGCAAGCTATATAATGTAGAATTTGAATTATTTAATAAATAAATACATATATAATTTTAATTTTAAAAGTTAAACAATACTAAATAATAACATAAACATAATCAATGTCTTTTGTCCTTGTGTAATAAGCACCCATAGCGCTATGAGAAACGTGACAACACCGCATGTCAAGCATTGCCGTGCGGCACCCGCGTTTATATAAACTGTTAACCATCAGAGTGAGGCAATAATACAACACTTTCAAATTGACTGTGATTTTTTACGTCAGGACCATACGCTGAGTAACTACGATATGTAGTTTTGATTGTTTATGATATACGCTAATTGATTAGAGTTTCTTTATATGGGCGAGTTAATTTACATTCGTCTAAGTCATTTTTATAATCTGTAACATTGTAACCGATAAATGCATTTTACACATTCAATTCAAGTACGCCGTAGGCCTATACACTATTAAATTGAATTCAGTTGGCATAACTAAAATTATCTATCTATCTTCGGGTTTTTACAGCTGCTGCCGTCTTCCCGTGCCAAACCTCCAAAGCCTACGGTCTTGGGCATCTTCGATGCTTAGCCCTCTATCTTGCATTACTGTCTTCATGTTTTCCTTCCATGTTAACCTTGGTCTTCCTCTTTTCTTCTTTCTATTCGGATGCCATTCATATAGTTGCTTCGGCCATCGTTCATCTTCCATTCTTAAAACATGTCCTAACCACTTTAATTCCTTTTCCTCAATTCTTTCAATTATGCTTTCTTCTGCTTCCATTATGTTTCTAATTTCCTTATTTGTGACACGTTCTAAACTAAATTATAACTAAAATTATAACAATACAATAGTTTTGTTTCCGAAATTGTAACATAATTTTTCGTTTTATTTTTATTTATTAATTTAATTACTTATGTTGTACATAAGCTTTTGTATCTCATGTTCGGTCGAGTTGTGTTTGTCTTTGGACAATGCCCAAGCACGAGCTGCTGATCATTTGAGTATATTTAAAATCAGTGTTTGTCTTTGGACAATGCCCAAGCACGAGCTACTGATCATTTGGGTATATTTAAAATGAGTTTACACTCATTTTAAATATACCCAAATGATCAGCAGCTCGTGCTTGGGCATTGTCCAAAACTCATTTTAAATATACCCAAATGATCAGTAGCTCGTGCTTGGGCATTGTCCAAAACTCATTTTAAATATACCCAAATGATCAGCAGCTCGTGCTTGGGCATTGTCCAAAACTCATTTTAAATATACCCAAATGATCAGCAGCTCGTGCTTGGGCATTGTCCAAAACTCATTTTAAATATACCCAAATGATCAGCAGCTCGTGCTTGGGCATTGTCCAAAGACAAACACAACTCGACCGAACATGAGATACAAAAATCATCATCTTGCAATACCATTGTCCCGTTTTCTTTTCGCCATATTTCTTTGCTGTGGGTCGTCATATTTCAATTCCTTCTGGATTTTTTCGTGTTGAGACTTGAAAGTAGTTTTGAAGTGCCTTAGGACAGGTTACTGGCCCGACGCTAAGTAGTCCAATGGTAGGGTTGCTACCTTTTAGTCTCTGTACAGATATTAGGATAACGCATTTACTCAGTACCCGATGGAACGGTTATACCGCCGTGACTCGGTCCTCAGAGCCTCGTTTGTGAAAACGGGCTGTACCACGAGAAGGTGAGGATGAGAATTGGGCAGGAGAGGTTATATACACGTCACTACCCCTTACAACCCGAGATACAAAAATGTAAGTAGTTATTATTCTATAATATTTCATTTTTTGGTAAAATGCCAAAACATGTAATCTCAAACTAGGAAAGCAAAGAAAGTGATTTTGACGTTGCGAAATAATAGGATAAAAATTATAAATATGATATTAAAAATTATTACAATAATGTTAATACAAAATTACGTATTTTATAGGTGAACTAATAATTATTTTGTAACCCTTGTTGGACAGTTGCCTTGTAATTATTTCATATCTGAAATTACCAATGGCTGAATTTTCGTAATGAAATTATATAATTTTTAGGTCAGAATTAATAATAATAATAATAATAATAATAATATTTTATTTATTCTGGTAGAGTTAAGGCCATGAGGCCTTCTCTTCCACACAACCAGCAAAAATTACAAATACATTATTACAGTACAGATTATACTAATTATGTCAACCATAAGCCCAGATAGCATTGTTATGGCAGTGAAGCTTGGACCATCAGAACTCAGATTGGTCGTCATATTACAGCCACGGAGATGAAATTTCTGCGACGAACTGCAAGTTATAGCCTTCTAGACCACCAAAGAAATTCAACAATAGCCAGAGAGTTAAACATCGTTCCTATATCTGAATACTCCAAGAATATAGAAACAATTGGCTAGCCCATATTCAGAGCATGGATCGTCACAGAATACCAAAACAAATTCTTCACTACATTCGTCGAGGCAGAAGATCTGTGGGTCGACCTTTTCTGAGATGGCGGGAGACCGTAACGGGCCACTGGGCCTAATACTTGAAAGGACGATGATGATGATGATGATAAGCCCAAGTTTCATTTAACAGAGATTTAGGCGCTCTCCCCCTACAGGGAAGAATTTGAACCATACTATTTTAGTTACACTTGTTTTCGTATAGATGTCATTTGAATGGTCCGTGGCCAGCGTTCCGCCTCATACTGACATCTAGGAAACCAAAGTAGTACTAGGACGGGAAAATTCAGTAAATTTTGCTTAGAGGCCTTTTCATTCAAGCTTAAGGATCTTTTACGAGCCTGAAAATCTTCAGACTCGGGACCTACGGCTTAAAGTCCCTCCCGGAGGATTTGCTGCTTTGATTTTTTCATCCAAAAAAATCCATTGACCCGAGCCGGGTTTGAAGTCGCGACACTCGGGACCAGAAACAAGAAGCTTAACCACTGCTAATCCACCGCGGCCGATATTATACTAATTATCTTCTTGTATTTTGTAAACCCATGTTTCCCTTAACAGAGATTTAGGCGCTCTCCCCCTAAGGGAAGAATTTGAACCATACTAATTTAGTTACTTGTTTTTGTATAGATGCCGTTTGAGTGGTCCGTGGTCAGCGTTCCGCCTCATACTGACATATAGGACACCAAGGCTGTACTAGGACGGGAAAATTCGGTAAATGTTGCTTAGAGGTCTTTCATTCAGGCTTAAGGATTATACTAATTATAAAGACTTAAAATGATATTAAAAGTTGCAGTGTAAACCTCATGTACAAACAACATTTTAGAAATAAACATAATAATAATAATAATAATAATAATAAACTAGGAACACCAATTAATACATGCACCTTACATCTGGTAGTGATCAAGACAAGAATAGAGTAAAAGTAAATTTAGATTTCTTTTAAAATATGCTAACATCAGGCAGCGCCTGATTCCGAATGGTAGGGAATTGCAGTTGCGAGAAGTGAATAGGCCTATAGTATAATAGCACGCATTTCAGAATTGAGCCTATGTTTAATTTCTTTGTGCATCTCATTCCTATTTGTGATTATTGTTCCCAGGTATTTGAATTCAGCCACTTCTTCAAAATTTTCCTCATTTGTTATTAGCTGTCCATTTCCATTATATAATGAATTTCTACATGTCCCAACTCCTTTCAAAAAACGTTAAACTGAAAATATATAAAACTATTATTCTACCAGTTATATTATATGGGTGCGAAACATGGACTCTTACTTTAAGGGAGGAAAGGAGATTACAAGTGTTTGAGAATAAAGTACTTTGGAAAATGTTTGGACCAAAGAGAGATGAACAGACAGGTGAATGGAGAAGACTACATAACAATGAACTACATGGTCTTTATAGGAAGCCAGATATAATAAGAACAGTTAAGTCTCGTAGACTGCGATGGGCAGGACATGTTGCGCATATGGGGAATGAGAGACGTGCATGGAAGCTTCTTGTAGGAAAGCCAGAGGGAAAACGCCCAGTTGGTAGACCAAGAATGAGGTGGGAGAACAACATTAACTATGATTTGAGGGAAGTAGATTATACAGGAAATGATTGGCAAGCATTAGCTCAGGATAGGGATATATGGAGAGCTTATGTCCGCGCGGTCATGAACCTACGGGTTCGATAGTGCCAGTGAGTAAGTAAGTAAGTATTTGTACGATTATAATATAAATTTAATAAGGTCCTCAATGGGCTATAGTGCCATTGAAGAAGAAGAAGAAGAAATATGTCATACGATTCGCTTTTAAGACTGTATGTATTTATAGAGGTCCATCATTGTGGTCTAGGGGTAGCGTCGCTGCCTCGTACCCAGCGATCCCATGTCTGGACTAGTTTCTTGTGTGATGGTTTTTCCTCACCTGTAGGATAAATGCCAGGAAACTTTAAAGCCCAAGCTGTCTCCAAACACCATTTGGTCACCGTAACCATCATTATCATATTGCTATGTTTAGTATGAATGTGTGTGTGAATGTGTCTTTTGTCTTAATGTTAAATTATCTTGGAGAATGTTCTTACATTGAGCTGATCACACATTCGGGAAGGCCCTTCATGTCCTTCATATGTGACCCATAGTTAAAATCCCTCTCCCGACATGTCATGTTACTGTTGGCATATGGCACGTAAAAGTTCCTATAAGACAAGAGATTAAACGTGCGTTAATGGAATAGGTTTGTACAATCTTGATAAAAACGGAAGACGATTACGTCCTATAAAACGTGGTAAATGTTAAATTCCCAACTTGTGCAACAATACAGAGCTAAATAATTTCAAAATTGCTTTGATTATTGAAAATAATGCACACGAAAACAAACTTCCATTTCTAATTGCGGTTTTTACTTACTCACTGGCACTATCGAACCCGTAGGTCCATGGCCGCTCGGACATAAGCTCTCCATACGTCCCTATCCTGAGCTAATGCTTTCCAATCATTCCCTGTATAATCTACTTTCCTCAAATCATAGTTAATGTTATTCTCCCACCTCATTCTTGGTCTACCAACTGAGCGTTTTCCCTCTGGCTTTCCTACAAGAAGCTTTCATGCAAGTCTTTCATTCCCCATACGTGCAACATGTCCTGCCCATCGCAGTCTACGAGACTTAACTGTTCTTAATATATCTGGCTTCCTATAAAGACCATGTAGTTCATTGTTATGTAGTCTTCTCCATTCACCTGTCTGTTCATCTCTCTTTGATCCAAAAATTTTCCTAAGTACTTTGTTCTCAAATACTTGTAATCTCCTTTCCTCCCTTAAAGTAAGAGTCCATGTTTCGCACCCATATAATATAACTGGTAGAATAATAGTTTTATATATTTTCAGTTTAACGTTTTTTGAAAGGAGTTGGGACATCAAGAGTCTCTGCAATGCATAATAGCAGGCATTTCCAGAATTGAGCCTATGTTTGATTTCTTTGTGCATCTCATTCCTATTTGTGATTACTGTTCCTAGGTATTTGAATTCAGCCACTTCCTCAAAATTTCCCTCGTTTATCATTAGCTGTCCATTTCCATTATATAATGCATTTCTACGTGTGACCAAATATTTAGTTTTATTGATATTTACTTCCAATCTTAATTATGGTTTTTATCCAACTATCGAATAGTTTTTAATATTATTTGTATATAGCATATTAATTTAAAATAAACACAATACAGAGATGAATGGATGTACCACATCAATACAATGGATAACAATAGAACTCCGAAACAGACTATTCATTACAAACCACTAGGACGAAGAAATGTTGGAAGACCCAGTAAAAGATGGATAGACCAAATCTAACATGAGATCGGAACAGACCAGCAGGTCTAATCCTTAATGTTTATGATGATGATAAATGTATGTCACTGATTCTCACGGTCTGAAAACATTTCTTATAAAAAGTAAGTTTATGTTTCTTGCTCAATGTATAAACTTACCGCATTCAATATTTCATGTCGAGTTTTATCAAATCACGTTAACTGGAATAAAAAGGGCGCAGTTTATTTATGAAAGTGGCGTCATCATCTATTGCAATGTGGAGCACCTTCTTGCATCAAGTTTCCAAGCGTCTGTTGCTTTACAAGATACTGAGAATCTCTACTAACAGAGCTCGACATTAAATGTTAAAATAATATTACATAGCCCACACATAAACTTAACACGTGTTTTAAAAAGTTTATATGTTTAAATCAAATAATTCAGATTCCCTGAGATTTTCTTCACGATATACAGTAAATAACATACAGAATCAAGACACGATTAATGAATTTTTTGCAAAAAAAACTGTTTATTATGCAGAAATCAATTTGTTTTCAGATATAATATAAGTACAGAGGATGCAATTATGACTGTCACCTTGAATGTAAATCATAAATTAGACTCAGGAAATAAATGCCTAGGAATTTTCTTAGATCTCGAAAAAGCCTTTGATACAGTAAATCGCAGCATACTGCTGGATAAATTAGATAAAATTGGCATTAAAGGAACCGCTTTAGAACTATTTAAATCGTATTTAAGTAATAGAAACTAAACAACCAAAATCTACGATAAATACAGTAGTATGCGTAATATTAATATAGGTGTCCCTCAGGGGACTGTTTTAGGACCAAGTTTATTCCTAATTTATATTAATGATTTACTCAAAATTAACTTAGAAACATTTTTTGGTTCTATATATGCATATGCTGACGACACGGTTGTCTTATTTTCCGGCTCTACATGGACCGAAACCATACATAATGCTAATAAAGGAATCAATGTAATTAAAGAATGGCTGGACTCAAATTTACTTTCTTTGAATATCTCAAAAACTACATTAATTCATTTTTCTTTAACATCACGCGGTATATATGAATTTCATTCTAACCCCAGTCACGATATTACAATACATAATTGCAATAACGCATATTGCACATGTCCACCCTTGAGAATATCAACACAAGTGAAATATCTAGGTATTATAATAGACCAATATTTAAGATACGACAAACACGTTTCCTTGCTTTGTAACAAACTACGTAAAACTATTCACAAATTTATTATCCTTCGATTATATTTACCAATGTATGTATTGCGAACTGTTTACTTAGCTCTGGTTCAATCGATAATCCAATACGGAATATTAGGTTGGGGTGGAATCGCAAATTCTATTCTTTCTCCCTTAACATTACTACAAAAACGAATCATAAAAATCTGCTTGCAAAAACCTTCAGATTACCCTACAAATTTAATTTATTTAGAATTCAACGCGCCAAATATTAAACAAATATTCAAGCATACATTGCTTACTTATTTTCATAAAAATAAAAACGAATTTAAAGAGCACAGTCAAAGTTTTTACAGCACCAGACAAAATACTACTTCTTTGCTACATGTTCCAAAATTTTATACAACTTCTGGATCTAACCATAGTAGATATCTAGGACCCAAATTATGTAATAAATTAATTAGATTCAATCCAGAACTAAGTAAACTAAACACTGCTGGTTTTAAAAAAGCAATTAAATTAATAATTTTTAATTAATCAAGTGAATAAAATTAATCATTTGAATATTTTAAAATAATAAATATAAATCATCTATTTTTGCTTATATTATTATAAATCAATATATAACTAATTACTTTCTTCTGTATTATTGGTTATAATCCATTACATTATATGATTTATATTATTTTATGTATATCATTCTCCATTCCATTAATTCTCTTGTTAGAATAAGTGTTATTCCCAATACATTATTATTTTTTATTTGTATGTGTCGTAATTTATGTAAAAATGAAACTGGCCCCAACTTTAAATGTATATATTCTATTTGTATTATTCATGTAACTGAACTGCACCCGAGCACGATCACTTGCTCATTCGGGTGTCAATACTGTGTATAACATTTATTTGTAAATAAAATGTATTCTTATTCTTAAGAATCCCGTTCTTCAGCCGATCGCTTTAAGGCATGATGTCTTGGTGCAGAGCTACGAGGCTAGAGTCCCCATGGGGAAGAATTTTTGGCTACTCTATGCCACCGTTGAACTATTGAATATTCGAACGGAGAACAAGTGTCTTTTAGTGTCTTGTGCTTCTATGTGATAACACATGTTCCTACAGCCAATTGCCAACATGTTTGCTCACATATAAGCGGACTCTATCCCAAGAGTGGGCAAGTTAGGGTGAGAAAATGGGCGAGCTAATACACCAGATTAGTATAGCGTTCACTTGTTTGTTAGCGGATTTTTGTGATAAGTTGGCTACACTCTCTAGTAATTACTAATTACATTGCAAATATGACGATTTCAGGTTACTTTCAGCTCAACTTCTCATATCATTTTTCACGTATTTTTTAGATAAAATCAACACAGATATATTTCTCTCAGGTAATTACTCACTTACTGCAATAATAAGTGGTGTGTTTTTCCTTTTTTATTTGAATTTATATTGGTGGCATAGAATTCCCGAAATGTTTAATGGAATTTCTGGCAGTTTGGAACCGGTGTCCATCCAGCATCATGAGGGATTTGGATAGCCGACATGCAGCCATATACTAGCTAGATGATCGTCCATTCAAGTGATTAACACATGTGGATATGATACCAGCAGCCGAATGGTAGGCCTTTTTAAACTTGTCGCGCCATGAAGTGGAATGGAAATTATAAATTGGATCCCTTTCAGAAATTGCTTAACCGAAGTAATTTTGTTGCGCTTACTTTTCTATATATGTCAGGAAGTAACAAGTAGTTAGCTTAACGTCTCAAAGAGACATCTATGGCATCTAAAGTATTACTTGGATGGGAAAGGCCGATAAATATTGTTTAGAGGCTCTAATTTTGATATGAAATTAGATTCAAGCAACATTAGATTCAAGGAACATTTCAGAGATTTCATTTACAATGGAGGAAAATCAAGTTACGCAAAACATGTAATTCAAGCTGGACACCATATGCATAACATCGATAACACCCTCACAATAGTACATAGAGAAAACATTCCAAAGAGAATAAATACACTGGAGGAAATCACAATCCTAAGAGAAATCAACAACAACCTGATTCTCAATGAATACACACCTAATCCACACAATCCTCTGTACAAAATTCTCACAACCAAGTCAGTGCTTCAACAAGGGTCAACAAGAACGCACCTAATGCATTCTGCTGATGATGGGACTAGTCCCGAAAGACCTACAGAGTTTTAAAAGAACTTAAGTTGAGGAGACGGACCTACAAGGTAACTATATTATAGTTTTTAACCATATATTATATTACTTCGAAAATCTTAGACTCGGTACCCAGGAAAACATTGACCCTTGGATTATCACATCCTAAAAATCTATCGATGTCGGCAGGAACCCCCTGACCACCGAGCAAGATAAATTATGCAATAAAGAGAAAATGTGAACGTAGAGAATTTGGAGGCTAAAATGTGAGTTACTGGTATTAGTATAATTTATTTACAATTAATACCCGGCGTACGCTGCTGCGCCTAAATAAATGAAAATTAATGTGTTTATATGTTTAGTTCAGTAAGTAAAAGGAAAAATAATTATTAATTTATATCGTAATTATTTTTTTAGATATACAGCGCTAAATACCCGGCACTGCTCGAGAAACTACTTATCCCGATCTTCTTGGCAAAAATGACCTGAAAAATACAGTTTATTATTGTGAGTTATCCGTAAAACATAAACATATGCTGTCGCGGACTTTTTTTTTAGATGTTCAATTCTATGAACATTAATTTGATCTATTTGTTAATGTAAATTGGAATAAACTCCTGAAGATCTTGAAGAAAATTGGCGTGAACAGGAAGGAGAGGAGGCTCATAAGTAGTATTTATATGAAACAGCGAATAAAAGTGAAGATAGGAGAAGAAATGTCAGAGGGAAGAGAAATTGGAGGAGGGGTGAGGCAAGGATGTCCTCTATCACCTACCCTTTTCAACATCTACCTGGAAGACCTAATGAAGAACTGCTTCAGTAATACGGGAGGCGTAAACATGGGAGGAAGAAGAATAAAGTGCGTAAGATTTGCTGATGATATGGCTTTGCTAGTAGAAGATGCTATGACATTGAGGAACATGCTGATGGAGCTGAATGACAAGTGCGAGGATTATGGGATGAAGATAAATATAAATAAGATGAAGGTCATGATTATAGGAAAGAAACAAAGGAAGATAAATATGAAGATTAAAGATGAGGTCATTGAGCAAGTGGAGAGCTTCAAATACTTGGGTTGTACTATCAGTGGTAAAATGAACTGCGGTCAAAAAGTAAAGCAGAGGATAGCAATGGCAAAAGAAGCTTCCAACAAGAAGAGAAGCATTTTCTGCGGACCTTTGGCAAGAGAAATAAGAAAGAGGCTGGTGAATTGCTTTGTGTGGAGTGTAGCATTATATGGTGCGGAGACGTGGACATTACGACGGAATGAGGAAAAGCGACTGGAAGCTTTTGAGATGTGGATATGGAGAAGAATGGAACGTATAAAATGGACAGACAAAGTAAGAAATGAAGATGTGCTAGACAGAGTGGGTGAAAGAAGAACAATGCTGGAACTCATAAAGAAGAGGAAAATAAATTGGATTGGGCACTGGCTAAGAAGAAACTGCCTGCTGAAGGATGCTCTAGAAGGAATGGTTAACGGAAAGAAAGAGGCAGAAAAAGACATCAGATGATAGACAATATTAAAATAAATTGTTTGTATGGAGATACAAAAAAGTAAAGCTAAGTCAAGGAAAGAGTGGAGAATGCTGAGTTTGCAGTGAAATACCTGCTCTTCAGCAAAACACTATGAATGAATGTTATGATTTAGGCAGCGTAAGCCATTTAAGGGTCTAAAATCGACTTTTTAGTGCACCCGCACTTTTTTTAATATCCGGCCCTATAGTATGTACGGTAATGTGACTTTTTAATTGACGGTAAAAGTAGTTTTTGTGTCCATTAAGACAGACAGACAGACTTACTGACGTTCATTTTTATACATAATGATTGATTCTAATACAAAGTATTAAATTTAAATAAATATATAGGTTAAAGTTGGAAGGTTTCAGTCAATAGTTATCGATTCCACAAATTAATATCTAATCAATCTCATTTAACAATTTTACTTTTAAAGAGTACAGCTTGAAGATGTTGTACATATCTTGAGAGAGAATGAAATTCCTAATGAACTGATTAGAGCAATAATATCAATTAATACACACTGCAAAACAGTAATCAAAGTAAAAGAACAGCAAACTGAAGAAATAACGCTCACAAAGGGCATCAGGCAAGGTGACTCTTTAAGTCCATTCTTATTTAATATTATAATGGATAAAATTATTGAAAACATACCACCACGTTTGGGTTATAAAATGGGAAACACTAGATTTCACTTAATATGTTACACAGATTATGTCGTTGTCCTTTCAGAATCTGAAGATAATTTACAAAGATCTTTACATCAATTTAATATAAATGCCAAAAAATACAATATGGAAATTAACACGAATAAAACAAAATGCTTAACAATATCAAAAGAACCAGTAAGATGGAAATTAGAAGTGGAAAGAAAAATCATAGAACAAGTGTCAGAATTTAATTATTTAGGTGTATTAATAACAAACACTAAAAATTTAATAAAAGAAGTAAAGAAACAAGTTGATAAAGCAGCACAAATATCAGGATCTATGAAAGATTTAATTTGGCGCAACAAACATATGTCAATAGAAAGCAAAACCCGCATATACAAAATGATAGTTCGACCAGTTATCGTATATGGAGCAGAAACTAGAGCTGATACAACAAAAACTAAACAAATAATAAGCACATCCGAAATGAAAATCTTAAGAACTATTCAGGGGAAAACATTATTTGATAAAATACACAACATGAAATTAGGGACAACTGTCATATTCAAGACATAACCAAATTTATTATAAATAGACGAAAATATTGGAAGGGTCATATAGAAATAATGGAAGAAAACCGGCTTGCAAAAAGAGCTAAAGAAGATAGACCAATGGACGGGAGAAGAACAAGAGGAAGACCTGCCAAGAGATGGATAGACAGTGAATGTACATCCAGTACGTCTTCCTCCGAGGAGTGATTTTGGAAATAAACAGGATGAAAATCCTACAAATTAAGTTTAAGAAGAAGAAGACTTTTAAAGAAATTGCCACACCCTTATTCAATATTTGTGTGCAACATATTCTGTAAAAGTGATATATTTTAATGATTCGTTTCTTCTACTTCTTCGGCTTTCCCCCACTTATAGGTTTGCCGTCTTCAGTTTCCATTTATCTCTATCACTCCAATGTCCCTCTTCCAAATTCCTATCCTGCATTATTGTTCTGACGTAGGTTTTCCATTTCCATCTTGGTCTGCCACGTTTATTTCTTCCAGGAGGTGACATTGGTATATATTTTTTGGCCATCTTTCATTTTCTATTCTTTGATTCGTTTCACTAATTGATTTCCATGCAATCAACCGCTGTGGTCTCGGAGTAGTGTCGCTGCCTGATACCCATTGGGCCCGGTTTCGATCTCCGGTTGGGACAAGTTTCCAGGGTGTGTTTTTTCGGGTTTTTTCTCACCAGGAAGAAAATTGTGAGGAAACTTTAAGGCCCAAAAGATCTCGTCCACCATCTAGCCATCGTTATCCTATTCGCCATATTTAGTAAGAATGTGTGTGTGTGAATGGTATGTTATGTCTTAATGTTGTGTTGTCTCGGAAGAGGCCTTGGATTAAGCTGACCACTCACTCCATGTCCTTGTGTGTTCAAAAATATATACTTAAAATCCCTCTCCCGACAGGTAATGTCACAGGTGGCACGTAAAAGTACCTATAAGGCGAAAGATTAAACTTTGTTAATGGAATGGTTTTTATCCGTTTTCTCATTAAGATTACATGTCATAACATATTATTCCATACCCCTATTTCTTTTTAAAACTGGGTTATGATGTAACTTTAACAGCTGACATATCATATATATATATATATATATATATATATATATATGTTATATTGCAGATTTTCGCGGATATAAGTATGAATAAGAAAGTTTTCTTGGGTTTTCCGCGTCTTGGATTCAAGTTCGGCCCCTGGCCACTGATTCCGACGTTTCGGCATGATCCCACAAGCCATTATCAAGGAATGATAAGTTCGAGTCACAGGTTTAGGTCTTATATAATTAAACAAATAGAATTTTCGCTGTGGTCCGTTTTCTTAATTCAAAAGAAGCGAGGAAGACAAATAGGGAACGTGAAAGGTATTCTCAAAAATCAGGGAAGTCTGATCATTAGGATTGCTGATTTACCTGAAAGTTTAAATTTAAATATAGTTATAGTTGCCGCCAGTTTTCTTTTCTCGCAACTAAACTAGATGACTGGAATTTCAGGTAAACTTAGAGTTGTTAAGTTCATGGTCAAACGTAAGTGCATTTTCATATCAAAACGTGGCATTGACGTAATGTTCTCTTGATATACAGCAAAGCTTTCAGGGATCTAAAAGTAGTTGGTTATTAACTGACGTTATTCAACTTTGATTCATATACGTGGAGTCCGCCAATAAATTTAAATAAGCAATAAAACTGTTCTTATAAAAGTGTTTGGTTTTTCTCCATCCTCCCCCCCCCCAGCAAGATACATACAGGATGTAAGGCCATTAATTTAACTGCCATAACTAACTCAGTGACACTATCGAACCCGAGGTTCATGGCCGCGCGGACATAAGCTCTCCATATATCCCTATCCTGAGCCAGTGTTTTCCAATCATCCCCTGTATAATCTACTTCCCTAAAATCATATTTAATGTTAATCTCCCACCTCATTCTTGGTCTACCAACCTTGCGTTTTCCCTCTGGTTTTCCTACAAGAAGCTCAATGCGTGGATTATTCATGCCATAAAGAATAAGAAAGGTCTTCACATTTTTTTAAATACAATATTTAACTAATTATTAAAGTTTACAATTTTGAACAAGAATGTTCTATAGCAACTGCTAGAACTACAGCAGGGGCTTCCACCGTTTGTTTGAATCGACTTGCATTGCCAAAAGCAAAATCAAGATTTTTTACTCTTTCTCTAAGTTCTTTTGCAACTTTACTATCTTCTTTTATAAGTATGCTACTTTCTTTAGATACGGATTTTTTCTTTGATTTCTTTTATCTTTTCTTTTCTTTAGTGATAGTTCCTGTAGGAGCATCACTAAATTCAAAAGCTGATTTTGATTCTATTTGTTGTTGATAGACAAAACAAGCATTTTGTATTTCAGTAGCACAAGCTCTCAATTCAATTAGAAAATTGGTAATTAATTCGAGTCCCGGCTCAAATTTACCAATAATCTTGTTTAGTCGATCCAAGCAGTGGTGTGTGAGTTCCCCAGCTGACTCGGACCACTCAAATTCTTGGTAGGTTTGAAAATAACTGATAATAATCATGAACGTTCCCCGGATCTGGTGAAGAACAGCTTTTATTTCTTCACCTTCACTACGTTTAACATGAAGCAACAAGCTTCTCAAATTTTTCATCTGCGTCCTCCCAATAATTGAGAGGTCCGGGTTCTTCAATATCCATTGACCCGCTTATATCTGGCATAGATGCCATGCTTGGTATTCCAAGACTTAGTTCATACTATACAAGGTACACTGAATACACTTGCCACCAATACTAGGGTTGAAATTAACACAAAAAACACTTTGCGTTGAACTATAACACTTATTGATGCCACAAAGCACACGATATTTATAATAGTGCTAATTTGCACTTTAACAATGGACCGGGCAAGTGCCCGGTCTCAAAGGCTACCACGCACTTTAATTGGCCAATAGGATCACTTTTTATTTCGACCAATCACAGCACACTGAACTATCGGTCACCATCCACGCACAAGACAGACTCGATGTCGTGGCACAATAGCAGTCTTTGACGCTCGTGTTGTCTCACAGTAGCGGAAGCTGCTGCTGGTATCGGCAGAGCCGATTCTCGCTGTTCTAGTAGTGTTCAATGATGTAGTATCTATGAATGCTCAACGTAGAATGATAATGAAAGTAAAAGCTTGAGATGTGAGGCATTTTATACGTTGTAATGTGGTACGGATACAGTAATGTTATGTGAACGGTCCAATGATATGTACAACTTCTCTAGCAGCGTTCCTCGTATAAGAGCTAGATTTTCACTACACTACATTTAACATATCTTCAATAGCTAAAGATTATGTTTTACGATTTTCGAATTCGGGAAGCTGATTCCTAGTTTCCTATATAACACAGGCCAGCGACGATTTTGTGGTATGAGATATTTTAATGAAAATAAGTCAAGTCAACCCCCCTGAAAACAGAACTGTTACTAGTTTTATGAATCACGTACAGATTCTACACAATTCTATTTTTAACACAAACAATAAGAGCTCGCGTTCCACAACTTGTATGCGGTATATACGTGCTGCATTACAATATGTATGCACCAAAAAATAATACAATTGCATAATATAACCACTGAGTTTATTCACACTAGTTTGAAATTGTGTTTAACTGAGGGTAAGTTCATCCTACGATCCTATCCTGGTTACATTACACAGTTTCCGGCAAAAACTGAGGAAGCAATGGTCCGCCAGCACATGGGCCAGATATTGCAATTCCAATACCATCAATACATTACAAGAGAGTAGTACCAGCATTCCTTCTATCTCCAGCATAGAAGAGGATTTCAATTTCTCACTACAATGCAAAGACACATTCTGCGTCCTATTAACTGATCAAAATTGAACGATTGGGTACGCGATTTGGGTCTTATAAAAGAAAATGTGAACGTTTAGGTTCGAGATTTAACGAGGACAATCTTTTAGCTCCTCATACAACGTTTTATTATCATAGACAACGTGAAGAGGAATTAAAAAACTATTTCGTAATGGGGGGAGTAATGTACTATTGTTATATCCCTGACTGAATGGTTAACATAAGTAACGCCACGAGTGATTTCCAAATTATCGATAAAGTGAGGAGTGAATTTATCTGCAGAATTTGGAAATCAAGAGTGGCATTTGTTAGGACTATTTAACGGATAAAATTAAGCTGTTTACTCACAAATCATTATTTAACTATAGTTATTTTAAAATATTTATATATTTAATGTAAACGGCGATGTTTGAAAACAAATGAGAAGCGATAGGTACGCTTCATCTGCTTCTTTCGTTTATCACTGCTACCAGATCATACTATTTATTGCCAAAGGAACGCAATATTCTAAGAATGCTCTCTAGTGGAGAAAAATGAAACACATCAAACTGTATATTAATTAATTTCTGATGTCGTATGATGTAAATATGACAATTATATTTTTCTGGATTGTTACCTGGGAAAAAACACATTTAAGAAAGTGCAAACAGTGGTTTCTTTTTTTGGTGGTATAATCAATTGCTACAAATATTTTTATATTAACTCCCGCATGCGGCATGTGTTGACAATCATGCACTATATATACAATCTGGTAGCCGTATTCCTCGTGGGTTCAGTCACTGCAAAATAATGGTCAGACCTGTTCAGTATATTAAAAAGGAGGAGCCTTCTTTAATATGGTAATTATAACACTGATAAATATTTCGTGAAACACGACTCTGATTGGTTGCAAAACAGAAATCATTGAAACGTGATTGGCCATTGAGTCTCATTTGGAGCATGAGTTAAAATAGTCTATGGAAGAGTTTATAGACCGTAGGATTGGCGTATATTTATTGATTCTAGCAAAATAAGTCTAAAGACCGTTCTTCTGCACAATGCGAATAAATTAACTTCAGTTCCAGTAGTTCTGTCAGTGTACATGAAATAAACATATACAAGCATGTGTAATATTCTAGAAAAAAATGAATACAAGTGCTACGTGTGCTGTGACCTTAAGGTGTGTGGTATTTTATTGGGGCTACATTGAGGGTAGAAGAAATTTCCGCATTTTTTGTGCAAATGGGAGTTCTAGAGCCAGGAAAAGGCACTGTAAAGTTATTAATTGGCTGAAAAGAAAACAACGGTACCAGGGTAAAAACATTTAATAAATCGCCCATTAGTTGTCTTATGTCGGTGAATAACCGCACACTACATCGGTCGGTGCACCAAATGCTAACTAGCGTTGTTTCCTCTGGAGTGGAATGTATGCACCGAATCCATAGGTGCTGGGTGTGACTAAAAGATGTACCACGTGGCTTTATATAACAGCAACACGAATTGTAGTTTGAATTATTAACAAAACTTTATTGAGATGGATACTTAGCTTCAATTAATGTGCTGAGGTCTCGTTGTGTAGACCGTAGTTGGTGTGAGTGTCCCGCTTGGTGAGCGAGACGTGAAGTGAAGTGGTCCGACTAGAGACCGACGTGAAAAGTGTTGTGGTCAGCTTGGTGACCGAAGCGATTGTGTGAGTGTGTGTGCGTCCACGATAGGATCGCGTGACTACAGCGTTGCAACATGTAGCCAATGATTGCTGCAGCATTACATAGATGCCAGTCTTAACACATCAAGGAGTGAAATACTCCGAGAATAAACCAAGGAGGCTAGAATAAACCAAAATGAAATGAAACAAGTTGATTCCGAAATAAAATATTGCTACCTCCTTTGCACATACAACTCAGATTAACAAAGCAATTTGTTTACGTTTTGGACAGAAATATGCATTGTTACCAATACAAAACCATTCTATTACTGTCAGAAGCAAAAGTGAAGGAAGATTTTTTATGACCACGGATTAGCAAACTTATTAGCAATGTTACTTTAAAAAACTTCATGTCTGACTTGGAACTACAAGCTTGGGAATCATGCAAGAACTTCATTGAGAAATTTCTGGTCAATATGAGAAAATTGTAAAAACCACGCTCGAAAAATTTAGGTTACTGGGATGTGAGCTTGAAGTTAC
This sequence comes from Diploptera punctata, assembly GCA_030220185.1. Taxonomy (NCBI): domain Eukaryota; kingdom Metazoa; phylum Arthropoda; class Insecta; order Blattodea; family Blaberidae; genus Diploptera; species Diploptera punctata. Next base: position 164,181 of record JASPKZ010008079.1, read on the forward strand.
ACTTCCTCCGCTCTCAACTTCAACATTTCCCAGAGAATTTAGAAGCACTGAGTGAAGAATACGGTGAGAGATTCCATCAAGATATAAAAGAGATGGAAACAAGGTACCAGGGTTTATGGGATGTCTCCAAGATTGCCAATTACCATTTGTGTTTGGTAAGAGAAAATTCTCGGTACGAGCACAAACGCTAATCAACTCGCCGTTCGTTTCTTGTTAAGCTAAGTAGAAAAATGGAGATCTTAAGGTATATTAGTAGAGTTTTATTTATTTTAAACGATTTCAACTGCACAATTGATATTGTATCAAGCCTCTGTAGTTTTTACAGCAATTTAAATGATTATGGCTATTATATAATACAAAAAGTAATTTAAATATTTAAATTCAACATGACAAGAAAACCTTACGTGATGTAAAAAATCTGTTAACATATTCTAAAATAGCACACCGAAATTACGTTTACAGACCTGTTAAACCCTGAAAAAAGTAATAAATTAGCAGGTCTGTGTAGTCGTTGAGAAAATGATATACACTTGTAACCTTCTGTGTGAATAAAATTGTCATTACATATTTCTTGCCTCATTTAAATTACGACGAATATTTCCATAAATTATTAACACATTAGGGTAATCAGAGTTTTTTAATTGTGCTGGACATTTTTTCAACGCAATAATTAGCCGAAACGTCATAGGAATTCAATGCATATGGTTTAAGAGGGAACAAACAACTCTGTTTAGCAATTAGATACAAAAAATTCATTAAGGTGCCAAGAAGTATTTTTCCCCCCATTTTTCTGCTATGAAGGAAAATTAATTTGGAAAAAAAATATCATAATGTTAACAGATTCCGGGCTATGTGGCCGTGGTCTATAGCTGGTGTTTCTTCCAGACGTTTCTCCCTCAACTGCGGAGGGCATCTTCTGTGGCGAGTGCTTCTAGGTGATGTTACTTTGTAGTAGAATCGGCCGAGTCACCTACAAGCACTCACCACTGAAGATGTCCTCCGCAGTTGAGGGAGAAACATCTGGAAGAAATACCAGTTATAGACCACGGCCACATAACCCGGAATCTATTAACATTATAATTACCGGCCGTGAAAGCCTGCATTCCACAAGAAAAATAGCGTGTTGTAGCGCTGATGAAATGAAAGATATGAACTCTGAATAGATAAAATCAGTTCCGAATTTTTGCCAAAAATCTATATACTCGTATCAAAAACGAATGTAAATATGTCTGTCTGTCCTTTATGCAATCCGATTGTGATGGAGCTTTTTGCAAAATGTTCAGAAGTTTCCCGGGAAGGTTTTAGGCTATAAGAGAGCTGTAATACTCAACTCTTTCACCCTTAAAAATCACCCTTTGTAGTGAAAAAAGTGGTTTCGGATTTTTTTGGGCCATTAAATGATTTATGCTGCCTAAACCATAACATATAAAACAAATTAATGCACAGGATTGAATATCTAAAAAAATCTACAAAACGTCTCCGACAGCATATGTCTATCTATTACGAATAACTTATAACTATTTTTAACTCTCAACTCATTGATGCCAACAAGTTCGGGATGACAGATTCCCGGGCAAGTGTAGCAGCGCACGGCAGGTATTCTTTTTCGGATAACTCTTAATAACCACTTTTGTCTTTCAGCTTATTTATGCCCAGAGGATGGGATTAAGTAGATTCCCATGCAACGCCGGGTAATCAGCACGGGATACCTAAAAATTATTTCGATATAAATGTGTAATTATATTTTTTTACTTATTCCACTATACATAAAAACATATTTAATTTATTTAGGCGTAGCAGCGCATGCTGTCTGTTAGCTAGTGAATAAATAAAAACGACGAAAATGTTTCGTTTTTTACCATTGCATTAGTAGTTTTAAGAAACATTTTGTACCGTCGAGGTTATTGTTAAATATTCAAAACAATAAAAGTTGTACCTGTATTGGCACTTCTCAACAAATTTAATTTATTTAAAATTTTCAACTAGGCCTTTCGGACCCGGTTCCGTTTTCATGCTCGTTAAATACAATCAGTAGCAAACAGAACAGCATTGAAAATGGAACCGGTTCCGAAAAATCTAGCTGAATGTTTTTAACAAATTAAATTTGTTGAGGACGACTGCCATCACAGGTACAACTTTTATTGTTTTTAAATATTGTATTACTAGGCCCGTAAGCATTGTACTGACTTTTTCGGTGCTTAAATTATATCATTTTATAACAATGAAATATCATGGACTATTATCTCTATAACTACGTGAAGCCTGACTTTTATTAAATACAAACTTAGCTTGTCTCATACAAGCTCCTAATTGGCAGAGCTGTGGCTGGGCCCTGGTTTACAGACAATTTTATCTTTCCTTACGCATACCACTCGTAGGATAAATATAATCATTAATACTTTTAAATTACAACCAATCATCTTTTTATATGAACGACTGATCATAAGGGGATCGGGAACGTGCTCTACAGCATGCAGATCTCAAGTACAAGCTAATTACAAGACAGCTATATAATTCGTAATAATCAGACATCAAGATTTTGAACTAAAATATAAATTTAATTAATACTGAATGAAGAACAGACAATGTAATTAGCTATCTAAACTTAAATATAAACATAATAAAAAGAAGAATTGTGATTTAAATATAACATTGGTATTCATAATAAGTTCTTACATTCTTCTTCCACTATCGTACTTAAAGTCTAATTTAATGTCGAGACGTGGAATAATCTCATTATAAGACAAATGTTTCATATTTCATATGTTTACTTCAGAATTTAAATTGTTTCTTCCTGGCTATTTTTTTCCTGGTCCAGTGCTTACATTTAGCTCTACTGTCCCATTCACAAAAGATATAGGGTATTTAACAAATCCCGATTATTGACCAATAATAACAAGGATCAATTGTAGAACGCTGCAAACACTCTATTTATGTTCTAAATATATAATTTTATCCAAAATAAATTTCAATGTATCGCAATATACTTTCCAGTGTGCAAGAAGGATGCCAAGAAAAATTTAATTCATTTTCCTGTAAATTGTAATACAATTTCCAGGTACTATATATATATATATATATATATATATATATATATATATATTTATTTATTTATTTATTTGCTTTAATATCTATGTAAGAATTTAAGAGTTGCTCTTCGGAACGTGCAATTCTCTAACTGGATAATTTAACTGAGAATGTGTACATGCTGCTTTGAGTCTTCATAAGTTCACCCGTAGATTGAAAGTTCATATTTAATGACCATGGTTCGTCTTCAGTACTCGAGTCTAATATCTTTCATCGCCAAGTTTTTAAGATCGGAAAGGAACAGGTGTTTCCTCATGATTCGAAACAGAATAAATAGAAGAGTCGAAATTATAGATTATTTTAAAGAATGTTTATTCTTTTTCGTTATACCAGCGACGCTGCACAAAATATAGCAACATTGCATTGGTGTACCAATCGCTAATAACTTCTGTTTGCCATAAAGTCACCTAGAACGTACATAATGGGAAGATTACATTTTATCCAGATCACCAAGTGGCGTGCTAAAATACCCCTTATATGCATTTCTGTAAAAGTCTGTTGTATTTCTTCTCTATTTTTAGGAACATATTTTACAAAACAAACGAGGGCTATTTAGATTTTAGATTTAGATTTATTTATTTAGCCTGGTGGAGTTAAGGCCATGTGGCCTTCTCTTCCACTCACCAGGGCAAACATATATCACATCAGAATATAACAATCACAACGAACTCTAATATTAAATACTAAATAAAAATTTGATCAAAAAGATAATATCCATTTATATTATGATCTATAATGCAACTATTTAATGTTAGTTAAAATTAAGACTAAAACTAATAATAAAATGTATACAAGCAAGACATATTAAATTGTCCCTGTCTAATGTATATATAAAACAAAGAAAAATAATGAGATATAGAAAACTAATTTTACGTTTGTACAATATTTAAAACAAAACAAAAGAAAATATTTGTTAATCTTAATATTATTTTCATAGATAATTAAATTTATTAATTGTTAAAAGAATACTATCAGTGAGGTGTATAAGTTAGTTTGTCATTAAATAATTCTTTAATTTGTTTTTGAAGGATGTTATAGTTTGACAGTCTCTGACATAGGTCAGAAGGGAATTCCATGTTTTGGTAAGTGAGACCGTAAAAGATAATGAATAATATACAGTGTGATGAAGAGGGATATAAAGGACAATGTGCTGATGGGATCGAGTGTCAAGATTATGTGTGTCGGATAGTCTGATGAAGCGGCGTGATAAATAATTAGGCGATGATGTTTGAAGGATTTTATAGAGAAGGGATAGTGAATGGACAGTTCTACGATCTCTTAGACGAAGCCACGATAATTGTTCCAGGGACGGTGTAACATGATCAAATTTGCGAATACCACAAACAAAACGTGCACAAGAATTATGAACACGTTGAAGTCTTTGAGTGTAAATAATATTTAAGTCTGTAAAAAGAGTGTCACAATAATCAAAATAGGGCATTGCAAATATTTCTACTAACAATTTCCTAAGAGCGAATGGCAGACAATTTCTTACGCGATTTAACGAATGTATTATTGTGAACACTGTTTTGCATGTATGGTTTATTTGTGTATTCCAATTTAAGTTGTTGTCAATAAATACTCATAGAATTTTTACGGTCTCACTATAAGGGATTTGTCCATTTAGTGACACATGCGTGACTGTGTTTAGGTTAATTGTAGATAATAGTCTCTGGTGACCCATAATGATTGATTGTGACTTTCTAGGATATAATTGCAGTCCATATTTAACTGTCCAAGTCATTAGTGAGTCAAGATCCTCGTTAATTTTGGCAACAGCGTCATTTAGAGAATATTTGTCTGTGTGGATTTAGATTTGCATGTCGTCTTCAAATAAATTATGTTTGCAATGCTTTAGGGAGTTAAATGTGTCATTTATGTAGATTGAAAAAAGTAAAGGTCCAAGCACCGAACCCTGTGGAACCCCAGCTTTACAGAAGGACCAAGAAGAACATAATGCATGATTTCCTACAACAGATTGCTGGCGCTCATGAAGGTAGGAATTGAACCATTGCGTGGCACTATCAGAGAGTAAGAGGTTTTTAAGTTTATGCAACAATAAGTCCAAGTCTACCGTGTCGAATGCTTTACTAAAGTCCAATAATGTAAGAATGGTAAGTTTTCGATTATCAGCAGCTTCGCGTATGTCTTCGCAAATATTTAGTAGAGCAGTATTTGTATTGTGTCCTGTCCTGAAGCCGGACTGAAATTGATCTAGATGGTTGTGTTCATTTAGGTAGTCAGTCAGTTGTTTATGGACTAATCGTTCCAGAGCTTTTGAAAGGGTAGGTAAAATGCTAATGGGTCGAAAGTCGTTCGGAGTTAAGGGCATTTTAACTTTAGGCAGTGGGCGTACGGGGGCTTGTTTCCACAATGAGGGATATGTAGAAGTTTGTAGTGAGGAGTTAAAAATATGAGTTATAGTAGGTAGTATAGCGTCGATTATTTTATTCAGTAAAGTAATATTTATATGGTCAGTTCCTTCGGCTTTGGTTTTTATTCGCATGATGGCTTTCTTTACGTCTTAATCTGTAACATATGAGAAGTGGAAATGTTCTCTGTCTGGTTGATTTGTCAATGATAATTCATTTATTGTTTGTTCTTTATCCTTTGGAGTAGTAGATATACCTGTGAAGTGATTATTGAATGTGTCCAGGGAAACGGGTAATTTGTCTACCTGCGTGTCTTTTCTCCCAATTCCCAATCTATTCAAGTTTTTCCAGATTTCTGAAGTATTGGTATCTGTTAGGCTGTATAAATGTCTAAGTTTGGCGTTTCTTATAGCTTGAGTTGTCTTGTTACGTAACTGTTTATATTGATTGAGATTTGTGTATGTTTTGTCGAGTCTACATTTCTTATGTGCTGCGTCTCTATCAGCCATCAAGTTACGAATTGAAAGAGTCATCCAGGGTGTAGGGCGTCGTTTCACGAGTTTAGTTTTTAGTGGGGCGTGTCTGTTGTATAATTTTAGTATAAAGTAATTTAGTGCTTCAACTTTTTCATTTACAGAATGCAGCGTCCATATTGAATGCCACGGCATCTGCATAGCTTCTTCAATTAGGGCTGCATTATCTATATGTTTTAAGTCTCTATACGTACTACGTGGGGGCACGCTGTAGCGTAGTGTTAAATCACTGAGCTACAAGCCGGAGGGTCGAGGATTCAAGTCCCGTTGGGGTCAGGATTTTTAAACTGACCCAAACCCTCTGGCGGCACTATGGTCCTGGGGTCGACTCAGCTTATAACGGAAATGAGTACCAGACGCTTGTTCTGGGGGTAAAGGCGTACGTCACGCAGGGCTGACAACTCGGCTGACATAAAGTGTCGATTGTCTAGAAAAAGTGGGAGCCTTAACCTCCTACTACCCCAAGGGCCTCCGGGCCTGTTGTGGGATCAATTGCATACGTAGTACGCACCGTTGTGACGATGAGACATGTTTGACGCTCAAACTAATAAATTAAAAATATATGAAGGGTCCGGGAAAGAACCAGATAAGTATTTTTTTTTTGTCGACATGAAGTTTGAGGAATCATTGCATTGTCCATGCACAGAACTACCATTTAGAAGTGTGAAACAGTAAGGTAAACAGTTTAGTCATCTACTTCCAATATTTGTCACGCAAGTAAGAAAGTATGAATATTGTACAACTAGAAAAACATTTTCTAAGCTTCAAAGAAAAAGTAACTTTCCTGGTTTTCCCCTGTGTTTATTTAAGAAATAACAAATCTAACGAAACATTGTGTGATTTTATAGAGATTTCTTGTTACTTCCCATACATTGATTTCATAAGTACCGTATTAAAGAAATTTCAATATAAAGACATACATATATGTACTAATGTAAAGAGCTCGATACTGCTTCTCTCTTGTTAATAACATACAGCTATTTTAATTATTCTTATATATAATAGTTGACTAATAATAATGTATATAATGCCATATCGTATGTAGTAGGCATTATCACAAGTAATGCCACGAGTGATTTCCAAATTATCGATAAATTCACGACTTACGAAGTGAGGAGTGAATTTATCTAGAGAATTTGGAAATCAAGAGTGGCATTTGTTAGGACTATTTAACGAATAAATTTAAGCTGTTTACTCACAAATCATTATTTATCTATACTTATTTTAAAATATGTATATATTTAATGTAAACGGCGATGTTTGAAAACAAATGAGAAACGATAGGTACGCTTCTACTGCTTCTTTTGTTTGTCTCTGCAACCAGATCATACTATTTATTGCCAAAGGAACGCAATATTGCAAGAATCCAGTGGAGAAAAAATGAAACACATCAAACTGTATTCATTTCTGATGTCGTATGATGTAAATATGACAATTATATTTTTCTGGATTGTTACCTGGGAAAAAATACATTTAAGAAAGTGCAAACAGTGGTTTCTTTTTTTGGTGGTATAATCAATTGCTACAAATGTTTTTATATTAACTCCCGCATGCGGCATGTGTTGACATTCATGCACAATATATACAATCTGGTAGCCGTATTTCTCACGGCTCAGTCACTGAAAAATAATGGTCAGACCTGTTCAGAATATTAAAAAGGAGGAGCTTTCTTTAATATGGTAATTATAACACTGATAAATATTTCGTGAAACACGACTCTGATTGGTTGTAAAACAGAAATCATTGAAACGTGATTGGTCATTGACTCCCATTTGGGGCATGAGTTAAATAGTCACTGCGATACCTTTTACAATATGAATGGTTCAGGTAAAGGCCAAGTTTGGCCAAATTTGAGATTGAATCTCCTTTTATACGTGTAATGCGGGTATAATATTTTGCACTATATATTCTGTGAAACATAGGAAAGGAAAAAACGAATTATTTATTTCAATTATATAAAATATTTTAACATGTTCATTTCACAGGAATACAATGTGCATTCACTTAATCTAAAGTTCAATGCATATTATAAATAACTGACTAGCTTACTTACTGTCACTGCCGAACCCGAAGTTTCATGACCGTACGGACGTAAGCTATCCGTACATCCCTTTCCTGAACTAATGTTTTCCAATCATTTCCTGTATAATTGAACTCTCTCAAATCGTGGTTAATGCTATTATCTTTCTTGACCTAATGGGAATTTTCTCTCTTGTTTTCCTGCAAGTGCCCATGCCCCTCTTTCATTTCCCATTCATGCTACACGTTCTATCTATCGCAGTCTACAAGAGTTAACCTGTTCTCATTATATAAGATTTTTCATTAATTTTATATATTCACTACTATGAAGTTATTTGCATTCACCTACTGTCTGTCGTCTATCTTTGGTCAATAAATGTTCCAAAACACTCTATTCTTAAAATACTTGTAATAACTAACTAACTCACTGGTTCTGACGAACCCGTAGGTTCATGGTCGTGCGGACATAAATACTCTATGCATCTCTATCATGAGCTAATGTTTTCCAATCATTCCCTGTATAATCTACTTCCCTCAAATCATGGCTGTTATTCTCCTACTTCATTAATCGTCTACCAACTGGCGTTTTCCTTCTGTTTTTCTACAAGAAGCTTCCATGCCTTTCTTTCATTCCCCATTTGTGCTACATGTCCTGCCCATTGCAGTCTACGAAGTAACTATTCTTATGATATTCGATTTCCTATAAAGATCGTGCAGCTCACTGTCATGAAGTTTTCTCCATTCGTCTCTGTGTGCATCTCTCTTCGGTCTAAAAATGTTTCTCAGTATTCTCAGAAACTCATAATCATTTCTTCTCCCTTAAAGTAAGCGTCCACGTTTTGCATCCGTATAACAGAACTGGGAGAATAACATATTTATATATCTTCAGTTTAACTTTTTTTTTAAGTTTGAACGACGAGAATCCCCGTAAAAATATGTTTGCGCGATAGTGCGTTTTGTCATACTTGCAGCAATGGCGACCATGATTGAAAGTTCAACTTCCTACATTTCGGGGTTGCCAACCTAAATAACTATACTGTAATATTACATATTCCAAACTACGTGAGGTCTTACTTTAAGAGAGGAAATGAGATTACAAGTATTTGAGAAATTGTTGGACCAAAGAGAGATGAACAGACAGGTGAATGGAGAAGACTACATAACAATGAATTACATGGTCTTTATAGGAAACCAGATATAATAAGAACAGCTAAGTCTCATAGACTGCGATGGGCAGGACATGTTGCGCGTATGGGGACTGAAAGACGTGCATGGAAACTTCTTGTAGGAAAGCCAGAAGGAAAACGCCCAGTTGGTAGATCAAGAATGAGGTGGGATAACAACATTAACTATGATTTGAGGGAAGTAGATTATACAGGGAATGATTGGAAAGCATTAGCTCAGGATAGGGATGTATGGAGAGCTTATGTCCGCGCGGCCATGAACCTACGGGTTCGATAATGCCAGTGAGTGAGCAAGTAAGTAAGTAAGTAAGTAAACTACGTGAGGGAAGTAAAACCACTGCCCTTTATGTATACTATGTAAAATGTATATACAAAAATAAATCCAAAAGGTAGTGTTAATATACATTATACGAAACATATAATTGTATTTTAAATGAACTTAACTTAATATGAAACAATGTAAAACAATAAATACGTACTTGCAGCCATTTTATGACTAATTGGTTTCACGCCTGTTGTAGTCTCAACTAATAAACATTACCCACACTGTTAAATTTCATCAGTTATTTATAATGGACGCAAATATTTCCAACAAATATGTTATTATTTTTCTATGATTTATTATTTTGAAAACATCATCGCGCAAAAAAATAATGTAAAACGCACATTTGTGAAGTGCTTTACAGAATCTCGGAGATTAAAAACCATGGTAATAAAAGATTCCGGGCTATGTGGCCGTGGTCTATAACTGGCGTTTCTTCCAGACGTTTCTCCCTCAACTGCGGAGGGCATCTTCAGTGGCGAGCGCTTACAGCTGTTGTTTCCCTGTCGTAGACTCGACTGCGAATAATTCGTTGAGGGAGAAACGTCTGGAAGAAACGCCAGTTATACACCACGGCCAGATAGCCCGGAATCTTTTATTACCATGATTACCGGCCGTGAAAGCCTGCATTCCACTATTAAAAACCATGTTATCGCTCGGTTTTTAAACATTTCCTCCCTTCTGTAAAAAACCACTTTCCAACCTCGCATCGTAATATACTATTGTGATAAATAATAGAAAAGTGATTTTATATTTGATACCATTGTATTTAATTTGGCACTAAAATATTATCGTAACAGCTGTTTGGTCTTTCATTTGAACTGTAAATGATAAAATAATAGTTTTAAAAAACTAAAAGAACACGCTTTATTAGAAAACAAAAAAAATGAAAAATAATTTTAATTTCCAATACGCTTGGGATAAAATAAAGTGGTCAACAAAAAAATCATCTCCAGCACGTATAGAATAAAATTAGAGTTATCAACAAAAAGAAAATAATTTTACCATCAAAAGCGTGGGGTGCTTTTTATGATGTTTACATTTTCTTCTTAGAAAGCTTACTTTTACCAATATCTGTTTATTATCAAATATATTAATTTATATAGAGCACCCCACGCTTTTGATGGTAAAATTATTTTCTTTTTGTTGATAACTCTAATTTTATTCTATATGTGTTGGAGATGATTTTTTTGTTGACCACTTTATTTTATCCCAAGCGTATTGGAAATTAAAATTATTTTTCATTTTTTTTGTTTTCTAATAAAGCGTGTTCTTTTAGTTTTTTAAAACTATTATTTATTTTTTTATTTTTTAGTTTTAATATTTTACAGAATAAGATAAGAATGTAAATATCTTTAAATTCCATGCTATTGTAGTATGAGCTAAAATTATTACTCTTCTAAAAAAAAATCCTCCCCAGCCGGATTCGAACCAGCGACCTATGGATTACTAAAATTTTATACCACTAGTTCACCGCTCTACCAACTGAGCTCTGACAACGATTGACTAAAAAGTCGACAAGTCCGTAACCTATTATACCAGTTTTAATGTTTTTGATTTTCTGATGATTCTGGCCAGGAATTTAGAAATAAAATATGAAATTATTGTAGTGTCATGGGTCCTTTACAAGTATACAAAGTTGCAAGTCGATCCAATGCTTCTAAGTGGGTGAAAATCGTGTTCAAAGATTCCGTTACATAAATACAAAAACACTTTTTTTGATTTTATGATGATTCTGGCCAGAATTTTAGAAAATAAACATGAAATTATTGTATTGTCACGGGATCTTTACAAGTATACAAAGTTTCAAGTCGGTCCAATGTCTCTAAGTGGGTGAAAATCGTGTTCAAAAATTCCGTTACATAAATACAAAAACACTTTTTTTGATTTTCTGATGATTCTGGCCAGGATTTTAGAAAATGAATATGGAATTATTGTATTGTCACGGGTCCTTTACAAGTATACAAAGTTTCAAGTCTATCATATGTTTCTAAGTGGGTGAAAATCGTGTTCAAAGATTCCGTTACATAAATACAAAAACACTTTTTTTTGATTTTATGATGATTCTGGCCAGGATTTTAGAAAATAAATATGAAATTATTGTATTGTCACGGGATCTTTACAAGTATACAAAGTTTCAAGTCGGTCCAATGTCTCTAAGTGGGTGAAAATCGTGTTCAAAAATTCCGTTACATAAATACAAAAACACTTTTTTTGATTTTATGATGATTCTGGCCAGGATTTTAGAAAATGAATATGGAATTATTGTATTGTCACGGGTCCTTTACAAGTATACAAAGTTTCAAGTCTATCATGTGTTTCTGAGTGGGTGAAAATCGTGTTCAAAGATTCCGTTACATAAATACAAAAACACTTTTTTTGATTTTATGATGATTCTGGCCAGGATTTTAGAAAATAAATACGAAATTATTGTATTGTCACGGGTCCTTTACACGTATACAAAATTTCAAGTCGATCCAATTATTTTAAGTGGGTGAAAAACGCTATGAAAGATTCAGTTACATAGATAGATAGATAGATAGATAGATAGATAGATAGATAGATAGATAGATAGATAGATAGATAGATAGATAGATAGATAGATAGATAGATAGATAGATAGATAGATAGATAGATAGATAGATAGATAGATAGATAGATAGATAGATAGATAGATAGATAGATAGATAGATAGATAGATAGATACAGGTCAAGCTAATATAAAGCGTGTAAAAAGTAGACCTAATGTTTCTGTTTAAAACATTCAAGTAAACAAGCACATTGCTACTGACTGTATGTAGCCTAGAGTCAAAACCTTCCACAGTATTGAATTACACTATTCCGTGGAGATACTAAAGGACAACACGCACACACTATTGAGTAACACTAAGAAATTAGGACTGGAAATAAATATCAGTAAAACTAAATATATGGTCACACGTAGAAATTCAGTGTATAATGGAAATGGACAGCTAATGACAAATGAGGGACATTTTAGGAAGTGGCTGAATTCAAGTACCTAGGAACAATAATCACAAATAGGAATGAGATGCACAAAGAAATTAAACATAGGCTCAATTCTGGAAATGCGTGTTATTATGCATTACAGAGACTTTTGATGTCCCAACTCCTTTCAAAAAACTTTAAGCTGAAAATATATAAAACTATTATTCTACCAGTTATATTATATGGATGCGAAACATGGACTCTTACTTTAAGGGAGGAAAGGAGATTACGAGTATTAGAGAATAAAGTTCTTAGGAAAATTTTTGGACCCAAGAGAGATGAACAGACAGGTGAATGGAGAAGACTCCATAACAATGAATACATGGTCTTTTATAGGAAGTCAGATATAATAACAGTTAAGGTCTCGTAGACTGCGATGGGCAGGACATGTTGCGCGTATGGGGAATGAAAGACGTGCATGGAAACTTCTTATAGGAAAGCCAGAAGGAAAACGCCCAGTTGGTAGACCAAGAATAAGGTGGGAGAACAACATTAACTATGATTTGAGGGGAGTAGATTATACAGGGAATGATTGGAAAGCATTAGCTCAGGATAGGGATGTATGGAGAGCTTATGTCCGCGCGGCCATGAAGCTACGGGTTCGATAGTGCCAGTGAGTGAGTAAGCAAGTTACCATGGTTATATTATCACAATATGAATGAGTAATTGAAAATCTGCTGATGGAAATAATGTATACACAGGAAGTGGTTTTTTCACGTCACTTAAAAAGAATATTATCGTTATCAAATCATAAAATACGTTTTGTGAATAATCTTATGGTAAATTCTTGCAATCGCCCATCCGTTCAAAGAATTTATAGAATATTACTGTCAATGCGGAATTTCTCAAGACTTAAAAATTCCTTGCATAAAAGATTTTAGCTTTCATCGCTATTATTTTTAAACAGACTACTGTATGTCCCTTTCATAATATTTATATTAAGACATTAAGTATATCCATCCATAGTAATTCTGCCCGAAGGCAGGTGCTTCACTGCAATCATATCATTTTTCATGCTATGCTTGCACCTTTACTAGGGAATTGTAGGTGTGGTAGCTTACCGTTGCTTTCCACACCGGTGAAGGATAATGACGATAATAATGATAAGAATGACGATGATGATGATGGTCATATGCTTTCGGGGACCGTTTGGGCCTTAAAGTTTTCTTGACATTTGTCTAACAGGTGAAGAAAAACCCCGATAAAAACCTCACCCAGGAAAACTGCCCTGACCGGGGATCGAACACGGGCCCGTTGCGTGACAAGACAGCACGCTACCTCGAGACAACAGCGGTGGACATTAAGTATATATTCCTTATTCACCTGAAAGGTCCGTCTCCTCAACTTAATTAATCATTTAACTGTAGCCCTTTCGGGACTTGTCCCATCGTCGGCAGGATTCAACCTGTCGATGTTGGGACAAGTCCCGAAAGCGCTACAGTTGAATGATTAATTAAGTTGAGGAGACGGACCTTTCAGGTGAATATTCTATAATTTTATATTAATTTTGAATAAACCTCAACGGAACACATCATGAATCTTATAAAAGTTGAGTATATATTCCACTTATAATAAAATATTGAATTTTGTGCACCATTTTGCGTTCTAAACGCCAATTTTTTTATTATTTTTGTTTTCATAAATCATCATCACCACCATCATCATAGACCATTCACGAATTTATACCATTTATAGACCTGCTTCGGCCTCAATAGAAACACCATCCAAATTCTTTTGCATGGACGTCCTAGTCTTCTTTTTCCTGCAGGTTGATAGCTTAACATTTGCTTGGGTATTCTGTGATTCTACATTCGATAAACATGTTGCACCTTCATAAATGATTTTAAGAATCTCATATAAAAGCTGTAGACAAAATAGGGGGAAAATAGTTAGGTATGAATAATGACATTTGCTATTATTAAGTTAGTCCCAGTGGACTAATGATTAACGTGCTCGCTTCTAGTTCTGATTTAATCCCCTACTAGTCTCGATCATTTTTACACGCTTTATATTAGCTTGACATTGTATCTATCTATCTATCTATCTATCGATCTAGCTATCTATCTGATCTATCTATCTATCGTAACGTATCTATCTATCTGATACTATATAGCTATCTATCTAGCTATCTAGCTAGCTATCTAGCTATCTATCTAGCGATGCTAGCGAGCGATCGAGCGATTCGAGCGAGCGAGCGAGCAGCGCGGAGCGAGAGATGCGGAGCGAGCAGGCGAGCGAGCGAGCGGAGCGGAGCGAGGTGCGAGCGAGCGAGCGAGCAGAGCGAGCGAGCGAAGCGAGCGAGGGAGCGAGCGAGCGAGCGAGCGAGCGAGCGAGCGAGCGAGCGAGCGAGCGAGCTAGCGAGTGAGCGAGCGAGGAGCGAGGGAGCGAGGTAGGAGGGAAGCCGAGGGAAGCGAGCGAGCGAGCGAGCGAGCGAGCGAGCGAGCGAGCGAGCGAGCGAGCGAGCGAGCGAGCGAGAGAGCAGAGCGAGAGCAGCGAGGCGAGCTATAGCATTGATGCTATCTATACTATCTAGTATCTATCTAGCTATGATCTATCGATATAGCTTCTATCATCTATCTATCTATCTATCGATATATCTATTATCTATCTATCTATCGATCTATCTATCTATGTAACGGAATCTTTCAACGCGATTTTCCCCCACTTAGAAACATTGGATAGACTTAAAACTTTGTATACTTGTAGAAGACCCGTGACAATACAATAATTTCATATTTATTTTCTAAAATCCTGGCCATAATCATCAGAAAATCAAAAAAAAAAAATGTTTTTCTATCAATGTAACGGAATCTTTCAACCCGATTTTCACCCACTTAGAAACATTGGATCGACTTGAAACTTTGTATACGTGTAGAGGACCCGTTACAATACAATAATTTCATATTTATTTTCTAAAATCCTGGCCAGAATCATCCGAAAATCAAAAAAATGAAAACTGGTATAATAGGTTGCGGACTTGTCGAGTTTTTAGTCAATCGTTGTAAGAGCTCAGTTGGTAGAGCAGTAAACTCTTAGTGGTATATAATTTCAGTAACCCGCACGTCGCTCGTTCAAATCCGGCTGGGATGGTTTTTTTTTTATAGAAGAGTATTACTTTTAGCTCATACTACAGTAGTATCGAATTTAAAGATATTTACATTTTTCTCTTTTTCTGTAAAATATTAAAACTAAAAAATAAAAAATAAATAATAGTTTTAAAAAACTAAAAGAACACGCTTTATTAGAAAACTAAAAAATGAAAAATAATGTTTAATTTCCAACACGCTTGGGATAAAATAAAATGGTCAACAAAAAAATCATCTCCAACACATATAGAATAAAATTAGAGTTATCAACAAAAAGAAAGTAATTTTACCATCAAAAGCGTCCGGTGCTTTTTATGATTTTTACATTTTCTTCTTAGAGAGCTTACTTTTACCAATATCTGTTTATTATCAAATATATTAATTGATATAGAGCACCCCACGCTTTTGATGGTAAAATTATTTTCTTTTTGTTGATATCTCTAATTTTATTCTATATGTGTTGGAGATGATTTTTTGTTGACCACTTTATTTTATCCCAAGCGTGTTGGAAATTAAAATTATTTTTCATTTTTTTAGTTATCTAATAAAGCGTGTTCTTTTAGTTTTTTTAAAACTATTATTTATTTATAACCTAAAACTCCTAAGTACGGCTTGCTTCGGGAGGGAAGTGAAGCCGCGTGTCCCATGTCGTACATTTATGGAACGAAAAATAAATTAAATCCTAAAATTGTTGACTCTGAGCAAAATTTATCGGCTCTTTCACGTCCAAATTTGCATTGCTGTAACCAATGACTTGATGTATTAAAGGAAGTTGTTAAAAAATACTAGGCCTACTTATCTAGTTGATTTTATATTTTTCTTACCAATTTAAATGGATCTTCTAAATATTGTTTTCTTCCTTATTTTCTAAAATATTCGAAAACATAACTTAGTGGGGATGCTTCTTCGATCTTCTGTCGGAAGTAAACCACGGCTCAACAGTTTTCTATTGTTCTGTCTTAAGCATTATTTTTCCAGTTCTTCAATCCCAAAGTTGTATTTTTTTCTCAACGTCGCCCATCCATATTTTTCTTGGTTATTCTTTATAACTTCACATCTCCTTCAGTCATATAATATTAATTTTATTATTATTTTATTAATATTAATTTTGGAATTCATACTATGTGTTCCAGCCACCTTAAGTCTTGTAGGCCTATCAAAACTCAAATGTATTCCACTTCAGGTAACACATCAATTTCAGTGCTTTATATTATTCTCCTTTTCAACATCTACCTGGAAGACCTAATGAAGAACTGCTTCAGTAATACGGGAGGCGTAAACATGGGAGGAAGAAGAATAAAGTGCATAAGATTTGCTGATGATATGGCTTTGCTAGCAGAAGATGCAATGACATTGAGGAACATGCTGATGGAGCTAAATGATAAGTGCGAGGATTATGGGATGAAGATAAATATAAATAAGACGAAGGCCATGATTATAGGAAAGAAACCAAGGAAGATAAACATGAGGATTAAAGATGGGGCCATTGAGCAAGTGGAGAGCTTCAAATATTTGGGTTTTACTATCAGTAGTAACATGAACTGCGGTCAAGAAGTAAAGCAGAGGATAGCAATGGCAAAAGAAGCTTTTAACAAGAAGAGAAGCATTTTGTGCGGACCTTTGGCAAAAGAATTAAGGAAGAGGCTAGTGAAGTGTTTTGTGTGGAGTGTAGCATTGTATGGTGCAGAGACTTGGACATTACGATGGAATGACGAAAGCGACTGGAAGCTTTTGAGATGTGGATATGGAGAAGAATGGAACGTATAAAATGGACAGACAAAGTAAGAAATAAAGATGTGCTAGATAGTGGGTGAAAGAAGAACAATGCTGGAACTCATAAAGGAGAGGAAAAGAAATTGGATTGGCCACTGGCTAAGAAGAAACTGCCTGCTGATGAATGCTGTAGAAGGAATGGTCAACGGAAAGAAAGTTAGAGGCAGAAAAATACATCAGATGATAGACAATATTAAAATAAATGGTTTGTATGCAGATCAAAAAGGAAAGCTGAGTTAAGGAAAGACTGGAGAATGCTGAGTTTGCAGTGAAAGACCTGCTCTTGAGCAGAACACTATGAATGAATATTATTCTCCAGTGACCATTACACTCACTGGGCCACATGCCCTCTTGACAATTTTCCTGTCTGAGAGACATGTTCTTTTCATTGTCCATGTTTCTGCACGTTATATAACCAGTGAGGAAATAAGGGCCTTATATATTCAAAGTATTGTTCTTTTAGATATCATTTTACTCCATAAAATATAGCAGTGAAAATTAAATTAAATGCTGCACATGAGATTTTTTATTCCTCTTTTAGGTCTAAGTGGATTGTATAAAAAGAGAAATGTTGACATTCGTGAAAGGCTGAAAGTTCGAAACATAGTAGAAGATATCCAA
The DNA here is from genome assembly GCA_030220185.1 of Diploptera punctata. Lineage (NCBI taxonomy): Eukaryota > Metazoa > Arthropoda > Insecta > Blattodea > Blaberidae > Diploptera > Diploptera punctata. The sequence continues at coordinate 182,184 of JASPKZ010008079.1, forward strand.
ATATACCAATAGAATTGGTTAAATAACCTCCACATATGAATTAAAGAAGGTATTCCAGTATCAACCTAAAGAATACACAGACAGAGCAGTACCTAAACAATGCTGGAGAAAATGAACATCTTGAGATATAGTAACAGGCTCATCTGAGCCTGAACCTAAAATGTTCTTGATGATGATGACGATCAGATAAACATTTTTTACCTAAACAGGTGAAACAAATAAAAGTAGAATCTGTTTACCAAATGTATTGCATTTTATTTCAGTTTCCATTTTGTTCTTATTATATATTATGAAGCCGAGTTAGGTAACTCTTTAACGTCATCAAAATTATAATTATGGCTCCGATTCGTGGACAATAATAAAAAGACAGAGTAAGGTATTATTGGTGCCACGGCTCATCGGACGTGGACAGAATGTGGGATGGGGGTTGTTGAGCGACCCTATTGGAGGAGGAAAAGTTCGTGTTTGTAGAATGCGTACAAAAACACTAACTCACTCATAATTTTATAACATAAAATATTTACAGTTAAAATTTTAAAAAATAATTAGAGCTATTAAACTAAAAATTATCATAAGTAACGCCACGAGAGATTTCCAAATTATCGATATATTCACGACTCACGAAGTGAGGAGTGAATTTATCTAGAGAATTTGGAAATCAAGAGTGGCATTTGTTAGGACTATTTAACGAATAAAATTAAGCTGTTTACTCACAAATCATTATTTAAATATAGTTATTATAAAATATTTATATATTTAATGTAAACGGTGATGTTTGAAAACAAATGAGAAGCGATAGGTACGGTTCATCTGCTTCTTTTCTTTATCACTGCAACCAGATCATACTATTTATTGCCAAAGGAACAAAATATTGTAAGAGTGCTCTCTAGTGAAGAAAAAATGAAACACATCAAACTGTATATTAATTAATTTCTGATGTCGTATGATGTAAATATGACAATTATATTTTTCTGGATTGTTACCTGGGAAAAAATACATTTAAGAAAGTCTCTTTTTTTGGTGGTATAATCAATTGCTACAAACGTTTTTATATTAACTCCCGCATGCGGCATGTGTTGACATTCATGCACTATATATACAATCTGGTAGCCGTATTTCTCATGGGCTCAGTCACTGCAAAATAATGGTCAGACCTGTTCAGAATATTAAAAAGGAGAAGCTTTCTTTAATATGGTAAATATAACACTGATAAATATTTTTTAGTAGTAGTAGGACTTTATTAGACAAAAAGTAAGATATTTACAATATTATTTACAAATATGGGTCACACGGGCAGTAAGCCGTACGTGCTGTTGACAGTCCGTTACAATAAAGCAATAATTGGTACTAGTGTAAAGAAAAATAAACAACAAAAAAGCAATAACATTACAATTACATAAAGAAAACGCAATAATATCACAATTAAATAATAACACAATAGCATTATACACTAATTAATTTATATATAATTGTTAAGAATTAATGGTATTGCATTTTGATAACATATATTTATTCATGACTGAGTGTTGTCCTTATTTTCCGCGTTTTGTCCAGAAATTTCTGGATTTACCAATAACTCGTAGCATGCCAATCTTTCCCGATTTGAATTTAGAAATATTTCCGGTAATAACTGACGTCTCCAATATTCTACATCATTATATTTTCCTAATATATGTATCTCATCTTCAAAGTTCCCGCACATTAGACATATTCGCATATCGTGATCGTCGCTAATTTTTAGAAATTTCCATGCCCCTAGCCTAAACCAAGCAAGCCCTGATCTCTCCTTAAATCCTAGGTTGAGTATATACGATTCTTTTCCCCAGACGTGTTTTAGGTCTCTTTGTAAACACAGTGAGCGTTTTCCTGTACATTCGGCGAAAGTATCTTGTTGGTTTATATCTAAGTACCTCCTCCTTATTACACGCTTTAATTAGCTTGACCTGTATATATCTATCTATCTATCTATCTATCTATCTATGTAACGGAATTTTTTTTTCTTTTCAACGCTATTTTCACCCACTTAAAATCATTGGATCGACTTGAAACTTTGTATACTTGTAGAGGACCCGTGACAATACAATAATTTCATATTTATTTTCTAAAATCCTGGCCATAATCATCAGAAAATCAAAAAAAGTGTTTTTGTATCAATGTAACGGAATCTTTCAACGCGATTTTCACCCACTTAGAAACATTGGATCGACTTGAAACTTTGTATACGTGTAGAGGACCCGTGACAATACAATAATTTCATATTTTGTTTCTAAAATCCTGGCCAGAATCATCCGAAAATCAAAAAAAATGAAAACTGGTATAATAGGTTGCGGACTTGTCGAGTTTTTAGTCAATCGTTGTAAGAGCTCAGTTGGTAGAGCAGTGAACTCTTAGTGGTATATAATTTCAGTAATCCATACGTCGCTGGTTCAAATCCGGCTGGGAGGGTTCTTTTTTTATAGAAGAGTATTACTTTTAGCTCATACTACAATAGTATCGAATTTAAGGATATTTACATTTTTATCTTATTCTGTAAAATATTAAAACTAAAAAATAAAAAATAAATAATAGTTTTAAAAAACTAAAAGAACACGCTTTATTAGAAAACTAAAAAATGAAAAATAATTTTAATTTCCAATACGCTTGGGATAAAATAAAGTGGTCAACAAAAAAATCATCTCCAACACATATAGAATAAAATTAGAGTTATCAACAAAAAGAAAATAATTTTACCATCAAAAGCGTGGGGTGCTTTTTATGATTTTTGCATTTTCTTCTTAGAGAGCTTACTTTTACCAATATCTGTTTATTATCAAATATATTAATTGATATAGAGCACCCCACGCGTTTGATGGTGAAATTATTTTCTTTTTGTTGATAACTCTAATTTTATTCTACATGTGTTGGAGATGATTTTTTTGTTGACCACTTTATTTTATCCCAAGCGTATTGGAAATTAAGATTATTTTTCATTTTTTAGTTTTCTAATAAAGCGTGTTCTTTTAGTTTTTTAAAACTATTATTTATTTTTCTCCACACGTTCTTGCGATTTTCAGTCCCTTTTTCCCACATCCAGCCCATCCCAATCTTTTGGAGTTCTCTCCTAACCTCGTCTGCCCAAAATTTAACATCTATGTTTTTAATTTGGTGGTCGTAACAAATTGTTCTAAGCATTGTTTGTTCACCTTGGTAACAACTAAGAGAAATGCTTTACGAACGAGCATAGAATGGTGCGAAAAAGCGAGCCCATCCCCAAACGAACCGCTAAGTCACCCCCACTAAAAAACAACCCCTCCATTTCTCCAAGTTTCGTATCCGATGAGATGAGGTACCAACAGTATGTAGTCTGAATAGATTATTTTTATGAGATATTTAAGAGGATGCACTAAAGTTGATGAAATAATAAATGGAACATTAAGATCACATCTATATATTTTCTCAGACTATTTAACTCGTGTCCCAAATGGGAGTCAATGACCAATCATGTTTCAATGAATTTTGTTTACAACCAATGAGAGACGTATTTCACTTCGCTCTTTATCGATTTCTCTTTACCAGCACATGCTTTTATGATAAAGAAAGCTCCTCCTTTTTAATATTCTGAACAGGACAGAGCATTATTTTACAACAAATACGTTGAATTAGCAAATAATGAACAGATTCCTTCGAACTACACATTTGATAACTGTGTATTAAATAATGAATTTACTCAGTTGATTATTAAAAATAAATTAATAACCTATAGAGCCTAATGTTGGGTATAATATACAGTTTGATGTGTTTCATATTTTGTCCACTAGGATGCATTATTACAATATTGCGATCATACTTGGCAATAAATAATACGATCAAGTTGCAGTGAATCAGGGATTATCTGTGGCAGTGAATAAACAAACGAAACTCAAACATAACCACACATTTCTTTTTTGTTTACAAACATGGCCGTTTACATATATAAATATTTTAAAACGCCGAACCACATTTAAATAATGATTTTTAGTAAACAGCTTAATTTTATTCGTTAAATAGTCCTGACAAATACCACTCTTGATTTCCAAATCCTCTATATCAATTCACTCGTTTCTTCGTGACTCGTGAATTTATTGATGATTTGGAAATCACACGTGACATTACTTATAATAATGACAAGATTGATGAAAATATAACCAAATGGAAGTGCATTAACCTAATTAAAACTAATGAACTTGAAATATGATCCCTATTAGGCTCGTCTTCCGGGCATATAGGCCGTGGTCCAGTCGTTCTTCTACTCGACGTTTCGTCTACTGCTGCGGTAGACATCTTCAGGAGATACTGCGTGCTCTCTGTGAACTCCTCAACAGTCGGCTGCAGACTGGCTGGTCGTTGGAAACTCCCTCCCTATTTATAGGCACGCCCCTGGTGGAGAGGCGGTTTTCTGCGCGGTCCGTGTTGCGTGCTGTTTTGTCCAGGCTGTCGCTAGCAGAAGTCATAGGCTTCGTTGCGTATTGTGCAGTGCCGGGATCCAGATTTTGTTTATCTTCATGGTTTCTTCTTTTTTGTTAAAGGAATTTTTGTGTTTATATATTCAATGGCTTCTCTGTACAGTCTGGTGTAATAATGTGATGTTGGGACAATACCTGTGTTTCTTCGAATCTTATTATATGTTCTTGGTTGTTCATCCATCCAGTGTTCCGCTACGGCTGATTTTTCTTTTTGTTTTAGTCTGCAATGCCTCTTGTGTTCTGCAATCTTGTGGTAACCATTCTTTTTGTTGTGCCGATATAAACCTGTCCACAACTGCAAGGGATGCGATATATACCGGCAGTACTTAACGGATCTCTTGTATCTTTGGCTGGGCGCAGTATATTGCTGATTTTTTGTGTTGGCTTGTAGGTTGTAGATATGTTATATTTATTTAATATTCGATCAATTCTCTCCGTTATTGTCTTGATATATGGTAGGTACACCTTACCCTTTGCCTCCTCCTTGTTCCCGTTTTCGGATTTGTATTTATTGGGATTTATGGCTCGGCGAAAATCTGTTTTGCTGTATCCATTGGATTGAAACGCTGCTTGGAGATGATTAATTTCTTCTTGTAGATACTGTGGTTCCGAAATCCTTTTGGCTCGTTCCACCAAGGTTTTAATTATTCCGCGTTTTTGTCTGGGATGATGGTTGGACCGCTTATGTAGGTATCTGTCTGTGTGAGTCTTTTTCCTGTATACCTTGTGTCCAAGTGTCATGTCTTGGTTTCGAATTACTAAAACGTCCAAAAACGGTAGACTGTTGTTCTCTTCTCTTTCCAGGGTGAATTGGATGCTGGGACAAATACCATTTAAATGTTGCCTGAAGTTATCAAGTTCTTCTTCACCATGCTCCCAAATGACGAATGTGTCGTCCACATCTCTCAGCCAAACTGAAGGTCTTAATGTAACATTCTCCAAGGCCTGTTGTTCAAATTGTTCCATGTAAAAATTGGCTATTACGGGGCTTAATGGACTTCCCATGGCCACGCCATCTATTTGCTCGTAGAATATTCCTCCCCATTGGAAATACGTTTCTGTGAGGTCCAACCATCATCCCAGACAAAAACGCGGAATAATTAAAACCCTGGTGGAACGAGTCAAAAGGATTTCGGAACCACAGTATCTACAAGAAGAAATTAATCATCTCCAAGCAGCGTTTCAATCCAATGGATACAGCAAAACAGATTTTCGCCGAGCCATAAATCCCAATAAATACAAATCCGAAAACGGGAACAAGGAGGAGGCAAAGGGTAAGGTGTACCTACCATATATCAAGACAATAACGGAGAGAATTGATCGAATATTAAATAAATATAACATATCTACAACCTACAAGCCAACACAAAAAATCAGCAATATACTGCGCCCAGCCAAAGATACAAGAGATCCGTTAAGTACTGCCGGTATATATCGCATCCCTTGCAGTTGTGGACAGGTTTATATCGGCACAACAAAAAGAATGGTTACCACAAGATTGCAAGAACACAAGAGGCATTGCAGACTAAAACAAAAAGAAAAATCAGCCGTAGCGGAACACTGGATGAACAACCAAGAACATATAATAAGATTCGAAGAAACACAGGTATTGTCCCAAACATCACATTATTACACCAGACTGTACAGAGAAGCCATTGAAATATATAAACACAAAAATTCCTTTAACAAAAAAGAAGAAACCATGAAGATAAACAAAATCTGGATCCCGGCACTGCACAATACGACAACGAAGCCTATGACTTCTGCTAGCGACAGCCTGGACAAAACAGCACGCACACGGACCGCGCAGAAAACCGCCTCTCCACCAGGGGCGTGCCTATAAATAGGGAGAGAGTTTCCAACGACCAGCCAGTCTGCAGCCGACTGTTGAGGAGTTCACAGAGAGCACGCAGTATCTCCTGAAGATGTCTACCGCAGCAGTAGACGAAACGTCGAGTAGAAGAACGACTGGACCACGGCCTATATGCCCGGAAGACGAGCCTAATAGGGATCAAGACGCCGGCCGTGAAAGCCTACAGTTATACATGAACTTGAAATACTTCCAATTAACCCTTAAATTCGTAATGTATCCTTTTGGATACATCAGTTGGTTTAATTAATTTAACATTTTTAATAAATCAGTAGAAAACAAACAAAAAGAAACCACTTAAATGTGTATCGAATTATATAATATACCTAATAATAACAGTTATACAATATTTCGTTTTCACTGCGGTCCGCTACATTCAAATAACTAACAGAAAAAATGTGTGTTTTGCCAATTTAAGGGTTAACGTGTATTTCCCATTGTAGTCTTTGAACTCTCATAACTGTAATATAAAGTACTGTGTGCAAAAATCTTTGAAATAAAGTTGTTGCTGAACAAGCTTCCAGAATACAGTTTTAGCACAATTTGAAGAATGAATCTACTTCAGATGTTCATGAATAACATGATATAAACAAGTTAACTAACAAACTGACTGGCACTATTGAACCCGTAGGTTCATGCCACCTCGGACACATCCCTATTCTGGGCTATTTTTTTCCAATCTTCCCCTGTATAATCTACTTCCCTCAAATCATGATTAATTTTATTCTCCCACCTCATTCTTGGCCTGCCTATTGGGTGCTTTCCCTCTGGTTTTCCTACAAGGAGTTTCCATGTCCCTCTTTCATTCCTCATCCGTGCTACATATCTCGCCCATCGCTGCCTACGGGACTTAACTCTTCTTATATCTTCCTAGTCCACCGCTGTGGTCTCGAGGTAGTGTGTTGCCTAATCACGCAGCGGGCCCGGGTTCGATCCCCGGTCGGGGCAGTTTTTCTGGGCGAGGTTTTTATCGGGGTTTTTCCTCACCTGTAAGACAAATGTCAGGAAAACTTTAAGGCCCAAACGGTTCCCGAAATCATATGGTCATCATCATCTTCCTTATCATTATCATCATCCTTCATCAGTATGGAAAGAAGCTGGAAGCTACCACACCTACAATTCCCTAATAAAGCTGCAAGCATAGCATGAGAATGCTAGGATTGCAGTGAAGGACCTGCTTTCGGGCAGAATTACTATGGATGGATCAACGCTACAATTAAATAAATTAATACAAAATTATGGAATATTCACCTGAAAGGTCCGTCTCCTCAACTTAATAAATCATTTAACTGTAGCGCTTTCGGGACTTGTCCCATCATCGGCAGGATTCAAAACTGGTGTTTCACTGAAGATCTGGTAGAGGGGGTTGCACGTATTGGGTTAGTTTTCGTTTATCAAGCTGTCTTTGTTGTGAGCTGCTTTCATGATTTCCATCTCTTCGAGTACGTTTATCTTCGCTGGATTATTTTCTCTGTGCATTACTGTTAGGGTGTTTTCAATATTTAACTTGCGATGTCCTTCATGGATAAAGTGTTTTGCATAGCTTGATTTCCCTTCTGCGTGAATGAAGTCTCGAAAATGTTCTTTGAATCTGATGTTAAAACTCCTGTTTGTCCTTCCTATATAAAATTTGTTGCAGTCCTTACACAAGTGAAACACATATGTAAAAAGACTTTCTCCATCTTACATTATCTTAGACGTTTAAAGAATTTTCTCCCAGTTTCGTTAAAACAAATCCTTGTGCAGAATTTTGTGTTACCACACTTCGATTATTGTGACATTATATATAATGATCTAAGCTATGACTTGTCGCAGAGACTGCAGCGTGTTCATAATGCTTGCGTTCGATTCATTTTCAATATCCGCCGTTATGACCATATTTCCGAACACTTTAATAACCTCTCTTGGCTCCGTCTTACTGACAGACGTAAATTGCACTCTCTTTCACTACTTTTCAAGCTTCTGAATTCCTACATCCCTACTTACCTGGCGTCCAGATTTGAGAATTTATCCTCTTACCACAATATTGACACTAGATCACAAGATAGCAGTCTGCTAACAATTCCTCTTCATAGCACTTCCTCCTATTCTACTTCCTTCACAGTAGCCTCTGTCCGCTCCTGGAATGTCCTTCCTCAAGATATCAGGGGTTGCCGCACACTTGGTACCTTTAAGTCACGCTTATACAGTTACCTGTTGTCTAATAATTAATTTTTCTCTATTTATTTAATTTTATACTATGTCATTAATCTTTTCCTCTTTTTTGTATATATTGTACATATTATATATTTAATTCGTTAAATTTAGAGTAAATCAAAATACATTATAAATATTAATTGTATTGTAATCGTAACTTGTAATTGTTTATATATATATATATATATATATATATATAGTAATTTAGATTTAAGACTATTTTTTTGTTTGTATTTTTTTTAAACCTGATTGAGTGGTAGACAAGGCCTTAAGGTCTTAACTCTGCCAGGTAAAGCTATTATTATTATTATTATTATTATTATTATTATTATTATTATTATTATTATTATTATTATTATTATTATTACATGTCAGTTTATAAACTCCTTCGCTGTTGGAAATGTTATTTTCTTCAATGTTATTGTTTATTATGTTGTTTAATTTGTTATTGGTTCTGTATGCTATTTTTACGTTTTTATCGGCTTTCTTTAGTGCTTTGGCTAATAATTAAATAAATAGTAACCAAAGTCAAAAAGATGTAGTAAATTATCTGTATCTGAAAGTGTTCCTGGATAAGAGAAGGCTATAAAAGAGTAGTGACAAGATTGATTTAAATTCGTTACTGTATGAACCGAAAGATACATCTTGCTTCTCCAAAACATAATATCCTACATCCCTAGGTATCATACGTTACCTTTTGTGTGTGTTTTTTTTTTGTTCGCTTCGGGAATAACTCCAACTCACTGTAATCGGTGGTATCATTCAAGCTGTTTTTACACGCTTTATATTAGCTTTACCTGCATCTATCTATCTATCTACCTATGTAACGGAATTTTTCAACGCGATTTTCACCCACTTATAATCAATGGATCGACTTGAAACTTTGTATACTTGTAAAGGACCCGTGACAATACAATAGTTTCATTTTTTTTCTGAAATCCTGGCCAGAATCATCAGAAAATCAAAAAAGTGTCTTTGTATCTATGTAACAGAATCTTTGAACACGATTTTCACCTACTTAGAAATATCGGATCGACTTAAAACTTTGTATCGTTGTAAAGGACCCGTGGCAATACAATAATTTCATATTTATTTTTAAAATCCTGGCGAGAATCGTCAGAAAAAAAGTGTCTTTGTATCTATGTAACGGAATCATTGAACACGATTTTCACTCACTTACAAACATTGGATCGACATGAAACTTTGTATACTTGTAAAGAACCCATGACAATAAAATAGTTTCATTTTTTTCTAAAATCCTGGCCAGAATCATCAGAAAATCAAAAAAGTGTCTTTGTATCCATGTAACAGAATCTTTGAACACGATTTTCACCTACTTAGAAACATCGGATCGACTTAAAACTTTGTATCGTTGTAAAGGACCCGTGGCAATACAATAATTTCATATTTATTTTTAAAATCCTGGCGAGAATCACCAGAAAAAAAGTGTCTTTGTATCTGTATAACGGGATCATTGAACACGATTTTCACTCACTTACAAACATTGGATCGACTTGAAACTTTGTATACTTGTAAAGGACCCATACAATATTTTCATATTTGTTTCTAAAGTCCTGGCCAGAATCGTCAGGAAATTATAAAAAGTGTCTTTGTATCTATGTAAAGGAATCTTTGAACACGATTTTCACCCACTTAGAAACATTGGATCGACTTGAAACGTTGTATACTTGTAAATGCCCGTGACAATACAATAATTTCATATTTTGTTTCTAAAATCCTGGCCAGAATCATCAGAAAATAAAAAAAAAATTAAAACTGGTATAATAGGTTGTGGACTTGTCGACTTTTTTAGTCAAACGTTGTAAGAGATCAGTTGGTAGAGCGGTGAACTCTAGTGGTATGTAATTTCAGTAATCCATAGGTCGCTGGTTCAAATTCGGCTGGGAGGGTTTTTTTAGAAGAGTATTACTTTTAGCTCATACTACAATAGTATCGAATTTAAAGATATTTACATTTTTATCTTATTCTGTAAAATAGTCAAAATAAAAAATAAAAAAAATAAAAGTTTTAAAAAGCTAAAACAACACGCTTTATTAGAAAACCGAACTAAAAAATTGAAAAATAATTTTAATTTCCAACACGCTTGGGATAAAATTAAATTGGTCAACAAAAAAATCATCTCCAACACATATAGAATAAAACAAGAGTTATCAGCAAAAAGAAAATAATTTTACCATCAAAAGCGTGGGTTGCTTTTTATGATTTTTACATTTTCTTCTTGGAGACTTTACTTTTACCAATATATGTTTATTATCAAATATATTAATTGATATATAGCACCCCACGCTTTTGATGGTAAAATTATTTTCTTTTTGTTGATAAATCTAGTTTTATTCAATATGTTTTGGAGATTATTTTTTGTTGACCACTTTAATTTTACCCCACGCGTGTTGGAAATTAAAATTATTTTTCATTTTTTAGTTCGGTTTTCTAATAAAGCGTGTTATTTTAGTATTTTAAAACTTTTTTTTGTTTTCGTTTCCAACTGCAGTCTTTAGATTGCAACATCAATTAAAGGACAAAACTTTAGTTGAGAGCAAAGTTATCATTTACGTTACATGGTACAAACCTCCTTAAATACCCCCTAAAAATAATTGTTTTTTCTTTCTTGAAAAGTTATTTTGACCGCTATGTACCCATTAAACGGGACAATAAAACTATAATTCACAAATCCTCAATTCAGAACTTCCATTAAAGCCCCACAAAAATTGTTTGAACCCCCAATTTCTGTTTTGTTTTGTGATTTTGCTCCCTAGAACTTAATAGGCAGAGGAATGATTAGGCCTACATATCCGGGGCGCAGGAGGAGAAATCAAATTTCTTTTACATATTCACTGGGAATCTGAGAGTTGGGTTCGTAGCGAAGCCAATTTATGATTGATTACTCTATTAATTGTAATTGTTTAAATTTTATGTAGCTAGATATGTCCTTGTTACATTCATGTGCATTTTAAACATATCTTCAACGTACGTAAATTCGTCGTCCCTGGAGATCTGTGGTTATCATTGTTCATCTCTTGGTTCAAGCATAGCCGACGTCGGATTTTTGGAGCTTGAACGTTCTGAATTTGGCTTCATTCAAAATATATGTAAAGTCGTGGGTCCCGTTTCGTAGCTTACGACACGTACAAACAAATTTCAAATCAGTAAAAAGAGGTTCCTGTGCAAAATTTGTCACCATTTCAGATTTGAATTATAATGCTAATGGCTTGAATTATTAGAGATCGTCATTAAATACAATAATAATAATAATAATAATAATAAGTTTTATTTTAGCTGGCAGAGTTAATGCCTTAAGCCCTTGTCTACTACTCAGCCTGTTAAAAAGATATAAAAATTATTCTTACTTCTAAATTATAATAAAAATATTACATGGTATATATACAATATAATTATTATTTACAATATATTATTATTTAATCTAACTTTAACGAGTGAAATAAAAAATGTACAAAATAAAAAAATAAGGGAAAATAAATACTATTAATAACATAAAATAAATTTATTTCTCGAGAAAAATTAATTATGTAATAACAAGTAATTCTATAAGCACGAATTAAGTGTCAAGTGTGTGGCAACCCCTTATATCTTGAGTGAGAGAATTGCAGGAGCGAGAAGAGGCTACTGTGAAAGAAGGGGATGTGGTACGGGGGATTGTTAGTAGAACTCATGGTGATTTTCCTTTGAGGTATTAGTTCACAGTAATATAATGTACGGTTAAAAACTATTATATAGTTACCTTGTAGGTCCGTCTCCTCAACTTAAGTTCTTTTAAAACTCTGTAGGCCTTTCGGGACTAGTCCCATCATCAGCAGAATGCATTAGGTCCTTTCTTGTTGATCCTTGTTGAAGCACTGACTTGGTTGTGAGAATTTTGTACAGAGGATTGTGTGGATTAGGTGTGTATTCATTGAGAATCAGGTTGTTGTTGATTTCGCTTAGGATTGCGATTTCCTAAAGTATATTTATTCTCATTGGAATGTTTTCTCTATGTAATATTGTGAAGGTTTTATCGATGTTGTGCATATGGTGTCCAGTTTGAATTACATGTTTTGCGTAACTTCAAGCTGGACACCATATGCATAACATCGATAACGCCCTCACAATAGTACATAGAGAAAACATTCCAACGAGAATAAATATACTGAAGGAAATCGCAATCCTAAGAGAAATCAACAACAACCTGATTCTCAATGAATACACACCCAATCCACACAATTCTCTGTACAAAATTCTCACAACCAAGTCAGTGCTTCGACAAGGGTCAACTAGAACGGACCTAATCCATTCTGCTGATGATGGGACTAGTCCCGAAAGGCCTACAGAGTTTTAAAAGAACTTAAGTTGAGGAGACGGACCTACAAGGAAGGTAACTATATTATAGTTTTTAACCGTACTTTATATTATTGTTAGTAGACTGTTAAAATAGGCTACTAACACTGCTATCACATCAGTAACAGGAATGTACGACTAACTGTTACTATTCAACAAGCAGTACACGATAAACGCTTTGTACAATAGTGTGGCCAGTGAAAGTCGTGAACTGCCTAAGAAATAAACATTTGACGTCTCACTGTGTAGCCCTACTCAACTACAGGGAATGTCTCTGTTTAAGGCGAGCTATGTTGATACTGTTTCTATAGGAAAGAACCACTCTTTACGTACCAGACATCTCCTAGTGAAGTATTACATATTGCAATTGATTATTTTTTAATGTGGAAATGATATTGAAAGTCATATCCCATAACCGTCATGGGTATTAATGTCTGTTTAGTTCATTAAAGATTTAATAATCACAATTTAAGTGAAAAAATATATAGTTATTTTTTGTTAATAAATAATCACAATTTAAGTAAAAAAACATATAGTTATTTTTTGTTATTAAATAATCACAATTTAAGTAAAAAAATACATAGTTATTTTTTGTTATTAAATAATCACAATTTAAGTAAAAAAATATATAGTTATTTTTTGTTATTAAATAATCACAATTTAAGTAAAAAATATATAGTTATTTTTTGTTATTAAATAATCACAATTTAAGTAAAAAAATATATAGTTATTTTTTGTTATTAAATAATCACAATTTAAGTAAAAAAATATATAGTTATTTTTGTTATTAAATAATCACAATTTAAGTAAAAAAACATATAGTTATTTTTTGTTATTAAATAATCACAATTTAAGCAAAAAAATACATAGTTATTTTTTGTTATTAAATAATCACAATTTAAGTAAAAAAATATATAGTTATTTTTTGTTATTAAATAATCACAATTTAAGTAAAAAAATATATAGTTATTTTTTGTTATTAAATAATCACAATTTAAGTAAAAAACATATAGTTATTTTTTGTTATTAAATAATCACAATTTAAGTAAAAAAATATATAGTTATTTTTTGTTATTAAATAATCACAATTTAAGTAAAAAAATATATAGTTATTTTTTGTTATTAAATAATCACAATTTAAGTAAAAAAATATAGTTATTTTTTGTTATTAAATAATCACAATTTAAGTAAAAAAATATATAGTTATTTTTTGTTATTAAATAATCACAATTTAAGTAAAAAAACATATAGTTATTTTTTGTTATTAAATAATCACAATTTAAGTAAAAAAATATATAGTTATTTTTTGTTATTAAATAATCACAATTTAAGTAAAAAAATATATAGTTATTTTTTGTTATTAAATAATCACAATTTAAGTAAAAAAACATATAGTTATTTTTGTTATTAAATAATCACAATTTAAGTAAAAAAATATATAGTTATTTTTTGTTATTAAATAATCACAATTTAAGTAAAAAAACATATAGTTATTTTTTGTTATTAAATAATCACAATTTAAGTAAAAAAACATATAGTTATTTTTTGTTATTAAATAATCACAATTTAAGTAAAAAAACATATAGTTATTTTTTGTTATTAAATAATCACAATTTAAGTAAAAAATATATAGTTATTTTTTGTTATTAAATAATCACAATTTAAGTAAAAAATATTTAGTTATTTTTTGTTATTAAATAATCACAATTTAAGTAAAAAAATATATAGTTATTTTTTGTTATTAAATAATCACAATTTAAGTAAAAAAATATATAGTTATTTTTTGTTATTAAATAATCACAATTTAAGTAAAAAAATATTTAGTTATTTTTTGTTATTAAATAATCACAATTTAAGTAAAAAAATATATAGTTATTTTTTGTTATTAAATAATCACAATTTAAGTAAAAAAACATATAGTTATTTTTTGTTAATAAATATTCACAATTTAAGTAAAAAAATATATAGTTATTTTTTGTTATTAAATAATCACAATTTAAGTAAAAAAATATATAGTTATTTTTTGTTATTAAATAATCACAATTTAAGTAAAAAAATATATAGTTATTTTTTGTTATTAAATAATCAAAATTTAAGTAAAAAATACATAGTTATTTTTTGTTATTAAATAATCACAATTTAAGTAAAAAATATATAGTTATTTTTTGTTGTTAAATAACACGTACCTACCTCTAACTTCTACTGATGATCTCAATTGATAGGGCGCCTCCTCCTCAGCAGCGATGTCTTCGCGTCTGACGCGCCTGTGTGACTGAGAACTCGCGTGCAGACTCCACCAGATCTCAATAGTGCGCCTGATCCCTTTATCTCATATCCACGACATTTGATAAAAAGTCTTCCTTGTAAACAATGTCTACTTAATCACTTTGTCTCTCTTCTTCCATTTCACTTCATTTTTATGAAGGTTACAATAAGGTCACCTCCACCTTTACATTAAATTGCAGGAGCGATGTCTCTTTTTAACAAACACGACTACAAGTGTTTGTACACTATGCGTCATGTTTGATAAAGATTGCATTTCATTCATTAATTATCTTCTTAATGGCGCAGGCGCATTAGTCATTTATTCAATTACATTATATTAACTTAGTTATAACCTCACACTTTATAGATATGTTTTACCTGCCATATGCCACCCTGACCTTAGAGTGGCACGACCTGTTGGGAGGGGGATATTAAACTGTGGCTCACACACATGCTTTTTTGACCTCACATAATATTTAATTAAACTTCTAATATAAGTTCAGGCGATGTTGTACTTTTAGCAGAATCTGAAAAAAAAAAAAAAAAATGAGCTCCAAATATTAGCATATAAATTTAAATTAATAGCCAATAGATATAATTGTATAATATCAATAAATAAGTCAAAAGTAATGGTATTTATTGGTAAATATGGAATTAGATCAAAAATTGTACTGGATAACAAAATAATAGAACAAGTATCACATTTCCAATATTTAGGATGTGATATAACTTATAGAGAAAATAAAGATATAGAAAATAAAGTAAATAAATTTCAGGCTATTTGTGGAACCATAAAAAGAACCTTAGGTCGGAAAACAAGGAAAGATACGAAACTTAAATTATATAAAACAATGGCTGTTCCTTTGTTGTTGTATGGAAGTGAAAATTGGATAATGAAATCAAGGGATAAAAGCAGGATACAGACTGCGGAAATGCTGTTTTTACGTAATGTGAAAGGATGAACAAGAGCGGATAGAATAAGGAATGAAACTATACGAGAAGAATTAAATATATATAAAATTGAAGATAAAATCAGCGAAAATAATAAGAAATGGACAGAACACTTAATGAGAATGAACAACGAAAGAATGCCAAAAAGAACCTTCCTGTATAATCCCAGAGGAACAAGAGATGTTGGCCGACCACGCAGAAGATGGACTCCACTTTTAACTTCGCCGGAACAGGCTGCATAGCCTAAACCTTGTAGTAGAAGAAGAAGATATAAGTTCAGGTCATCAGCTTGAAATGTGATTCCATCATTTTGTTTCACATTTTACTTTTTTGTACAGCTATATTTATTTTATATGGGAATAATTCACGGATAATTGCCATATTATGATTATTAAATTATCAAAACCTTTTGTTTATTTCAAGATTGTTTCTGTTATTTACACAGGTATCCTCAAACCCTAAATTTTTTTCTGTTTTTTCACTTTCAACAAACGTAATTTTGGATTAATGTTAAACGCTAAAAATATGTTGTGTACTTGAGAACCATGTGTGTGTGATCCCACAACAGGCCCGGAGGCCCTTGGGGTAGTAGGAGGTTAAGGCTCCCACTTTTTCTAGACAATCGGCACTTTATGTCAGCCGGATTGTCAACCCTGCGTGACGGCCGCCTTTACCCCCAGAACAAGCGTCTGGTACTCGTTTCCGTTAGAGGCTGAGTCGACCCCAGGGCTATAGTGCCGCCAGAGGGTTTGGGTCAGTATAAAAATCCTGACTCCAACGGGACTTGAACCGTCGACCCTCCGGCTTGTAGCTCAGTGCCTTAACCACTACGCTACGGCGACTAGAGAACCATGATTTAAGCAATATTAATAGAGTTAACGATGAAATTCATATTTTCCTGGCTCCAAACGTCATAACTCGCAGTAACCATATAATTCTAAAGTTTTCCCTATATATTTAATAAACTTTTAGACTATATAGAATAACGCAGTTTTTTATTTATCTCAAATTTATATTTCTTAGAACCCTTCAATATTTTTAGTCATAAAATGTTTTAGGATATTTGAGTGTGCGTCAGATAGGCTGAATACGCTATATCTATTGTCTAAGCAAACGGCATGCACTATTACTCAGATCATCAGCCCATAAATTAGCATCGTTTTTTATTGCAGAGCTGCATATCGCATTAAGTGGGCGCTTTTCCATTTTCTTCTCTGTTTCACACAGAGGACAGGATATGTTCCTAGTCGTACAGATGCTTAGACAGGTAATCAAGTCCAGTGCTTAAACTAAATGTTGTTACTGCTTCATTCCTTTACCAATGGGTATGTTTTTAATTGTGTGTACCTATTGCTTTTTTCAAGTTCTCGGAGTTCATTATTTCGTTCTTGGATTAATTCTTGAGTCTTTATCTATATAATAAAGTGTCTTGAATAAATAAATTATTAATTATTAATTAATTATAATAATAAGTTGGTAAGAGGCACTCGAAAGAGCATTAAGTTATAAGTTTATGATTTGTCTTTTATGAGTTCGTTCGGTGATCCTGTCCATATTCTGCATTGTTTGTAATGGTATCGCTCACACTTTTGGTCGCATATCTTGCATTCACACGAATCACTCGGTTGGTGGAATTTTGTATTTTTGCATATTTTGTGATGATATCCGTGTGTTGCTAAACCTATGATTCTGTGCCTTTGTGGTTGGTTACTTCCAGTCCAATCTCTGTTTACCATGGCATCTGAGGCGTAGAAATCTTCGTCTATCTCTTTTTCTCTCTGTTTCTTTTTTTCGATGACTTTCTTATATGGCTCCGTTGCTGGCAGTAGTATCCTTTGCCTCAGTTCCTCTAGGAAGAAGGTTTCTCTGGCTAGCATATAGGCCATTCTATTTGGTGTGTATTTGCTTGCATTTAATGCCTTTTTGATGAATCTTGGTTTTACTTTTTCTAACCTCTCCAAATCGCTGGTCGATAGTTTCTCCCATATCAGTTCTATCCCGTAGGTGACGATCGGGGTGATCACTGATGCGAATAATTTCATGGCTGTGACTAATTTTAACGATATGATGTCTTTGATACTGCACATAGCTCTTATAGCTGCTGCTGCTCTCTCCTGCACATGTGCGCTGAAAGACTTTGTTGTTGGCTGCAGTGTTATGCCTAAATATCTGAATTTGTTGACCATTCTTATCGGTTCTTCTCCTAGTTTTAGATTATCACTTGCCTCTGTTCTTCCTCCTTTCTTGAAAACTATTTGTACGGTCTTGTTGCTGTTTATCTTGAACTCATTTTCCATAGCCCATCGTTGTATCCCATCTATGCCTTTTTGCAATTCTTCTTTGTTTCGTGCTCCAATGATTAATTAATTATGAAATTATTAATTTTAATGTAATTCCAACTAAGTATTTATCTTCAAAACTAAGGGAGAACATTAAGAAAACTAGTCTGATTGATCTATCTATGGATGTGATTTCAGGAACATTCGAAATACAAGCTTCACACTTTATCATCTGAGCGAACTCGTTGGTGCAAATCTTCATTAGAATTTTGAGATAATTTATCATTTGGCCATATTTTTTAGTTTACTTGTAGCCTTTGTAAACCTATATTTTTCTGTACTCGTATGCTTTATTCAAATTTGATTAATTTAATTTAAATTAATTACAAAATTATGTAAAATGGATCGTGGTAACTTACTTACTTACTCACTGGCACTATCGAACCCGTAGGTTCATGGCCGCGCGGACATACGCTCTCCATACATCCCTATCCTGAGCTAATACTTTCCAATCATTCCCTGTATAATCTACTTCCCTCAAATCATGGTTAATGTTATTCTCCCACCTCATTCTTGGTCTACCAACTGGGCGTTTTCCCTCTGGCTTTCCTACAAGAAGCTTCCATGCAAGTGTTTCATTCCCCATACGTGCAACATGTCCTGCCCATCGCAGTCTACGAGACTTAACTGTTCTTATTATATCTGGCTTCCTATAAAGACCGTGTAGTTCATTGTTATGTAGTCTTCTCCATTCACCTGTCTGTTCATCTCTCTTTGGTCCAAAAATTTTCCTAAGTACTTTATTCTCAAATACTTGTAATCTACTTTCCTCCCTTAAAGTAAGAGTCCATGTTTCGCACCCATATAACATAACTGGTAGAATAATCCTGAGCTAATACTTTCCAATCATTCCCTGTATAATCTACTTCCCTCAAATCATGGTTAATGTTATTCTCCCACCTCATTCTTGGTCTACCAACTGGGCGTTTTCCCTCTGGCTTTCCTACAAGAAGCTTCCATGCAAGTGTTTCATTCCCCATACGTGCAACATGTCCTGCCCATCGCAGTCTACGAGACTTAACTGTTCTTATTATATCTGGCTTCCTATAAAGACCGTGTAGTTCATTGTTATGTAGTCTTCTCCATTCACCTGTCTGTTCATCTCTCTTTGGTCCAAAAATTTTCCTAAGTACTTTATTCTCAAATACTTGTAATCTACTTTCCTCCCTTAAAGTAAGAGTCCATGTTTCGCACCCATATAACATAACTGGTAGAATAATAGTTTTATATATTTTCAGTTTAACGCGTGGTAATGGAACTCTAATCTAAAATTTGCTTTAAAAACTGTGGAAAATAAAAAAAAAAATTGGTATGCTCCGGCATTTGACCTCGGGTCATTTCAAATATGAATATTAAAACACTCCTATCTGTGACAGCTTGTTCAGTACGTAAGTCATTATTTTCATTTTATACCAAAAGTTGTAAATGTCTGGACATTCTTGATTTTTTTTTTGAGGCGGGATTTAAATTAATTAACATATGAAGTGAGAGTTTTAGATTTAAATAAATTATTATTACTGTGAGATTAAAATTACTGTTAAATTTTAGTTAATTTCCCCCAGGTATGACTAACATCATGCCATAATTTTGGTGCAATACGTTTCTCCGGACGCTCGTTAGACTGGTACGTAGACAATCCAAAGAGCCACGCCCTTTCTAAAATAATTCTGCAGTTTCATTATTCATATCTACTATCACTTTCTACTCAATGTTCATGTAAATTCACCTAGAACCGTTTTATGTAATTTGAATAAAATGAAGAGTGCCTTAAGTCACTCTTATAGGCCTTAATGTTCATTCACTTGTATTGTATGTATGTGTAGGCTATATAGGCCTATATATATATATATATATATATATGTATATATATATATTATTTCAGATTGTTCCTGTTATTTACACAGGTATTCTCATCCAAAATATACAATTATTTTTCTTCTACACTTCTCGGACTTGCGTGTCTGCTTCTGTCAATTTCTCTTCTTCATATAAACATATATATATATATATATATATATAAACATACAGAGTTTACAGACTTGGGTTCAAATCCCGACTCAAGCACTCATTTTTCTTTCATATCATATATCATATATCATATATATATATATATATATATATATATATATATATATGTCCACCGCTGTGGTCTCGAGGTAGCGTGCTGCGTTGTCAAGCAGCGGGCCCGGGTTCGATCCCCGGTCGGGTTAGTTTTTCTGGGTGAGGTTTTTATCGGGGATTTCCCTCACCTGTAAGACAAGTGTCAGGAAAACTTTAAGGCCCAAACGGTCCCCAAAATCATATGGTCATCATCCTCGTTCTTATCATTATCATCATCATCCTTCACCGGTGTGGAAAGCAACGGAAGCTACAACACCTATAATTCCTTAGTAAAGCAGCAAGCATAGCATGAAAATGCTATGATTGCAGTGAAGGACCTGCCTTCGGGCAGAATTAGAATGGATCGATATATATATATATATATATATATATATATATATATATATATATATATATGGCATGATAAGAAAAATAAATGCCTGGAAGGGATTCGAACCCGGAACTCTGAGTTTGTACCTCAGCGTGTTATCCATTACATCACCAGACGAATCCAATTCAAACACTTATTTTTCTTATATATATATATATATATATATATATATATATATATACAGAGTTTAGAGACTCGGGTTCAAATCCCGACCCAAGCATTCATTTTTCTTTTCATATCATATTTGCCTGCATTGCCAAATGTCAAAAATATAGTTATAACATCTAAATATACAAGCGTTACTGCTATAAAGTAAATATTCTCTTTAAAGATTGCTTAACTGTTATGTTGGCCACAAGATGGTGTTGGAACGAATTCCCACTACCTCTTGTGTGAATTGAGAATACTACATATATAAGGGAAAAAAAAAAAGTATGTTTGTGTTGGAATTCTTGAGTAGCTCAGTTGGTTAGAGCGCTAAACGTACCGAGTTTAGGGACTCGGGTTCAAATGCCGACTCAAGCATTCATTTTTCATTTCATATCATATACATATACATATGTTATAATTAAATGTTTAACATTGAGCAATGCAAGCTTAATATGGAATGATAAGAAAAATAAATGCCTGGACGGGATTCGAACCCGGATCTCTGAGTCTGTACCTCAGCATGATATCCATTACACTACCAGGCGAATCCAATTCAAACACTTATTTTTCTTATATATGTATTATATTCTCCATTATTACTAGATGTCGCGAGAACTCGGTCTTCACTGCCATCTAGTAGCTGACTATAACAAGTAAGCAAATTAAAGAGAATATTTTTACCTTATTTTTATTTAATTATAACATCTTTAAAGCGTTACTGCTATAAGGTAAAAATATTCTAAAGTAAGTAAGTATTATTATTATTATTATTATTATTATTATTATTATTATTATTTGATATTTATTATTAGAGTATTACATGCCTGAACCTTCGCAGCAACGATCTTACAAGTAGAAACTCTGACGAGCATGGAAGGATTCTTTTTGATATTGTGAAACACATCACTGATTCAGAAAATCACCTGAACTCTTGTGATAAATTGAGTTTCATGCGTTATATATATATATATATAGTTACATCGCATATTGTGAAACTTTACCGATGCACATAAATCATTAACGACGTGATTAGGAGTGTATGTTTCTTAACAAAAAATTGTACTTTATCGGCGACAGTTGATAACACGAATTCCTGATATGGACAATTAAGTTGCATTCAAAATGTTTGTTATTGTCTTGTAACTATATGGATGTGAAACTGTTGTAGCCAGTTATAAGTGCAATTTAAAGCTGCACATAAAATTACCTATACATATTGCTCAGAGACACACTGTTACAGGCATGGGGTTCTTTTATGTACAGTAGAATGTATGATATGAGACCCACGGCTTTACTCCCACTTTGAAAGAAGTCATATTCTTCCTTACTCTAAACAGAAACAATTGACCTGAGCTATATTTGAACCTGCGAATATAGTAACAAGAGGCGAGCATGGTAAACACTCGTCCAACGGGATCAACATCCTATAAACATGTGCAATTCTGAACTTCTTTTATAAACAAAAATAGTTTCATAATTAAATGTCATTGTAATGTAAACATTCGCGCATCATTATTTCTGTCCTGGAATTTCAATGTCATCACATGTTTCAAGTAACCACAAACAATGTAAATAAATAATGTAACAGTGAGTGTTAGTTGTGCATAATATTCGAAAGATGACGCTAACTTACTTACTTACTTACTTACTCACTGGCACTATCGAACCCGTGGGTTCATGGCCGCGCGGACATAAGCTCTCCACACATCCCTATCCTGAGCTAATGCTTTCCAATCATTCTCTGTATAATCTACTTCCCTCAAATCATAGTTAATGTTGTTCTCCCACCTCATTCTTGGTCTACCTACTGGGCGTTTTCCTTCTGGCTTTCCTACAAGAAGTTTCCATGCACATCTTTCATTACCCATACGCGCAACATGTCCTGCCCATCGCAGTCTACGAGACTTAACTTTTCTTATTATATCTGGCTTCCTATAAAGACCGCGTAGTTCATGGTTATGTAGTCTTCTCCATTCACCTGTCTGTTCATCTCTCTTTGGTCCAAAAATTTTCGTAAGAACTTTATTCTCAAATACTCGTAATGTCCTTTCCTCCCTTAAAGTAAGAGTCCATGTTTCGCACCCATATAATATAACTGGTAGAATAATAGTTTTATATATTTTCAGCTTAACGTTTTTTTGACTTAACTGTTCTTATTATATCTGGCTTCCTACAAAGACCATGTAGTTCATTGTTATGTAGTCTTCTCCATTCACCTGTCTGTTCATCTCTCTTTGGTCCAAAAATTTTCGTAAGAACTTTATTCTCAAATACTCGTAATGTCCTTTCCTCCCTTAAAGTAAGAGTCCATGTTTCGCACGCATATAATATAACTGGTAGAATAATAGTTGTATATATTTTCAGCTTAACGTTTTTTGACTTAACTGTTCTTATTATATCTGGCTTCCTATAAAGACCATGTAGTTCATTGTTATGTAGTCTTCTCCATTCACCTGTCTGTTCATCTCTCTTAGGTCCAAAAATTTTCCTAAGAACTTTATTCTCAAATACTCGTAATCTCCTTTCCTCTCTTAAAGTAAGAGTCCATGTTTCGCACCCATATAATATAACTGGTAGAATAATAGTTTTATATATTTTCAGCTTAACGTTTTTTGACTTAACTGTTCTTATTATATCTGGCTTCCTATAAAGACCATGTAGTTCATTGTTATGTAGTCTCCTCCATTCACCTGTCTGTTCATCTCGCTTTGGTCCAAAAATTTTCCTAAGAACTTTATTCTCAAATACTCGTAATCTCCT
Source organism: Diploptera punctata (assembly GCA_030220185.1). Lineage (NCBI taxonomy): Eukaryota > Metazoa > Arthropoda > Insecta > Blattodea > Blaberidae > Diploptera > Diploptera punctata. Next base: position 206,040 of record JASPKZ010008079.1, read on the forward strand.
TTCCTCCCTTAAAGTAAGAGTCCATGTTTCGCACCCATATAATATAACTGGTAGAATAATAGTTTTATATATTTTCAGCTTAACGTTTTTTGAAAGAAGTTGGGACATCGACGCTAAAGTTTACAAAATATAAAGATGAAATAATACGGTTCTTTAAATCTGCTATGTTTGGTTTGATACATTTTCATCCCAATAATATGATTGATTTTACAAAAATGAAAGAGTCCAGTGAATGGGATCAGTTTGTGCAAGTTTAGAATTAAGCGACGACCTATTTGCGTAACTTGCAATAACATTGTAAACATACAGACACATCCATTGTAACGAACGTCACACTTAACCTATACTTATCTCTTATGCTTCATACGTAATTAAAGAATTTGAAACAATTTTGAAATTTATCAAATCTCATTTCTTCTGATAAATGATCACCCATGCCCTGAAACCCTCCAAAATATCTTCTCATTTCCCTGCTTCTTCTTCACTTCCTGGTTTAGGCAAGAGTTGCCTGTTCCGTCTTCACTAATAGATCTAAGACCATCTCTTCCGAGGACGTCCGACATCTCTTCTTCCTCTTGGAAAATAATGGAAGATTTTATTTGGTAATCTTCTTTCTTCAATTCTTTCCACATGTTCTTTCCACTGTATCTTGTTGTTAAATATCTTTTCTTTTATGGAGTAGATCTGCAGTTCTTCACGGATATCCTCGTTTCTTATCTGGTCCATTCTGGTACAGCCTTTTACTCTTTTATTCCCTTGCATCAAATATAATTCCGTAATGGATGTCATGTCAATACGACATCAAAATTCGTTAGGAAATTACGTGTGTGAAGGTCTACACCCGTGTATCCCCACGTGGGGCAAGGCTGCACCCATATGGGAGTTACTTATGCGAGCTAATTTAGTAACGTGTATTTCCCTATAGATGTCAGCGAGTGAAAAGCGGTTAGCTCATCGCTTGAAAGAGTATACATTACTTGAATATAAATAACCGTTTACATTTAGTTAAAAAAAGTGATCCCACAACAGGCCCGGAGGCCCTTGGGGTAATAGGAGGTTAAGGCTCCCACTATTTCTAGATAATCGGCAATTTATGTCAGCCGGGTTGTCAGCCCTGCGTGACGGCCGCCTTTACCCCCAGAACAAGCGTCTGGTGCTCATTTCCGTTAGAGGCTGAGTCGACCCCAGGGCCATAGTGCCGCCAGAGGGTTTGGGTCAGTTTAAAAATCCTGACCCCAACGGGACTTGAACCCTCGACCTTCCGGCTTGTAGCTCAGTGCCTTAACCACTACGCTAGTTAATAGATAATAATTTAGGCTTGAGGTTCTTTTACGACTGCGAAAATATTCAGAGCTTAATGTTTACTGCAATCAAAACATCGAATTAAAATTCGGTCGTTAATTTAGTGCAAGAACATGAATAATGTATGGAAGCACAGTTCATATAAATACGATAAAAATGCAATAAATGAATTAATTGATGCATCTATAGAATACGAGAGTTATTGTTATTTTTTTATGAACGACGTTTTTTAGCGACTAATGTCAACAGAGTCGCAATTGAAATCTGGGCCTGAAAGGAAGTACAAATATATTAGTAAGCAGACTTACTCCCTATATTGACGACATTCTAGGAGATCATCAATGTGCATTTAGAAGAAACAGGTCTACAACAGATCAGATTTTTAGTATAAGACAGATTTTAGAAAAGAAATGGGAATATAATGGTACTGTACATCAACTATATGCAGACTTCAAAAAAGCATATGATTCAATTAAGAGGGAGAAGTTATATAGTATCCTGCTGGAGTTCGGAATTCCTAAAATGTTAGTTAGACTTATACGAATGTGTCTAAATGGCTCAAAGAGTAGGGTGCGTGTAGGCAAACAGTTTTCAGACACTTTTGAAATCCAGAATGGGTTGAAGCAAGGAGATGCACTATCTCCTCTACTATTTAATTTTGTACTAGAGCATGCCATTAACTATTTAGAGAATGAGGAAGGCCTACAACTGAATGGTATTAATAAGCTGTTAGTTTATGCTGATGATGTATTACTACTGGCCGATAACGAGGAGATACTAAAGGCCAACACGCACACCCTATTGAGTAACACTAAGAAATTGGGACTGGAAGTAAATATCAGTAAAACTAAATATATGGTCACAAGTAGAAATTCAGTACATAATGGAAATGGACAACTAATGACAAATGAGGGAAATTTTGAGGAAGTGGCTGAATTCAAATACCTAGGAACAATAATCACAAATAGGAATGAGATGCACAAAGAAATTAAACATAGGCTCAATTCTGGAAATGCATGCTATTATGCATTGCAGAGACTTTTGATGTCCCAACTCCTTTCAAAAAAAACGTTAAGCTGAAAATATATAAAACCATTATTCTACCAGTTTTATTATATGGGTGCGAAACATGGACTCTTACTTTAAGGGAGGAAAGGAGATTACGAGTATTTGAGAATAAAGTTCTTAGGAAAATGTTTGGACCAAAGAGAGATGAACAGATAGGTGAATGGAAAAGACTACATAACAATGAACTACATGGTCTTTATAGGAAGCCAGATATAATAAGAACAGTTAAGTTTCGTAGACTGCGATGGGCAGGACATGTTGCACGTATGGGGAGTGAAAGACGTGCATGGAAGTTTCTTGTAGGAAACCCAGAGGGAAAACGCCCAGTTGGTAGACCAAGAATGAGGTGGGAGAACAACATTAACTATGATTTGAGGGAAGTAGATTATACAGGGAATGATTGGAAAGCATTAGCTCAGGATAGGGACATATGGAGAGCTTATGTACGCGCGGCCATGAACCTACGGGTTCGATAATGCCAGTGAGTAAGTAAGAAAGGAAGTACTAATTTTGCTCAGTTGTTTTTTCTATACATGAAGTTCTTTTGCATGTCGTAAATCTATGGAACGGGACGGATGGCTTTAGTTAAATTCCAAGGAACTCATATCCAGGATTGTAGGCCTCGAAAAATCCACCACTCCGCCTTGGAACCAGAATCAAGTGTGGTAATAGATTAATTCTTATGATATTTTATATTCACGTATAAACTTCTGCAGGTATCTTTAAAAATAAATATGAAATTATTGTATTGTCACGTGTCCTCTACAAGTATACAGAGTTTTCAAGTCGATCCAAAGATTTTAAGTGGGTGAAAATCGCGTTGAAAGATTCCGTTACATAGGTAGATAGATAGATAGATAGATACAGCTCAAGCTAATATAAAGCGTGTAAAATACTCACATATATTATATTTAGTCTAAGAAATTTGTACTTTAAATATAAGAACTGGTAATGCATGCATTCATTTTCATTAAAACCTTGCTTTGGAAAATTATTTAGCTGTGATTAAGGTGGTATTTGCAAGATGGGGTTAGAGAATCGTAAAAGTTGTAGGAAAATAACTAAATTTTCTTGTAAATACGACTTCCAGGTTTATGCCACCGTGACAAGAAACATGTTCCTGCCATTATTCTTGGAATACGCTGTTTAAGCAAAGAACGAGACCCTCTATGTTAACATACAATTTCTTACACAGAGCTGGTTTTAGTGAGAGAATAGAATGGATCTGCTATTGAAAAGAATTTTTTTTCAAAAGCGCCGCTTCTATAACATGTTACTAAAACAAAGAATAAGGAACAAATATTGTAAATCATTCAGTTGTTTGTAGCAAATATTTTTTGTCTACTTTCGTTTTAACTTGATTATGTTTATACGTGAGGGATATGAGCGACGTTCATTCAATTGACAAGCCTAAACTTGAATTCCTACTTTTCTCAATAAGAAACTAATATTAGTACTATGTTTGTCGAAAGATAGACTATATCCATATCTTATAGAATTGCATAAATAACAATTGCAATAATTTAAATTTACTTCGATAAAAAGAAAACAGATGTACTAATTTTTAAGTTCAAATATTATAAATTGGGTTCAACTTACTTATTTACTTACTTACTGGCACTATCGAACCCGTAGGTTCATGGCCGCGCGGACATAAGCTCTCCATACATCCCTATCCTGAGCTAATGCTTTCCAATCATTCCCTGTATAATCTACTTCCCTCAAATCATAGTTAATGTTATTCTCCCACCTCATTCTTGGTCTACCAACTGGGCGTTTTCCCTCTGGCTTTCCTACAAGAAGCTTCCATGCAAGTCTTTTATTCCACATACGTGCAACATGTCCTGCCCAACGCAGTCTACGAGACTTAACTTTTCTTATTATATCTGGCTTCCTATAAAGACCATGTAATTCATTGTTATGTAGTCTTCTCCATTCACCTGTCTGTTCATCTCTCTTTGGTCCAAATATTTTCCTAAGTACTTTATTCTCAAATACTCGTAATCTCCTTTCCTCCCTTAAAGTAAGAGTCCATGTTTCGCACCCATATAATATAACTGGTAGAATAATAGTTTTATATATTTTCAGTTTAACGTTTTTTGAAAGGAGTTGGGACATCAAGAGTCTCTGCAATGCACAATAGCACGCATTTGCAGAATTGAGCCTATGTTTAATTTCTTTGTGCATCTCATTTCTATTTGTAATTATTGTTCCTAGGTATTTGAATTCAGCCACTTCCTCAAATTTTCCCTCATTTGTTATTAGCTGTCCATTTCCATTATATAATGTATTTCTACGAATGATCATGTATTTAGTTTTATTGATATTTACTTCCAATTCTAATTTCTTAGTGTTACTCAACAGTGTGTGCGTATTGTCCTTTAGTATCTCCTCGCTATCGGCCAACAATACTACATCATCAGCATAAACTAACAGCTTATTAATACCATTGAGTTGTAAGCCTTCCTACTTTAATCAGAGTATAAATATTCATTCATGAGTTTAAAATAAAATAATATCAATTATTTTTAATCAAACATTCTCTTCAAGTATATTTTATTATTCCGGCTTTTACAATGAATATACATTTTTCCGGTACCCATGTTCACAGTTAACTACACATTTGTTTCAACACACTTTTCCATTCCTGTCTGTTCATCCATATATCTTCTTCTATTTCCCATTCCCTCTTAGTTTCATTGATTTCCTGAATCCACGTAATAGTTGGTCTACCCTTCATTTTCCTTCCCTGTGGTTCCCAATCCATGATTATCTTAGGTAGTCTTCCTTCTTCCATTTTTCTAATGTGTCCATACCAATTTAATTGTTTCTTCTTTATAAAATCGAATATTGAATATCGTACCTGCATGTTTTCTTCTATATGAATTTCTGATTTTATCCTTCCTGGATATTCTTGCAGCACGTCTCCAGTAGTCCATTTCAGTGGCGAGTATTTTTTTTTCATTTGTGCATTTAAAGCCCACACATCAGCTCAATAGGTAATAATGCTTCTGATAATTGTATTAAAAATGTTTTTTTTTGTTTCTTTGAAGATATGTTTGTCCCATACTATTCCATTTATATAATAATTATTAATATTTTTATAATTATAATGTTGTGTTTTATTATAAAGTACATAAACATTTCAGAAATATAAAAGGAATTAAATCGCTAAAGTGTTTCCAAACAGAGAAGAAAATAACACATTTGTAAACGACAGGTTATTGTAAAATGTATAAAATCCCTAGACTGAGTTGTTTAAGACTTTTTTATACAATGAATTGAAATAGAATAAAAACGAATCTTATATAGTGTGATGCTTGTAGCTAAAATAAGAGGTAGACCAAGGAAAATGTGGTTCCAAGAATTAGAAAGCAACCTTGCAGAAATATTACTTAAGCCAGGGAATGGAGAAAGTAAGACAAGAAGAGATATGAGTGGATACGTATTGTGAAGGAAGTCGAGGCTCACCCTCAGAAAGAAGATGATTTCCAATCAGCTATTTATTTAAAGAAGGCAATTAAAATAATAATTTAAAACTACTCATATCTTCTTCTTCGTCAGGCTCTACGACTTCCAGTGGAATGTCTTGGCCTTCTCAACCAGTTTACGCCACTTCTTCCTATCTTGTGCAGAAGATTTCAAATCAAAAATCCCCATCTCTCTCAAATCCTCAATTACATCATCCTCCCATCGATCCTTGTGTCTTCCCCTTGGTCTTGTTCCCTGTGGCTTCCAATTCAAAATATCATTCGGCAATCTTCCCTTTGGCATTCTTAGTGTATGTCCAAACCATTGTAATCTTTTGGATTTGATGAAACTAACTATATTTTCTTTATTATTCTTGAGGTATAATTCGTCATTCCTTCTCAACCTCCAATTTCCAATTTTCCTTTACTGGACCTAGCACTCTTCTAAATATTTTCCTCTTAAACGTTAATAGTTTTAATTTAAGTAAAGGGGAACTTGTGAGATACGATCAGTGGAGGGTACCCATTGTAGTGCAATGAATTTAAGCTCCACATGTTATTCAATTTGTAAATATTTCCCTGTTGTAGTGTAGGCTATACTTACTTACTTGCTTACTCACTGGCACTATCGAACCCGTAGGTTCATGGCCGCACGGACATAAGCTCTCCATACACCCCTATCCTGAGCTAATGCTTTCCAGTCATGCCCTGTATAATCTACTTCCCTCAAATCATAGTTAATGTTATTCTCCCACCTCATTCTTGGTCTACCAACTCTGGGCGTTTTTCTTCTGGCTTTCCTACGAGAAGCTTCCATGCAAGTCTTTCATTCCCCATACGTGCAACATGTCCTGCCCATCGCAGTCTACGAGAAGTGTAGGCTAAAGTAAAGTAAAGTGATCCCACAACAGGCCCGGAGGCCCTTGGGGTAGTATGAGGTTAAGGCTCCCACTTTTTCTAGACAATCGGCACTTTATGTCAGCCGGGTTGTCAGCTCTGCGTGACGGCCGCCTTTACCCCCAGAACAAGCGTCTGGTACTCATTTCAGTTAGAGGCTGAGTCGACCCCAGGGCCATAGTGCCGCCAGAGGGTTTGGGTCAGTTTAAAAATCCTGACCCCAACGGGACTTGAACCCTCGACCCTCCGGCTTGTAGCTCAGTGCCTTAACCACTACGCTACGGTGTGCCCCGAGGTGTAGGCTATAAGTTTATAAACTTTATAGCGGATCCATAAGCTTGAACTGCTTTGATAAAGTTATATTTTTAAGGCGGATAGAAATTTGAATTGCAATAGGCCTATATCTAAATTCCAATCTGAATTGATTGCATTAAGAACTGGTGTTTTACGTTAAATCTCTGTCATGGGTACCAAAGCGTCTTCCAAGCGACATTACATACTCTTCTTCTAGTTGAATAGCGATGTTACGAAGCTTGTACTACAATTTCAGATAATTGACGTATTGTACATTATATACAAATGCAATATCAAATGTTTCTATTTTTAAATATACTGTCTAGCTCCTCTTCTTTTTCATGGATGCTTCGGACATTCCAGGTTGCATATCTTACAATATCATTGTGCCGTTTTCTTTAACCATATTTCTTTGCTGTGGGTCGTCATATTTCAATTCCTTCTGGATTTTTTCGTGTTGAGACTTGAAAGTAGTTTTGAAGTTCCTTAGGACAGGTTACTGGCCCGACGCTAAGTAGTCCAGTGGTAGGGCTGCTACCTTTTAGTCTCTGGACAGACATTAGGATACCGCATTTACTCAGTACCTGATGGAACGGTTATACCGCCGTGACTCGGTCCTCAGAGCCTCGTTTGTGAAAACAGGTTGTACCACGAGAAGGTGAGGATGAGAATTGGGTAGGAGAGGTTATGGTGTTTCTCTTGAGGCCGAAACAGGTCAACAAATGGCCTAAATTCGTGAATGTACTATGATGATGATGATATACAAATGCACTCAAATGTATCAAGAACACGTTCCTTTGAAAACATTTAAGATTTTGGCCTTCATATTCTCAGCCTTTTAAAAAAGTTAAACAAATAAGTTATATAATGATTATATTTAAAGCTTTTCTTTAACAGCTAAACTCATTAGCGTCCTATTTCTAATCTGGGCGCGAAAGGGCCTACAAATTTTGCCCAGAGATCTCTTATTTCAGGATTGAGGTTCTGTTAGGGTTGAAAGGGGTAGTGACGTGTGTATATCCTCTCCTACCCAATTCTCATCCCCACCTTCTCGTGGGTACAACCCGTTTTCACAAACGAGGCTCTGAGGACCGAGTCACGGCGGTATAACCGTTCCATCGGGTACTGAGTAAATGCAGTATCCTAATGTCTGTCCAGAGACTAAAAGGTAGCAGCCCTACCACTGGACTACTTAGCGTCGGGCCAGTAACCTGTCCTAAGGAACTTCAGAACTACTTTCAAGTCTCAACACGAAAAAATCCAGAAGGAATTGAAATATGACGACCCTCAGCAAAGAAATATGGTTATTTTAGGGTTAATAAATTCTATCTTCAAGCCACAGTTAGTCCAAAAGCATTCAAGACTGAAAGTGTATAAAACACTGACTCTTCCAACTCTTTTGTATGGTAGCGAAGTATGGACGTTGAAACAGAAGGATATACACAGACTTAGATCTGCTGAAATGAGATATCTTCGGAGGACTGCAGGATACACACTACTAGATCACAAAAAAAAAATGAAGACATCTTAGAAGAATTACACATGGAATCTTTAGAAAACAAAATTTCTGATTATAAGTCAAGATGGATGCAACATGTTCATCGAATGGAAGATCACAGAATACCCAAAAAAATGTTAAGATATCAACCTGCAGGAAGAAGAAGACCAGGACGTCCACTCAAAAGACTTTTGGATGGTGTTTCTCTTGAGGCCGAAACAGGTCAACAAATGGCCTAAATTCGTGAATGTACTATGATGATGATGATGATGATGATGAGGTTCTGTTACGTATAGTGAATACATGACAAGGGATAGCGAATTTATTTCCTTTCCGAAGAAACGCATATATATTAGAGATTTTTATGGCATTAAAAATGTATCGACCTGTCAATTTTCAATCACCGATCTTTCGAACCAGAACAGAGCATTGTATCCAGTGGTTCACTGGGACCGACAAAAAAATAACCGTACACTCCCGCTCAGAACGTATGAGCGCTTCTTGTATTCTGTCTCACTTCTTCCGCACTGCGCATGCGAATCTTTGTTCACAGGACTGCGGAATATTTAAGCAGCTTAAATGTACTTATTTGGTTCAGTAGTCTGGAATAGACTACAGATAAGACCGGATAGTATATGCTGAGTCTCTGAAGAATGCAATATTAGTAGGAATTGAACACATATATGTGCAGAAATATTAAAATCTTCGACAGTATTACTAGGGCCTATATTATCAAGAAGCTAATAACTGCAGGTTGAGATATCAAAATTACGACAGCGAACACAATAACCTTGATAGATACTGAACTAGATTCGTCTCCAGATCGAATCTCACGCAGTACCTTTTTAATAAATATGTTTCTCAACATAGATCTACAAAATTATGATTTTCGTTGTGCAAAATGCTATTCGCCTACGAATTACATTTAGCATAATATAATAAATAAAACAATGTACATGAAATACAAAAAATCACTAGCAGCAATTGTCGACTTGCCATCTGTAGGGAAAAGATAGAATTGTGGCCTACAGTTTCATTCTTACATGTAATTTGGTAGACCTATAACATTTTAAGCAATTTAACATGTATGAATAAATTACACGATAATGCATATGTTAAGTTTTAAATATAACATGATTATTTAGATTAGATTTAGATTTATTTAGCCTGGTGGGGTTAAGGCCATGTGGCCTTCTCTTCCACTCACCAGGACAAACATATATTACATCAGAATATAACAATCTTAATTCCGATTGAGGGTCTTTCCACTTTTCAGCGGTTGCCCTTTTACCAGCCGGCTGCTGGCCCTTCACATCCACATGTGTCAATCACAGAGGTAGATGATCAACAGCCAGTGTAGGGGTGACATGTGGTTAGCATGTCGAGTCCCCCAGCCGTTATAGCTGGTTCCTCAACCTGGAGCCGCTACTTATTGTAGCTACCCAATTCCCTCACGATGCTGGGTGGGCACCGGTCCCATACTGGCCGAAATACCATGAGAAAATTTCTTCCCCAATGGAGACTCGAACCAGCGCAAGTCCCGTAGCTCTGCGCCAAGGCTTCCTACCTTAACCGCTCGGCTACGGCACGGGACACAATCTTAATTAACTCTAATATTAAACACTAAGTAAAAATTTGATCAAAAGATAATATCTAATATATTACGATCTATAATACAACCAGTTAATATTAGTTAAAATTAAGACTAAAACTAATAATAAAATGTATACAAGCAAGGCATATTAAATTGTCCCTGTCTAGTGTATATAAAAACTGGAAAAAAATGAGATATAGAAAACTAATTTTACGATTATACAATATTTAAAACAAAACAAATAAAAATATTTGTTATTCTTAATATTATTTTCATAAATAATTAAATATATTAATATTGCTAAAAGAATACTATCAGTGAGGTGTATAAGTTAGTTTGTTATTAAATAATTATTTAGTTTTAATGTTGAGTGATTCCGGGTTATGTGGCCGTGGTCCATAGTTGGTGTTGATACCAGACGTTTCGCCCTCAACTGCGGAGGGCATCTTCAGTGGCGAGTGCTTCTATGCGTGTTTCCTGGTCGGAAGATCTACTTAGAATGAACGCTGTGGACGTAGAGGACGTTGTATTAGTGGGGGGTGCAGGGTGAGTAGGCGTGGCTCTTGCTGATTGGCTAATAGTCGTCTCCTTGTTGTCACTGGTGTTAATGCATTTATTTTCTAGTGTATGAAACCAGGCCTTAGACAGTTTGATACCTTCTTCTTTTCTGTTAATATTTCCCTTATGCTTGTGTATTTTCTATAGCCTCTCGGTATAATCTAGGGAAATAGTAGGAAGTTGTGGCTAAAAACTTGTGTATCGTCGAATAGAATCTGATGTCCATTCGTAATGGCATGTTCTGCTACAGCTGATTTATCCATTTCTCCTTGTCTGCAGTTTCTTTTATGTTCTGATAAACGGGTGGCTATACTTCTTTTCGTGGTCCCTATATATGATTTACCACACGAACAAGGAAGTCGATATACGCCGCAAGGGAGAGAGGTGGCCGAGGATCCTTAGCTGAGCGAAGGCAGTCTTCTATTTTTCTTGTAGGTCTGTAAACTGTTTTTATGTTGTATTTTTGTAGGAGTTTTCCGATACGATCTGTGACTCTTTGTACATATGGTAAGTAGGCTATGCTGGTTGAGGGTGTGTTATCCATTCTGACGTGCTGTCTTCGTGGATGTATGGTTTGTCTTATTTCCTTGGATGTGTAGCCATTTTTCTGGAAACAATTGAACAGATGGTGTTGTTCTTGTTTAAGGTGTTGTGGTTGGCATAACTTAGTCGCTCTGTCGAACAGTGTCTTAATGACACCTCGCTTTTGTCTTGGATGGTGGTTAGAGTCTTTCTGCAGATATCGGTCTGTGTGTGTAGGTTTTCTTAAACTGTATGTTGAATTTCCCCATTGCCAGTCCTTATTATTTGAACATCCAGGAAAGGAAGTCTTCCATTATCTTCTTTTTCCATTGTGAACTGTATTTTGTTGTGTCTGCTGTTAAGGTGTTGAAGGAAACGTTCCAATCTTCACTGCCATGTCTCCATACTACGAATGTGTCATCAACATAGCGAAACCAATGTTCTGGAGACTTGGGAGCTGTTTTTAGTGCTTCTTCTTCGAATTTCTCCATGAAAAAATTCGCTACTACTGGGCTTAGAGGACTGCCCATGGCTACTCCGTCGGTCTGTTCATAGTAGCTGTTGTTCCATTGGAAGTAAGTAGTAGTTAGTACATGCCTGAATAAATTGGATATTTCTTCTGTGAAAATCTGTCTAATGTAGTCCATGGTCTCATTTACCGGCACCATGGTGAAAAGGGAAACCACATCGAAGCTAACCAGTATATCTTGAGATGTTACGTTTATATTCCGTAGTCTCTCAATGAAATGTGTCGAGTCTCTGATGTAGCTGTCCGTTTTTCCAAGGAGTGGTTTCAGAAGTCCTGTAAGATGCTTTGCCAGTAAGTAGGTCGGGGAACCGATGGCACTGACAATTGGCCGGAGTGGAATGTTGTTTTTGTGTATTTTTGGAAGACCATAGAGTCTTGGAGGTTGAGCTTCGGATACGCGTAATTTCTTCTTAATTTCTTCTGGCAAGGACGATTGCTTGATAAGATTGTTGGTTTTTCGAAGAATGCCGGATGTAGGGTCTCGCTTGATAGGTTTGTATGTTTCTGGTGTCAGAATCTCTATTATTTTCTCTTTGTATTCGTGTGTATTCATAACAACTGTAGAGTTTCCTTTATCGGCTGGTAAAATGGTGATATTATCATTATTTAAAGTTTTTTAGCGCTAGTCTCTCCTTCTTAGTTAAATTGCTTTTCGAAAAGCAATTTAACTAAGAAGGAGAGACTAGCGCTAAAAACTTTAAATAATGATAATATCACCATTTTACCAGCCGATAAAGGAAACTCTACAGTTGTTATGAATACACACGAATACAAAGAGAAAATAATAGAGATTCTGACACCAGAAACATACAAACCTATCAAGCGAGACCCTACATCCGGCATTCTTCGAAAAACCAACAATCTTATCAAGCAATCGTCCTTGCCAGAAGAAATTAAGAAGAAATTACGCGTATCCGAAGCTCAACCTCCAAGACTCTATGGTCTTCCAAAAATACACAAAAACAACATTCCACTCCGGCCAATTGTCAGTGCCATCGGTTCCCCGACCTACTTACTGGCAAAGCATCTTACAGGACTTCTGAAACCACTCCTTGGAAAAACGGACAGCTACATCAGAGACTCGACACATTTCATTGAGAGACTACGGAATATAAACGTAACATCTCAAGATATACTGGTTAGCTTCGATGTGGTTTCCCTTTTCACCATGGTGCCGGTAAATGAGACCATGGACTACATTAGACAGATTTTCACAGAAGAAATATCCAATTTATTCAGGCATGTACTAACTACTACTTACTTCCAATGGAACAACAGCTACTATGAACAGACCGACGGAGTAGCCATGGGCAGTCCTCTAAGCCCAGTAGTAGCGAATTTTTTCATGGAGAAATTCGAAGAAGAAGCACTGAAAACAGCTCCCAAGTCTCCAGAACATTGGTTTCGCTATGTTGATGACACATTCGTAGTATGGAGATATGGCAGTGAAGAATTGGAACGTTTCCTTCAACACCTTAACAGCAGACACAACAAAATACAGTTCACAATGGAAAAAGAAGATAATGGAAGACTTCCTTTCCTGGATGTTCAAATAATAAGGACTGGCAATGGGGAAATTCAACATACAGTTTACAGAAAACCTACACACACAGACCGATATCTGCAGAAAGACTCTAACCACCATCCAAGACAAAAGCGAGGTGTCATTAAGACACTGTTCGACAGAGCGACTAAGTTATGCCAACCACAACACCTTAAACAAGAACAACACCATCTGTTCAATTGTTTCCAGAAAAATGGCTACACATCCAAGGAAATAAGACAAACCATACATCCACGAAGACAGCACGTCAGAATGGATAACACACCCTCAACCAGCATAGCCTACTTACCATATGTACAAAGAGTCACAGATCGTATCGGAAAACTCCTACAAAAATACAACATAAAAACAGTTTACAGACCTACAAGAAAAATAGAAGACTGCCTTCGCTCAGCTAAGGATCCTCGGCCACCTCTCTCCACTTGCGGCGTATATCGACTTCCTTGTTCGTGTGGCAAATCATATATAGGGACCACGAAAAGAAGTATAGCCACCCGTTTATCAGAACATAAAAGAAACTGCAGACAAGGAGAAATGGATAAATCAGCTGTAGCAGAACATGCCATTACGAATGGACATCAGATTCTATTCGACGATACACAAGTTTTAGCCACAACTTCCTACTATTTCCCTAGATTATACCGAGAGGCTATAGAAATACACAAGCATAAGGGAAATATTAACAGAAAAGAAGAAGGTATAAAACTGTCTAAGGCCTGGTTTCATACACTAGAAAATAAATGCATTAACACCAGTGACAACAAGGAGACGACTATTAGCCAATCAGCAAGAGCCACGCCTACTCACCCTGCACCCCCCCACTAATACAACGTCCTCTACGTCCACAGCGTTCATTCTAAGTAGATCTTCCGACCAGGAAACACGCATAGAAGCACTCGCCACTGAAGATGCCCTCCGCAGTTGAGGGCGAAACGTCTGGTATCAACACCAACTATGGACCACGGCCACATAACCCGGAATCACTCAACATTACGATTACCGGCCGTGAAAGCCTGCATTCAACAATTATTTAGTTTGTTTTTGAAGGATGTTATAGTTTGACAGTCTCTAATATAGGGCGGAAGGGAATTCCATATTTTGGTAAGTGACACCGTAAAAGATAATGAATAATACAGTGTGATGAGGCGGGATATAAAGTACAATGTGCTGATGGGATCGAGTGTCAAGATTATGTGTGTCGGATAGTCTGATGAAGCGGCGTGATAAATAATTAGGCGATGATGTGTGAAGTATTTTATAGAGAAGGGATAAGGAATGGACAGTTCTACGATCTCTTAGACGAAGCCACGATAATTGTTCCAGGGACGGTGTAACATGGTCAAATTTGCGAATACCACAAATAAAACGTGCTCAAGAATTATGAACACGTTGAAGTCTTTGAGTGGAAATAATATTTAAGTCTGTAAAAAGAGTGTCACAATAATCAAAATGGGGCATTGAAAGTGTTTCTACTATCATTTTCCTATTTAATGAAGATGCAGAACAATGTTCCTAATCCTGTTTTCGTAAATAGTATTTCTGACACATTTTCGGTAATAATGTGGCCACATCTCTTAGTAGGTTCATAATTAAACATAATTTAGCCTACTTCCCCCGCTCTGTCTATTTTGACCACAATCCCTGCAAATGGTGGTCAGGCAATATGAGCGTCTGCAGTACGTACGATTAATTTACATTGACGTCATTTCTGCTGCCGCAGCGGGAAAAGATCTTGGAGTTCCAGCGTCAGTCGGTTTTGCCTAGACGGAGAAGTAAAAAATCGTGTAATTCCTAAAATGGGGAAGAATTTCTTCAGGAAGAAATGACGCAAGTTTAATGGACGAAATTAGGCGTCATCCAATTTTAACTGCCCTGAATTAATAATCAGGTTCAACTTTACGGGCTCCGCAGAAACGACTCATCAATACACATGATGTAATAATAATAATAATAATAATTTATTTTAGCTGGCATAGTTAAGGCCATAAGGCCTTCTCTTCCACTCAACCATCGAATAGTAAAATTATACAAAAAATACGTAGAAATTACAATTTTACGATATTATTAAAATACAGACTAAACAAAATACAATGATAATGTAATCTAATACTAGCTAAACTAACAAAAACATAGAATATAATAAAATTATAATGATATAAAATAAAGTAAGTAGCTTCCTAGATGATTATTAATGGAATGCTCTATATAGTTGTTATGCAGTTAATGTTTTCATTGTGTCGAAATTAAGATATCAGCTAATTTGGATTTAAATAATGATAGCGATTGACAGTACCTGACATGACTGGGAAGTGAGTTCCATGCTCTAGTCATAGGTATTGTGTAAGATTCAGAGTATAGACATGTCCTATGTTGTGGTGTCAAAAGTAAAGAAGAGTTTTGAGATCTTGTTCCTAAATTGTAATGAGCCGATACATTTTGAAAACGTGTTGTTAAATAAGTTGGTAAATATGTATGCAGAATTTGGAATAGTAAGGTATGTGAATGTAAAGTTCTTCTGTCATTTAGGCGTAGCCATGATAAGGCCTGAAATGAAGGAGACACGTGGTCATAACGACGGAGATTGAATATAAATCGAATGCACGCATTATGAGCACGCTGTAGTCTGTCAGATAGATCAGTTGTCAGATTAGTCAGTAATATGTCGCAGTAGTCGAAGTGTGGCTTTATAAGAGTCTGTACAAGTATTTGTTTTAATTTTGCAGGAAGGAAGTTTTTAAAACTATTTCGGGAGTGAAGAATTGAGAACACTTTCTTGCAGGTATTATTCACCTGGATTTTCCAGTCTAGGTGTATATAGATACCCAGATTTTTTACTACTGAGCTGTAGGGGATGTTTTTGTCATTTAGGAGAATGGTAGGGATATTTTCGTAATTTATAATGCTTTGGATTCGCCGATGTCATATAATTATGCACTGTGTCTTGTCAGCATTTAGATTAAGTTCATGTTTCTTCGACCATTGGGAAATTGAGTCTAAGGTCCCTTCGAGCTGCCAAGAAGGTTAGGTAAGTTGATAAGCAGATCATGTAGCCTTCGCTTCTACTCGAGAGGACTTCGATTGGAACAATCTAATTATCTCATACGAAGTAACCGTCTAGAGTACAAATGATGGTCCTCTCCGTGTATCACATGAAATGGTGCTCATTAAGTGTATGCGGTTGCGAGGTCGAATCTCATAATCTCATGTTCGGGGTAGATGTTGTTAATTGGGGCAGGATTTCTAGAACGTATCCACGGAAGGTTTAACTCGGCACCCTATCTCCATATGTTAAAGAAATTATCACCTCCTTCCGCTCGGGAAGTATAACCATCCGATCCACCTTGCTCTTCGGGTTAAAAGATGGTTTCGGGGGAGGCGTGATATCCATCTTATTTTCCAAATGGGCAAGACCATACTGTAGACAGGACGGATTGTAGAATAGAGTTGTTGAAGAGGTGGTATTGGACCAACAAATTTTCCAGAGTCTCGTCGACTCCATGCTGTGGCGAATGCGTCCTATAAGCAGACACAGGCGGTATGTGGACCAGCTGTTAGCCCCACAGTTATTTTTATTTATTTTGTTCTACGGCATTTTTATTTTGTGTTCCACCTACAAATGACCTTTGTTATATTGGCTAAGTTCAGTCTCAAGCCACCATAAAAGGACAATCAAATGTAAATATGTATCGACCGGTGATCGAACCCTAGACCTCTATCAACGAACTACTTGTCCCGCTGTCTAGCGTGTTTAATTGGGTGTATTTCACTGGAAAAAAAACAATATCTTATTACCCGTTTAAGAAATGAGCGCAGTTGTTGACGGAGGGCACTGCAGTCGTGTTTATGCAGGAATAGAACACGTGACACTGCTATCTACGAGTGCAGAGGGGAATGGGACGTGAGACGCTGACAGTATACACTGCCTTATATGACGTCACGTGTAACAACAAAGAGAGGTTCGTAATTATTCCGCCTGCAGAGATATTTTGAATGACTAATAACATTACGGTGTCGTGTCATACTCACCATAAGAGAATTCGTACTCGTGTGAACTAAGGCTTTTGTATTTTAACGAGCAGGAGCCCGTTCAATCTCTTTGAGGGGCAGAGTCCATAAACTTGTTTTAAAATAAACTAAACAATTATATCCTCTGGAAATATTTACACAATGTGAAGATATGCAGCTTTTCTTGATAGTATATAAGACATTTTTTAGAATATTTCCTTTCGATATAGATGTCGGAAAAATAAAATTACACTATTTTTACACGCTCCATATCGTTCTCCTTTCGATTGGCTTGTGGATAAAGGAATGGATTACCAATTATAAATTGCCCGCTGTACGAACGCAACTTTTTCCGGTGTTCTGAGTAAATATATTGATGTTTTAGTTTAGTAGTTTTTTTTCCGTTTTCTGTTCTCAACTTTTATTAATATTTTGTTGTTTTTTTAAATTAACTATTAAATATGTATTAATTTGAAATACAAACTTTACTTGTAAAAAGTAAAGTGATCCCACAACAGGCCCGGAGGCCCTTGGGGTAGTAGGAGATTAAGGCTCCCACTTTTCTAGACAATCGGCACTTTATGTCAGCCGGGTTGTCAGCCCTGCGTGACGGCCGCCTTTACCTCCAGAACAAGCGTCTGGTACTCATTTCCGTTAGAGGCTGAGTCGACCCCAGGGCCATAGTGCCGCCAGAGGGTTTGGGTCAGTTTAAAAATCCTGACCCCACCGGGACTTGAACCCTCGACCCTCCTGCTTGTAGCTTAGTGCCTTAACCACTACGCTACGGCGTGCCCCAAACTTTACTTGACTTGACCCAAATGTTCGCATTCCTGAAAGAGGTAATATCACAAATTAATTTTTAACCAGTATAAAATATAGTGGGAGATAGCATAGTTGGTTAAGACTATGAAGGGTCTCTTATGACCTTTTCCATTTAAAAATATAGTAATTATAACAAAATTGTTAATTATCATAAGTAATGCCACGAGTGAATTTGTTAGGACTATTTAACGAATAAAATTAAGCTGTTTACTCACAAATCATTATTTAACTATAGTTATTTTAAAATATTTATATATTTAATGTAAACGGCGATGTTTGAAAACAAATCAAAAGCGATAGGTACGCTTCATCTGCTTCTTTTGTTCATCACTGCAACCAGATCATACTATTTATTGCCAAAGGAACGCAATATTGAAAGAATGCTCTCTAGTGGAGAAAAAATGAAACACGTCAAACTGTATATTAATTCATTTCTGATGTCGTATGATGTAAATATGACAATTATATTTTTCTGGATTGTTATCTGGTAAAAAATACATTTAAGAAAGTGCAAACAGTGGTTTCTTTTTTTTGGTGGTATAATCAATTGCTACAAATGTTTTTATGTTAACTCCCGCATGCGGCATGTGTTGACATTCATGCACTATATATTCAATCTGGTATCCGTATTTCTCATGGGTTCAGTCACTGCAAAATAATGTTCAGACCTGTTCAGAATATTAAAAAGGAGGAGCTTTCTTTAATATGGTAATTCTAACACTGATAAATATTTCGTGAAACACGAGTCTGATTGGTTGTAAAACAGAAATCATTGAAACGTGATTGGCCATTGAGTCCCATTTGGGGCATGAGTTAAATAGTCATTTGAAATCTGTGTAATTATAATATGTACGTTCCATTGACAAATGTGTTTGTCTCTTAAAGTGTACGTATTCAGTATTAATATATTTATTTTCCAGTTCATGTTTAACTTTTATTGTATTCTGCTATTTTAGTTTTCGATATAATTGAGGTCAGTGTTAAGGGTCATTTAATTTATTGCATCCAATATTATCCTTTAATGGCCCTATAAAATGGAGTGAACCGAGGCAATATCGTAATCGTGTGTAACCATTGCTCTTACTAGCTTTATAATGCAGTCTTGTCCATCACTATGGCCTCAGGTTAGCGTCACTGCAGCGAGCCCGAATACATTCCCCGGTCAGTACAAGTTTCCTGTGTGATACTTACTTAATCACTGGCACTATCGAACCCGTAGGTTCATGGCCGCGCGGACATAAGCTCTCCATACATCCCTATTCTGAGTTAATCCTTTCCAATCATTTCCTGTATAATCTACTTCCCTCAAATCATACTTAATGTTATTCTCCCCCTCTGGCTTTCCTACAAGAAGCCTCCATGCAAGTCTTTCATTCCCCATACGTGCAACATGTCCTGCCCATCGCAGTCTACGAGACTTAACTGTTCTTATTATATCTGGCTTCCTATAAAGACCATGTAGTTCATTGTTATGTAGTCTTCTCCATTCACCTGTCTGTTCATCTCTCTTTGGTCCAAAAATTTTCCTAAGTACTTTATTCTCAAATACCTGTAATCTACTTCCTCAAATCATAGTTAATGTTTGTTCTCCCACCACATTCTTGGTCTACCAATTGGGCGTTTTCCTTCTGGCTTTCCTACAAGAAGTTTCCATGCACGTCTTTCATTCCCCATACGCTCAACATGTCCTGCCCATCGCAGTCTACGAGACTTAACTGTTCTTATTATATCTGGCTTCCTATAAAGACCATGTAGTTCATTGTTATGTAGTCTTCTCCATTCACCTGTCTGTTCATCTCTCTTTGGTCCAAAAATTTTCCTAAGAACTTTATTCTCAAATACTCGTAATCTCCTTTCCTCCCTTAAAGTAAGCGTCCATATTTTCAGTTTAACGTTTTTTGAAAGGAGTTGGGACATCAAGAGTCTCTGCAATGCATAATAGCACGCATTTGCAGAATTGAGCCTATGTTTAATTTCTTTGTGCATCTCATTCCTATTTGTGATTATTGTTCCTAGGTATTTGAATTCAGCCACTTCCTCAAAATTTCCCTCATTTGTCATTAGCTGTCCATTTCCATTATATAATGTATTTCTACATGTGACCATATATTTAGTTTTATTCATATTTACTTCCAGTCCTAAGTTCTTAGTGTTACTCAATAGTGTGTGCGTTTTGGCCTTTAGTATCTCCTCACTATCGGCCAACAATACTACATCATCTTCCTGTGTGATGTTTTTTTTTTTTGTTGATTTATCATATGGCCATCATCATTGTCATCATCATCCTTCACCGGTGTGGAAAGCAACGGGAAGCTACCTCACCTACAATTCCCTAGTAATGCTGCAAGCATAGCATGAAAATGCTGTGATTGCAGTAAAGAACCTGCCTTCGGGCAGAATTACGGCCCAAACGGTCGCTGAACATCATCTGGCCATCACAATCATCATTATCATATTCGCCAGGTTTAGTATGAATGTGTGTGAATGGTGCGTTTCAACTTAATGCTGTGTTGTCTCGGAGGAGACCCTGACATTGAGCTGATCACTCATGTCATTGTAGGTCAAAGGGTATGTATGCGATCCATGGTTAAAATTCCTCTCTCGATAGGCCGCGCTATTATAAGGCCCAGATATAACCCTAGCAATGATTCCTGACGAATGAAATTTGTAATGAGAGCTTAGAGGCGAGTCCTGTACTAACCGGATGTAGGTCTCAGCCAATAGGAAGTATGGCTACACGTTATTGCTAGCTCCCTCGCTAGCGAATATCAAATACAGTCACTGCTAAATATATTTTAAAATCTCACTACAAACATTAAATAATATAGATAACCTTTATCGTAGACTGCGATGGGCAGGACATGTGGCACGAATGGGAATGAAAGACGTGCATGGAAGCTTCTTGTAGGAAAACCAGAGGGAAAACGCCCAGTTGGTAGACCAAGAATGAGGTGGGAGAATAACATTAACTATGATTTGAGGGAGATATTTTATACGGGGAATGATTGGAAAACATTAGCTCGGGATAGGGATGTATGGAGAGCTTATGTCCGCGCGGCCATGAACCTACGGGTTCGATAGTGCCAGTGAGTTAGGACATCTTTATCCGTGGAGGAAGTATATTCTATACACACACACACACACACACACACACTGTATTTGGTTTATATCACACTTTTAATGTTTTAAATAACCACTAAATGTCACTGTAATTTAAACAATTTATAGTCTTCCCCGCGCCGTAGCCATGTGATTAAGGCAAGATGTATCGGTGAAGGATGACAATGATGATGATGATGGCCATATGATTTCGGGGACCGTTTGGGCCTTAAAGTTTTCCTGATATTTATCTTACAGGTGAGGAATAACCCCGATAAAAACCTCACACAGAAAACTGCCCCGACCGGGGATCGAACCCGGGCCCGCTGCGTGACAAGGCAGCACGCTACCTCGAGACCACCACAGCGGTGGACAGCTAAATTATAATACAATTAAAAACCAATTACATTATACAACGAAAGACGATCACCGTGTGCGATTCCACACAATCTGGGCCTAATAGTACCTCATAATACTAATAAATGTGTATATATGTAATAATAAACACTAGTAATTAAGTAATAAAAATCACCAATAAGAAGAAAAAACCACCCTCATTAATACTGTACAACATAATTTATATAGACTACACTCCTGTAACAACTAACATATATAGACTAAGGAATAGTTATAGAGTAGTCTTACACACTAGACATTAACAATAACAATCATCACAAAAAGAAACCATACAAGTGTGATATTCTACTTATGCAATGCATCTTCTCTACTATAAAGCATTAAAACACCTAACCTTCTAACATAATGAACATGGTTGACCATTCTAACAGAAAACGAAGACAGTCTCTCAGACTAACTAGAAGCCAAACTACTAAGAAAACTACAGAATACAGTAGCAGTGATGACTCAGCTGAAGAGAGCAACGCAGAATCAACCTCGACTGTAGAGAAGAACTACTCACGGCCAGAAAAAGGAACGATGAGCACTCGCCTCTCTGAAGAAGAAGCAGAACATACGGAGAGGGAAGCTAATCAGATGAGGCAGAACCAAGATGAAGAGAATGGAAGTACGCTCCTACAGCTCTGTGTAGAAATTAAGAACCATCTACAATCCAAGACCAGTCAGATTACACAGCAATATGTAGTTCCTCGAACCATCCAGATGATAACTCTCATTGAGACCGTAACCAAGCAGTTAAAAAGAGCAGAAACTTAAAATGATACTCTAAGAACAGTCATCTCACGCCTAGACAACATCGAAGCCTTAGTCAGAGAGATCAGGGAAACTGTACACAGAGCTCCAGAACAAGCGGCAGCTCCTCCAACGGAAACATATGCCCACAAAGCTCGAAAATTTATTTCTGAGGCCACTACCCATCCGAAGCAGACACAGAAAAAAACTCTTATAATCTCAGCCCCAAAGAGTCTGGACTAACAGGCGACAAGATAAAAGAAATAGTGACCAAGACTATAAATCTCGCAACAGAGGGTTGGCAGACACAGAAGCACAACAGCAGGAAAACTCCGCGTGGAGACATCCACAGTCGAGTAGGCAACTGCACTCAGTAAGTATGAAAAACTAAAAGATCCTGGTCTCACAGCAGAGATAGCAGGGCTGATGAAACCTAGGATTATACTTTACGAATTACCCAAGACAATGGACGAGGACCAGATTCTAGAAGCAATCCGCCAACAGAACTTTAACTCACAAGAATGTGAACAAATAAGGCAACAATTAAGGCCAAAATTACGACTGGGAAAAAAATCCAATAAAGAATATTATGTATGTAAAGTTGCTCCAGAACTCAGAAAGGAACTAATAACAAAGGGAAGACGGTATGTAGAATTTGATAGCTGCCGAATTGATGACTATGTTGGCTTGACGAGATGCATTAAATGCCATTCATTCGGGTACCCAGCCAAATACTGCCGAGAAAAAGACACCGTATGCGGACACTGCGCAAATAAGACAAAACCCCCTCGCTGTACACTATGCAAAAAAGTAGGTAAGAAGAACGATAACAGTACAAGGGTTGACAACTGGCCAGGACTGCAATCGGAGATGGAAGCTAAAACGGAAAGAATCGACTATGGATAGAACGGCCGAACTGAAAGTGTGGCAGATAAACCTAGACAGGTGAAGAAATGCTACAGATGAAGTAAGGATAGCAGCTATGCAGGAAAATATAGACATATTACTTATACAAGAACCATACTCTGTAAGAGGAAAGGTACCCGGATTTGGTGTGAGAGACATAATACTAACTGGAGCGAAGACAGACGAATGTCCTTGGGCAGCCATGGTAATTCTAAACCCAAGACTCACAATATTACAATACAAAAATCTAAGCACTTCACACACTGTGGCTGCAGAAATCAGTAAAGAATCTGCAAGCTACATATTTGTCTCTTACTATATGCAGTTCTCGCAACCAATAGATAATTATCTAATAGAGCTAAGGAACATCTGCAACGAGCACAACAACAAGAAAATTATAATAGGAACTGATGCAAATGCAAAGTCACCTCTCTGGGGTTCCCGTGTATTAGATGCATCAGGCTCCACATTGGAAAACTTCATTGCGGAAATGCAAATGGAAATCCACAACGACGGTAACCAAGGACCTACCTACATTCATGGTGCTAGATCCTCGTTTATCGATGTAACTCTGACAACAACAAGGGTGGGAGGACAGCTGCAGAGATGGGGATTGCGCCCTGACATCACACTCTCCAGCCATATGATTATTTAATTCAAATCATTATATTGCGACATAGAGAAGAACACAGAGCGCCAACTCCAAGATACAATCTCTCCAGAGAAATCTGGGAAGAATACAATACTCAAATGCAAATAAATATTGGCAGTCTTCCACAAATCCACAATAGACAGGATATCTTTAAATACACAAAGGAATTACGTAAAACCATCCAAAGAGTAGCAGGTATGAGCATACCAAGATATCGAAGTAGCAGGCGGACAGTGATGTGGTGGACAAATACGCTCACTGACCTGAAGCGAATGACATACACCGCACGTAAGGACTACCAACGTGCAGACAACAGGGACAGAAGAGACCGCCAAGAGGCTTATAACACAATCAGAAGAATATACACAAACGAACTCAAAGCCACCAAAAAAGGAGAGTTGGCAAGACTTTGTGACCCAACAAGCCTCAACCAACCAATGGGATCTATCATGTAAACTCCAAGCGCAAAAACAACTGCCAATACAAGTTCTATCTGCAATCAGGCTCCCTACAGGTTACGCTCAGCCGTGGACCGAATCTGCTGAACACCTAATGAAGTCATAATCCGAACAGAGAATCGCGCTACAGATAAGGAACAGCAACCTATAATGAGAAATTCTGAGATAGTACCAGATACACCAGAAACTGGAGATATCGACATGATAGATCTAGAAACTGCCAGAGATCAAATGAAAGACAAAAAAGCGCCTGGTATAGACAACATCAGTGCCGAACTGGTCAAAAAAGATGGACACACATAAAAGATGGTCTATTACAATTATACAATGCTTGCTTGAGACACGGTGTTTTCCCTCATGTGTAGAAGGATTAACCTGGTAGAGTGGCAGACAAGGCCTTAAGGCCTTAACTCTGCCACATAAAATAAAGCTAAAGTTGTTGTTATTATTATTATTATTAATTATTATTGTTAACTATTATTATTATTATTATTATTATTATTATTATTATTATTATTATTATTACTACTACTTGTATGGCCTACATAAACTGAATATTTTAATTAAAGGATGAAACTTCTTCCTCACTAATACGTAATAAATAAATACATAAATATATGAAGCTATATTTTCTTTTATTACATAAATTTATATCATTATTATTAAAACTTGGTACTGTACACACCATTGAATTTATACCGGTAGCTAAATAGTGTTGTAGAGTTTATGAAGGCAGGAATATTACTTAAAATAGTGTAAAGTGGACATAGATTACATGACTGTAATTAAATGTCGTAGGATTATTTTGCGGAAATATAAATATATAAAAAAATCATTGCCGAGGGATTTGAAGCCTGGCTCTCACACACATTTGTAGTCTCGTCATTGGTTTAATGATCTACGCTACTCGAACTTATCCTGTTTGTCCTGTTTACTTTTACACCATGAACGAGAGTTTGTTCTAAATGTCGCAATTAGAGCATGTGCAGTGGGTCATAACAGGGACTGCGTTCTGAAGCCGCTCATTCATTTTTTTGTACGAGTGCATATCTGTGGCATCTTAATCCAACAACTGCATTCTTAAATTTTACTTACCTGAAAAATTCAATGGCCTCTGTTATAGAACAAATTTTATGAATCAAGGTATGACGAATGTGATGTTCTGTACTGGATCCAGTCACTGAAGGAAGTAGATTAGGTATTCATATTATCAAAAAGCAAACAAAACTATTTACCAGATATAAAATACAACGTACGTTCATATCTCAAATAATAGACCGATTGTATTTTGAATGACAATTTATAGTTATAAATATATATTTTTTTATTCATCATCATATTCACTACATGTCCACCGCTGTGGTCTCGAGGTAGCGTGCTGCCTTGTCACGCAGCGGGCCCGGGTTCGATCCTCGGTCGGGGCAGTTTTTCTGGGTGAGGTTTTTATCGGGGTTTTTCCTCATCTGTAAGACAAATGTCAGGAAAACTTTAAGGCCCAAACGGTCCCCGAAATCATATGGCCATCATCCTTAACATTATCATCCTTACCATTCATTATCATCATCATCATCCTTCACCGGTGTGGAAAGCAACGGGAAGCTACCACTCCTACACAATTCCGTAGTAAAGCTGCAAGCATAGGATGAAAATGCTATGATTGCAGTGAAGGACCTGCCTTCGGGTAGAATTACTATGGATGGATATTCACTACAAGGTTTAGGCGATTCGCCTGTTCCTAATTAACAATCCTTCATTCCATCTCTTCCTACTTTTTTTGCTTTTTAATATATAGCATTTTTATTTATTTATCGACCAATCTATCGTTACGCTCCCTTCATATTGGACGGTTTTTTATGTACGGCAAAAAATCGTACGTCCACATTGTTTAGTGAAATGCAGAGCATGGAGACCAATATGGCACGACGCCTTTTCATTTTTCCGCCCCTTGTAGCAATCCTCTATTGCCACTAGGATCAACGGCAGCCGTGCCGTGTCTTTGGCTTAGTGGAGTGTCCTATTTTGCTCTCCTGTTGATTTATCTGTATCAATTTTCGATTATTTTGATTCCCCATGACTCGCACATTTTCCCTCGTAGACCATTCGTTTCTATCTCAGATTACTTGTATAATACCCATCTGTAAACAGTTAAATTTGTGCGGTATAATTCATTTACACCCTGTATAAACTAAACTCGCCTATTCAAGAGTTTACAGTTCTTATAGTGAAACGTTATGGTGGCCTGAGCAGCTAAACTGAATTTCAGATCTCAGTTTGTTATGTTGTAATTAAAAAGTAATAAATCTGTAATTTTATCGTAATATTAACCCATTGGAGACTTTTAACGAGTCTCCCTTGTGAGCAGGTAGAAAGTCCAAACAGCTCCTCCACGAGCTAGACTCGTTGTTGTGTTATAACCCCCACTGTAAGAAGTTAGGTTTTTTTAGTGGTTTAAATTTTCGATTCACCGTCAGTAAAATTTGTTGTTTGTTTATGTAAAGTAAATATGTATAGGCCTAGTGTATTGTATAGTTTATTTTAGTTATTATTTATAGAATAGTAGACTATAGCTGTAGGCATTCATTACGGTAAAATATAAGTGAATATAAATTCAGTGTTTATTTGTTAAAATTCATAGCTGTAATTTTTTTTTTTTGCAATATGTCCGTAAATAGGAGAGATCGTATTGCTATTGAGAAACTAAGTGAAGTAGTGGATGAAATGTTATGTGACAGTGATTGTAGTGAATTATCATGGAACGAAGATTCGATCGATGAAATAATATACAGTGACAACGTAACCGTGCATGCTACTGATGGTAGAAATATTAGGTCAGTTTCGTCCAGTTTTTATCTATAGTATTTTATAATTTACAGGTCGATATATAACTAAGATAATTAAAGAATATATGAAGAACTTTTCCTGATTTTATAATGTATAGGTCTATGCTTATTTATATTTCATATATTTATTTTTATTTATTTTTATTATGTACAGTATTATATTGCGTTAGTTATTTTTTTCGGTCTTGTTTGAACATATGATTTGTGTTTTCTTTCAAGGCAATGTCCGAGAACTGTTACAAAAAGATGGTTTTTGAAATGTTTGTCAACTTTCACAGCCTTGAAAATAACAAAACATAACGGTTTACAATGCACAACAGAGGGTAGCAGGTAGGCCACATTCCTTTGCTATTCGTAAAAGTACAAGATACTAAAAGAAATTCAGGGGTAAACAAAATATCTGAAAACATAAGTGATAGAATACAGTATGTGTATTTTGTATTCTGATTTAAAGTCCAGCGTAGCGTTGTGCCCAACCAGTTCATTTGGAAAAGTAGTTCGTTCACTCGCACTCACTTTTGTGAACCATTCAATTGAACTAGTTCCTTCACAAAATTTAGAAAAAAACCTTTCATTTCTGCATATTGAAAAAACTTTACCGTATCACCAACAGATGGCATAGCTATGGTCCATTCAAAACCTGCACGGATTCTCCAGGAAGAGACGAATCTGTGTGACTTGACGTTAACCTATGGTAGCTGTAAATTTTATTTAAAGATAAACATAAATAATACCAACCAAATTAATGTAAATTCTGTTCAAATTTATTTGAGTATGAACAATTCTAACAAGACTGCTACCATATTTTTGTTTATTTTATAATTATTTATACTTCCTTGTTTTTATTTTTGTTATAACTATATTATATGCATAATATTTCTTTAAATACAAAGATACAAAATCGTACTATTGACAATTACTTGATGTTAAACCTTTACAATCCCTAAACTAAAAATATAAAGAGAGTGAGCACAATAAAAGCTCCTTATTCGCGGGGGATATGTTCCGCAAATATGGAATGATAATTTGTATGGTGATATGTT
Source organism: Diploptera punctata (assembly GCA_030220185.1). Lineage (NCBI taxonomy): Eukaryota > Metazoa > Arthropoda > Insecta > Blattodea > Blaberidae > Diploptera > Diploptera punctata. The sequence goes on from JASPKZ010008079.1 coordinate 234,310, forward strand.
CCAAGGTTCCAAATTACAATAAAATTATAAAAAATAAAATTAATTTATTGAGAGATTTTGAACAATTGCCAGTTTTAGGGAAGGGCTTAAAAAACTTAGTAATTTTTTCCTGTTTTGCGCCTTTTAAAATGTCTTGCAATTTAGATTGATATTCAGCCGTAGCATTAACAATTTGCCTTCTAAAAATAAGACTTATTTCCGTAGACGGATCAATTTTCATGAAGAAATAACAAGAACAATAATATACCGATCGTGGCGATGGAGGCATTTATCGAAGTACATATCAGCACGTGAAATACAACAGCTTTTAACAATGAACTTAAGGTTCGTTTTGTTATTTATTTGTCCATTTGGTTTCAATCACTATTTGTAAGTAAAAGCCGCCTTGGCACCTGTCTGCAGTAAAAAAAAAAAAAAAAACTTCTGATGGTTAATAAAGAGCGTTTTTATCTGTGCTTTTTGGGATATAGCCTTCTAGTTCTAGTGCCGCCGTTTCGATTTCCCCTCGTTCTATCTTGCTTATTATGTGATCTGTGGATGATGCGAAAGCCTCTAATGCTTGAATGTTCAATGTCCTTTTTGTTATTTCTTTTCCAATGTTTATTTCTTGTGGTTTCGTGTTGGTTGTTTCGATCCTGGCAAACACAGGCAGATGCTTCCTTAAGGGGGACAATTCACAATTGGTGAGTGTTCTGATTTCTATCCCTTTTATTGGTGGGCTAGTAAACATCAACCACAGCTTACCAAGATCTCCTAGCAGAGCTCCAAGCTAAGAAAAAAGAAATTTGGATAGAATTTTACGCAACAGAAGCAATGGTAAATCGAACGTGGATGGCTACAAACCAAGATCTTCGCCATTTTGTAAATTCCCTAGCAGTACATGGATACCATCACAAAGTGTGTAAAATGAAGACCTACCACGACCCAGGCGCAGCATGCATGTGTGAGTTTTGTGAACTATCTTGCGATCGTTATCACGTCACAGCATGTAAAAAACGACCCAAATCATTAATTGAGACCTGCACAGATTCATAATGATTGCAAAAGCAAAGTGAACTAATAAAACTCTAATGCAGAACTTGTGCGCATTTTCGTTTATATATAAAGAGCGTTTTCTAAGGCAGGACATTAGCGTTGTGCCCAACTAGTTCATTTCGAGAAATAGTTCGTTCACTCGCAAAAAAAAAAAAAAAAAACAATATGGGCTGGAGGGGGAAGCACGAAGGCACGAGCATGGGGTGACTTGACGTTAACCAACCACATGGTAGCTGTGAATTTTAAAAATAAACGTAAATAGTTCTGTAAATTCTATTTTAATTTATTTGAGTACGAAAAATTGTAATATGAGTGCTACCGTACTTTTGTTTATTTTATAATTATTTATACCTCCTTTTTATTTCTGTTATAACTGTATTATTTGCATAATTGTATTTATATACAGATTTTCATTGTTTAGATATTTTATTTCAAGTTGTAAATGTCAATAAAAAAACAAAATCGTAACTCTATAATTTGAAAGAAAAAAAAAGTGTGGAGTATTTTAAAACTTTTAAGGAAGATATATTTTATTTAATTTATATATTATTATTTACTCATATTATTTGCATAATAGTTCTTCAAAAAGAAAGAAATATGCAAAATCGTACAACTGGCAATTACTTGATCTTAATCTTTACACCCCCTAAACTAAAAATATAAAGAGGGTGAATACTGGGTAGGCCAACAGAATTTAGTCTTGTGTGTTCACTTTTACAGAATGGCTTCTAATTCGCGATCAAGAAAAAGTAGTGAAATTTGGGGTTTCTTCGCCGATTTAGGCGATGGTAAAGCAAAGTGTAACTTTTGTTCTAAATACAGTTTTAATTCAGGGGCGAGATGCTTTTAAACGTGCACGGCATATTCGCCCTAAATGTTTAGCAAGGTAAGATTTTTACTAAATATTGCAACAGCTTTTTGTAAACCTAATAAATTATGTTGTTTTTAAAACTTGGATAAAATGGATTTTTATTAAATACATTCGGAATTCCAGTAAATAAAATGTAAAGTGATTGTAATATTAGACTACATTAGATTTGTAGCGTTAGTAATGCCGTAGATCAAAAGGAGTAATCCCTGAGTAATGCTGCGTATGAGTGATGACGTAAGCAGAGGTGGGAAGGTGCCGTAATGTACATGTACTGAATGAATGAGCGTGTCGAATGTTGAGTTTGAAGTACAACTGAATGTTTAAAGCCAGTTCACTCTGTCAAGATAGTTCGTTCCTCTAATACACTTCACTCTTCCAAGGTAGTTCGTTCTTTGATACCAATTCCTTCATCTAAAACACTTCACTCTTCTAAGATAGTTCGTTCTTTTATACCACTTCGTTCTTCCAAGGTAGTTCGTTCTTCTATGTAACTTCCCTCTTCTAAGATAGTTCGTTCTTTTATACCACTTCGTTCTTCCAAGGTAGTTCGTTCTTCTCAGACACTCACTGCGGTACGAACGATATGGATGACGTGGGAAAGAGGCGGGGACATGCAAGGTCGATGGGCGGAGAAAGTAGAGTAATCAACGAATGAGCGAAAGTTGATTTGGAGTGAGACATCTAGAGCTTGAAATAAAAAGTAAATTTTAATTTTAAGTAGCAGTAGTGAACTCTGAACTGGCAGTTCACTAAAAGTGAGTAACTTTTTGACACTTCACAGTAGTGAAGCGTTCTTTTTAAACGACTCACTCTCGAATTACTCATCGCTAGTCCAGCGCAGCCGGAGTAGCGGTGAGGAGATTTAAATGGGTTCCCAGTGAACATGCTAGGCACTTTAAACGTGTCTCCAATGGGTTAAAAAGAAGCCTTTCGTTTGAAATAATTTCTCAAAATGTAACTATTTCCTGTACTTGAAAAGATAGTTACATTATATATAGCTTTATGCACTATCACTTGAATGTTAGTACGCTCATATTTATTTATTTCTAAACAGCATGAATTCAATTAATGTACGATCCCATTAACCATTTCATATAGATAAATTATAAGTTATTCCTACTGACAATTACTGTCTGATATTTTTATCTATCGGTAGATGAAAGGAAATATAATTTATAATTTTCTCAATTTAACATGGAAATAAATCGATGTAAATTCTAAACATATGTTTAATGCTGTCGGAATAGATTTTTATTTATAGTACTAAGTACATTTTTAATTATTTATTTCACATATAATATACAGTCTTATATTCGAAGCGTAAGGCTTGAAGAATGTGGGTTCCATCAGATAATTTATTTAATTAATTCTCTTTAGCTTCCGCAGTCATTGTATACATTATTTTGCTTATGAAGATTGTTCATTGCACAAGGGAAATCTGATTCAACGGGACTTCTAGTCACTCTCGCTTACATTCTTCTCCCACTGATCTGTTTGGCATCCCCCCTCCAACTTTCCTGAATACACCATGTATCTACGTAAATTCAAGCGGGAGTGAATGTGTACGACTGGCTCTAAATGATGTTTATTTAATTCATATTAATTTTAGTTAATTTGTTTAAATATTGTTAAATATTACAATATTTATTCTATAATGTTATGTTCTTATGTAATTTGTTTAAATATTTAACATTTTTCATTGTTTGAGTGGAAGAGAAAACTTTATGGTCTTAACTCTGCAATATAAACAAATTTTTTATTATTATTATTATTATTATTATTATTATTATTATTATTATTATTATTATTATTTTCAGGTTGTAAGCCTACCTATTAAAACATTTTTTAGATAAAATTATACATTGTTATCGATCCTACCGACTAGGCACCGAAAATGACAACGGGAACATTTATATAATTATATGGTAGAGGAAGTTCGGGTAATTTGGACCCTTCGGTTTGAGTGGACCCTGTTAATATCTTCTATAATTGGTGCTGCCCTAGAATATAATTTTTTTTAAACTTCTTTCCCTCGTCTACTTTGACCTGTTGAAGACCAGTTTCTTTTATTCTTCGTGCGAAGAAGGGTTTATTTGTGATATTTATGAAAATTATCACTTTAAATGATTTTCAAGCTCAGAATTAATTCTTAATTTCTGCTATTGAATATTATAAATATTGAAAACACTCCTAAATATAATATATTATGTAGGCGGTGTTTTAATATACTGACGGGTTTGGTTTGATGTTATGTGACACGGTGGCTGAGTAAAATAATTAAACTTAACAAAGGAACTCGGTTAATGTGGACTCTTACCGAGGCGTTTATAGTGGACCTGCGTCCACTGCGTGTATTTAATTAAACTTAACAAAGGAACTCGGTTAATGTGGACTCTTACCGAGGCGTTTATAGTGGACCTGCGTCCACTGCGTGTATTTAATTAAACTTAACAAAGGAACTCGGTTAATGTGGACTCTTACCGAGGCGTTTATAGTGGACCTGCGTCCACTGCGTGTATTTAATTAAACTTAACAAAGGAACTCGGTTAATGTGGACTCTTACCGAGGCGTTTATAGTGGACCTGCGTCCACTGCGTGTATTTAATTAAACTTAACAAAGGAACTCGGTTAATGTGGACTCTTACCGAGGCGTTTATAGTGGACCTGCGTCCACTGCGTGTATTTTATCAATGAGGATGTTATTAGTAAAACCATGCACTTATTTTATTTTATTTAGTTTTCTTGTAATTTTACTAAACTCAAAGACCGTCGCTTTCTGCAGATGAATGACATGTCTTCTTCTTCTTCCGAATGCAGTATTGGGTGGTGATGCCCGTTCTGCGACTACAAAAACTGATCTTTCCATCGGTTGAAGGGTCTTCCGAGGTCTCTTTTGCCTTTAGGGTTGGTCATAGTTTTATTATCCGCCTGCTTATTTCTTGTAGTCTTTCGAGTATTTAAAGTTTTCCCCATTATAGGTTACCAGCCTATAGTTGCGTAAGTCCAGTGGTGGGGTTGCCACCTCAATGCCTCTTGGACAGGCATGCTTTCTTATAGGGGATGCTCCCTTAGCCTTTGAAGTTTCTCCTTCTCCGCAAGGCAGCGGTTCCTCTCTCTTTCCCTGAGTGAGGGTAGGGTGCCTCTTCCTCCAAATCTGCCGTATTAAGGGTATCCCTCTCCGCCTTCATTGTCGTTGAGGTCTTCACCGTTCCCTGGTAAGGGGCCCTCACATGGTACTATCAGCCGGGCCAGCTGAACCAAGGTTTTTTTTTACGAGGTGTTACTCCTCCCCCTCCTCCTTTCTCATCCGGGCTTGGGACCGGCAATGGCGGAGTTTGAATGGCATGTGAATGTTATAATCAACAATAATTTTTTTAACCATTAAATAAATATCAACGCTTTTTTAATTGCGATCAGCCATAAATAATGTCTGATTAATTTGTGCCTGTCTGTATAAATGAATAGAGTAAATAAGCTTAGAATAGTCTGAAAGCTAGGATGGACTGTGGGGGTCACTTTACACGAATATGGATGTTAAAGTGAACCTTTCTTGTAATGTAAAAAGGTTTATAAATTACTGTATGCAGATGTTTATTTATTTTAATAAAATAGCATTGTTATTTTATAGTTATGACACTAATGATAATCACTGTAATTAAACAAAATTCAAATTCCTTAATTAAAAGAATAAAAACAACAAATTAAAACCAGGGGTGCACATTACCCGATGTTCCCCTATTTATTTGAGTAACTCACGCATCTTTTTACTACACTTTTGTTATTTAAATTGTGGATGCCCCATGATTTATGCTGGGCATATTTTAGGGCAAATCTATAATGGTATAAACTAAGTATGCAGCATCCCCGAATTTTAATTGCATTCCTCGCGCGTATCCAAGGGCAAGGCTTACCTTAATTTACAGAACATTTATAAAATTCCTCATATATTGTATCAGACTTTGAAATTTATACTATTCGACGGAAAAAAGGATTGTACCGCAAGATTGCGGTGTTGTCATACATGCGTGAAATAAACGAAGAAAAATATGTTAAATTTGATGCAGAAATCCTGGTGGTTTAATTATTGGATGACGTGAACTATTCGAGTAAAGACGATATAGGCGTATACATTATTTCGTAATTTTTGCACAGTGCAGTGGTTTCCGTCACCCTCAAGAAATTCGCCTTCTGCCCTTGTAGAGGTCTTGAACATTCCCATGTGTAAGTCCCAATTCATATTTCTTGTCACATCGTCCATCCAACCTTCTGTAGGTCTTCCCTTTCTTCTCTTCCTATGCATTTTCCACTCCTAGATCTTCTTAGAGATTCTATCTGATGTCTTCCTCTTCAGATGTCCATACCATCTTAATCGTCTCTTTTCAATATCTGGCTTCTAAAAGTAAAGTAAAGTAAAGTAAAGTGATCCCACAACAGGCCCGGAGGTCCTTAGGATAGTAGGAGGTTAAGGCTCCCACTTTTTCTAGACAATCGGCACTTTATGTCAGCCGGGTTGTCAGGCTGCGTGACGGCCGCCTTTACCCCAGAACAAGCGTCTGGTACTCATTTCCGTTAGAGGCTGAGTCGACCCCAGGGCCATAGTGCCGCCAGAGGGTTTGGGTCAGTTTAAAAATCCTGACCCCAACGGGACTTGAACCCTCGACCCTCCGGCTTGTAGCTCAGTGCCTTAACCACTACGCTACGACATGTCATTATTTGTTAACGTTCTAATTGCAGTATTTTTTTGGAACCAAATTTGGCACATAACAAGCAATTAAGAAAAGTAAGGCCGAGTTCGTTAACCAACAAAATTGCACTGCTACGAGTGAAGATAAATTTTAAAATCGCTCTAGCGTTGCAATTTTCTATATTTGCAACGGAATTCAGTATAGGCTATGTGCTACTGATGTAAAACGAAAAATGGATTCAACAAAGGTTAACGAAATCTGACTCTCAGAAGCTGAGGTTTAGCTAAGAACCGAAATTTAAATATCGTTGTAGCGGCCGCCATATTTTGTTTCTCTCGCGGCGAAACTGTACAGACATACGTACGATTCAATTAACAAATGAATTACATTCCGTTAACCAAAAATCTGAAAATAAATTGAACGTGCTGAGGAATTCGTTTACGTTTAACGAATCCAAAAGGAATGAAGGTATTGAGATATTGGTTTCATGAAAATATTACTTAACTCCATCGATCCTACTCTGAAAACACTCTAGCGGCCGAAGGTTTTTACTTTTTCGGAACCAAAGTCGGCTTATAGCATAGATTAATAAAATTAAGACCTAATTCGTTACCAGAAAAATCCGACCATTGAGTGCCGAAGTTCACCTGAAGCGAAAATTTAAAAAAATTGCTTTAGCGGGAATTTCGATGTATCGCAAGAAAACTCATTATATCACAATGAAGTAAAACTAGAAAAATATTTTCCACAAATCAGCAAAATCCGACCATTAAAAATGAGGGGTTTACCTGAAATCAGCAATTTAGAAGAAATCGTTTTAGTGGCAGCCATATTTGTTTTCTCGCTACGAAAGTGCTACATACAATTTGGTTGATAAATGAAATATATAATCAGTCCGATCCGATTGAGGGTCTTTCCACTTTTCAGCGGTTGCCCTTTTACCAGCCGGCTGCTGGCCCTTCACATCCACATGTGTCAATCACAGAGGTAGATGATCAACAGCCAGTGTAGGGGTGACATGTGGTTAGCATGTCGAGTCCCCCAGCCGTTATAGCTGGTTCCTCAACCAGGAGCCGCTACTTATTGTAGCTACCCAATTGCCTCACGATGCTGGGTGGGCACCGGTCCCATACTGGCCGAAATACCATGAGAAAATGTCTTCCCTCATGGAGACTCGAACCAGCGCAAGTCCCGTAGCTCTGCGCCAAGGCTTCCTACCTTAACCGCTCGGCTACGGCGCTGGACATATATTCAGTAAACCTGCTAAATCGACCATAAATTTGACTTTTTGAGGAATTTGCAGTTCATGCGTGACGGACATTTGTTAAAGCCCTATGCAACCGTTTCGAAATCCCTCATTTATATATTTTTGAGAATATTCAAATGATTACGTCATACATGAATTAGACATAAGCTTTAATCGTTCTCCATGAAACAGTAGCTACAGTCCTTACCTCCAGTTTTAAATCCAGCCGGGATCGATTTTTTAAACCTAGCATAAATATGAGTATATGCAAAAATATCTAATTTTTAAAGAATTTTAGGGTTAATAAATTCTATCTTCAAGCCACAGTTAGTCCAAAAGCATTCAAGATTAAAAGTGTATAAAACACTGGCTCTTCCAACTCTTTTGTATGGTAGCGAAGTATGGACGTTGAAACAGAAGGATATACAGAGACTTAGATCTGCTGAAATGAGATATCTTCGGAGGACTGCAGGATACACACTACTAGATCACAAAAAAATGAAGACATCTTAGAAGAATTACACATGGAACCTTTAGAAAACAAAATTTCTGATTATAAGTCAAGATGGATGCAACATGTTCATAAATGGAAGATCACAGAATACCCAAACAAATGTTAAGATATCAACCTGCAGGAAGAAGAAGACCAGGACGTCCACTCAAAAGACTTCTGGATGGTGTTTCTCTTGAGGCCGAAACAGGCCAACAAATGGCCTAAATTCGTGAATGTACTATGATGATGATGATAAATGAGTACGCCCATGACTTTAACCAAAGAGGAAGTAAAGCCTCTTTTTTATTTACAAGTATAAAAACCTTAAGTTTGAAATTAGAGATCTCTTTACAAACTCTGACAAACCTTCTACTTTGATTTGCGATGCTGATCTACTCACGTGTTTATTAAACTGAAAAATATATAAAGCTGTTTTTCTCTCTATTATATTATATTGACTTTACTTTAAGCGAAGAGAAAAGTTTACTATAATTTACAAATAAAATACTTAGAAAAATTCAATCTAAAGAGAAACGAACAGCCGATAGCGAGGAGATACAACACGCACACACTATTGAGTAACACTAAGAAATTAGGACTGGAAGAAATATCAATAAAACTAAATATATGGTCACATGTAGGAATTCATTATATAATGGAAATGGACAAACTAATGACAAATGAGGGATATTTTGAGGAAGTGGCTGAATTCAAATACCTAGGAACAATAATCACAAATAGGAATGAGATGCACAAAGAAATTAAACATAGGCTCAATTCTGGAAATGCGTGCTATTATGCATTGCATAGACTCTTGATGTCCCAACTCCTTTCAAAAACGTTAAACTGAAAATATATAAAACTATTATTCTACCAGTTATATTATATGGGTGCGAAACATGGACTCTTACTTTAAGGGAGGAAATGAGATTAAGAGTTTTTGAGAATAAAGTACTTAGGAAAATTTTTGGACCAAAGAGAGATGAACAGACAGGTGAATGGAGAAGACTACATAACAATGAACTACATGGTCTTTATAGGAAGCCGGATATAATAAGAACAGTTAAGTCTAGTAGATTGCGATGGGCAGGACATGTTGCGCGTATGGGGAATGAAAGACGTGCATGGAAACTTCTTGTAGGAAAGCCAGAAGGAAAACGCCCTGTTGGTAGACCAAGAATGAGGTGGGAGAACAACATTAACTATGATTTGAGGGAAGTAGATTATACAGGGAATGATTGGAAAGCATTGGCTGAGGATAGGGATGTATGGAGAGCTTATGTCCGCGCGGCTATGAACCTACGGGTTCGATAGTGCCAGTGAGTAAGTAAGTAAAGAGAGACAAACAAACAAGTGAATAGGAAAGACTATATAACAGTGAGTTACATGATCTTATCTTTATAGGAAACCAGATGTATAAAAAAACCGTTAAGTATCGTAGACTGCGATGGGTAGGTCATGTGGCACGAATGGGAATTGGAAGAGGGGAATGAAACATCTTGTAGGAAAACCAGTAGATAGGCGAAGAATGAGGTGGAATAACCACATTAACTATAATTTGAGGAGTTAAATTATACAGGGGGTGATTGGAAACTTAGCTCAGGATAGAGATGTATGAAGGGCTTTTCTCCGCGCGACCATGAACTTATAGATTCAATAGTGCCAGTGAGTGAGTTAGTTTATATTCTAAAGAGTAAAAGAGGAAAGCAGCGGGAAACTACCACACCTATAATTCCCTAATAAAGCTGCAAAGCATAGCATGAAAATGCTATGATTGCAGTGAAGGACCTGCCCTAGGACAGAACACTATAGAATAGAGTTAAAAGCATACTTAAATAATCATTCCTTAAAATTAATTGGAATCAATTTAATATTTATTTAACTCTTACGGTTCTTATCGCTGGACTTAAGTCATTGTCCTAGGCCGTTTCTATATAGGTAGAAACAAGAAAAGATAGAATTCGTTACTCACGAGAAGACTAGCGGAGACTAAAGAGGGGAAGCAGGGATTTACTATTATATGAACAAGGCATCTGTATGTATAACCATTGAGCTAACATTATTTGCCTTCATATATTTTTTTTTAATTTGTTGTCCTTGCACTTTTGGTGAATTGTACTTAACGTGGATAGTAACGCCACTATTTGGAAACAGGATTTCCCCATTGTGTTGTTTATATTCACCAGTCCAAAATTGCAGCCGCTAGTCTTCTACCGAGGAAGGGAGAGTACCGGTACTCAGTGATCAACAACGAAAACACCACAGGAGAAAGAACACAAAAACATACAGTCCGCAGATAAAGTGAATAAAAGTGCGGTACGAGAGGAGAAATCAAACCAAACACGCCTACAAATAAAGGAACAAGACATGTCACGCATCAGTGTGGTTTATTTCAGGCGTATTCTACTGATGAATGTGCATCAGACTTGGGACTAGCAGACCCGCTGGGAGACTGAATTGTTCAGGTAGTACAATCCCTCATGATGTAATATGCTGCGTAAGACATTCCTCGTGATTGTTTTCTTCTGAGATGTGGACTGGACTTATGGCGAAGATCTATACTCCTCTAGCCCGCCAATAATCGAACTCGGACCCGTGAGTGAGAAATAATGAGTCTTAGGATAAGGATATGGAAGAGAAACTTGGTCTTTGACGGAATTACAAAAGAATAAAATTAGAACAGTTGAATTCGATTATTTTAGAAGAAGCTTCCAAAAAACAAGACAGGATAAAATAAGAAATGAATTCCTTTGGAGAGAAATGAATGTCACCACATCTGTTGTTAAGAGGATTGAAAATCAAACGCTTTAATGGTATGGCCATGTACAAAGAATGGAAAATGAAAGATGGCCAAAAAATATATACCAATGGTCACCCCCTGGAAGAAATAAACGTGGTAGACCAAGATGGAAATGGAAAACCTACGTCAGAACAATAATGGAGGATAGGAATTTGGAAGAGGGAGATTGGAATGATAGAGATAAATGGAAACTGAAGACGGCAAACCTATAAGTGGGGGAAAGCCGAGGAAGAAGAAGAAAGGATATGCACATAAATACATTTACGTAATGTTAAGAATGCCGTGTCACGTGTTTATTTTAAGTGATTCTAAAATTGAACTTTAGAGTTTCATTTGTTTAAGTTGTATAAGTTTGGAAATGGTTTCTCTGTCAATACGTTTGTTGTGTTTGAAGAAACGCTAAACGAAAATAGTGGTAATAAAATTGTCTTGTCTGAAGGCAGAAATACTCGTATGTATTGGATTCATCGCTTACTCACTGAGTGAGACGTGCCAATTCTCATGAAAATTGTTTCAGCTAATTTGTAGACGAGGCTGTCAGACGCCTGCAATTGACATAAGGCGCCTCATCCAGTTATTCCTTGCAGGAAATGTATCGTGTTCAGATAAGCCGTTTATCAATTAAAACATTCATAGCTAACTCCTTCATACGTTTATTTATCATAAGTAATGCCACGAGTGATTTCCAAATTATCGATAAATTCAGTACTGACGAAGTGAGTCGTGAATTTATCTAGAGAATTTGGAAATCAAGAGTGGCATTTATTAGGACTATTTAACGAATAAAATTAAGCTGTTTACTCACAAATCATTATTTAACTATAGTTAGGCCTATTTTAAAATATTTATATATTTAATGTAAATGGCGATGTTTGAAAACAAATGAGAAGTGATAGGTACGTTTCATCTGCTTCTTTTGTTTATCACTGCAACCAGATCATACTATTTATTGCCAAAGGAACGCAATATTGTAAGAATGCTCTCTAGTGGAGAAAAAATGAAACACATCAAACTGTATATTAATTCATTTCTGATGTCGTATGATGTAAATATGACAATTATATTTTTCTGGAATGTTACTTCCTGGGAAAAAATACATTTAAGAAAGTGCAAACAGTGGTTTCTTTTTTTAGTGGTATAATCAATTGCTACAAATGTTTTTATATTAACTCCCGCTTGCGGCATGTGTTGACATTCATGCACTATATATACAATCTGGTAGCCGTATTTCTCACAGGCTCAGTCACTGCAAAATAATGGTCAGACCTGTTCAGAATATTAAAAAGGAGGAGCTTTCTTTCATATGGTAAATATAACACTGATAAATATTTCGTGAAAAACGACTCTGATTGGTTGTAAAACAGAAATCATTGAAACGTGATTGGCCATTGAGTCCCATTTGGGGCATGAGTTAAATAGTCATTAACAATTTAAAGTTTCGTAACAAGCTATTTTATTTAACGAAGCTCTTTAAATCTGCATGTTATTAGCGTCGGATGTCGTTGGCTGGCTATGAAAGGACAGATTATGTTAACATGACTCTTCTTTCAGGCTTCAGCTTCCTTTTACGAGCAACAAATTTAGGACAGGGTGCTTAACCCTTAAATTCGTAATATATCCTTTTGGATACATTAGTTGGTTCAATTAATTCAATATTTAAAATAAATCAGAAGAAACGAACAAAAAGAAACCACTTAAATGTGTGTCTAATTATACAATATACCTAATAATAACAGTTATACAAGGTTCCGTTTTCACTGCGGTCCGCCACATTCAAATAACTAACGGAAGATATTTGTGTTTATCTTGAATTTGTAACAACTCTGTAAAATTTTTTTTGCATAAATAAAGTGTAGTATGGCTCTTCCTTATGGCCGCCATTTGGCACAACAAAAGGTCCAATTAGACCTAGGTCCCGGGACCGACTATTTTGACCAAGGTTTTCTGCGGTTTCCCTTGGTCCAAGAGCAAATGCTGAAATAGACCAAAAAGTCCGCCGCAGCGGCAGTAAATATAAAACAGTTCTCCAAATAATATCGAAAACAAAATTATAGGATAATCCAAGTACCTTCAGGCTCTTACCTTCAGATCAAATTCTCCACCCAAACACCGTCTGCGGCGTGCACACAAGCCGGCGCTTGAGGCTGCTGCGATCTGCCACGGTCATAAACACACAAATCACATAAATTAATCCGGAGCAAATGGATTCTGTCTTGGTACCCGGGACTCCACATACAGTGGGTCGAACGAATTGCTCGCCACCAGTCATTTTAATGACTGGTCGCAGGGCTCTTCACTTTTTGTCTTTTGTCTTGTTTTGCTAATTTAAGGGTTAAGTTTATTTCACATTCGAATTAAGCCATATTTAGGATTTTTACGCCTTGAAAAAATACCGGTCAACGAATGTTGGGTTTAGAAGCTACTGGGGCAATCATTAGACAACTGGGACAAACACAAATTGTGTAAGTGGTTGTATTTATTTCATTTTGCATTCAGAAATTATAAAAAAAAGTATTCGATTAGATATTTTAAGTACTCGTAAAACAAAAGGTTTCTTGGAGTCAATTAATTAGTTAAATTTGGCCATGTTAACTATGATAAAATAAATAAAACATTATGCGCTATAAAAATATAAATATTATATTAAACATATACTTACTTACTCAGTGGCACTATCGAACCCGTAGGTTCATGGCCGCGCGGACATAAGCTCTCCATACATCCCTATCCTGAGCTAATGCTTTCCAATCATTCCCCGTATAATCTACTTCCCTCAAATCATAGTTAATGTTATTCTCCCACCTCATTCTTGGTCTACCATTGGGCGTTTTCCCTCAGGCTTTCCTACAAGAAGTTTCCATGCACGTCTTTCATTCCCCATACGCGCAACATGTCCTGCCCATCGTAGTCTACGAGACGTAACTGTTCTTATTATATCTGGCTTCCTATAAAGACCATGTAGTTCATTGTTATGTTGTCTTCTCCATTCACCTGTCTGTTCATCTCTCTTTGGTCCAAAAATGTTCCTAAGAACTTTACTCTCAAATACTCGTAATCTCCTTTCCTCCCTTAAAGTAAGAGTCCATGTCTCGCACCCATATAATATAACTGGTAGAATAATAGTTTTATATATTTTCAGTTTAACGTTTTTTGAAAGGAGTTGGGACATCAAAAGTCTCTGCAATGCATAATAGCACGCATTTCCAGAATTGAGCCTTTGTTTAATTTCTTTGTGCATCTCATTCCTATTTGTGATTATTGTTCCTAGGTATTTGAATTCAGCCACTTCCTCAAAATTTCCCTCATTTGTCATTAGCTGTCCATTTCCATTATATACTGAATTTCTACGTGTGACCATATATTTGGTTTTACTGATATTTTCTTCCCGTCCTAGTTTCTTACTGTTACTCAATAGTGTGTGCGTGTTGGCCTTCAGTATCTCCTCGCTATCGGCCAGTAGTACTACATCATCAGCATAAACTAACAGCTTATTAATACCATTCAGTTGTAAGCCTTCCTCATTCTCTAAAGATTTAATGGCATGCTCTAGTACAAAATTAAATAGTAGAGGAGATAGTGCATCTCCTTGCTTCAACCCATTCTGGATTTCAAAAGTGTCTGAAAACTGTTTGCCTACACGTAAATAATATCACAGAATATTTGAAACAAATCATCTGTTAAATTGAAATAATAAACAACCTCAATGAATGTTCACTTAAACTAATAGAGTCTCAGAAAGATAGCACAGGTGTAACATTAAATCCATTAACTAAACTAAATAACGCTTCCAAGTAGGCCTATTTAAAGAACTGTTCTGTTATATTGATTTTAAATATTCTGACAGCTGATGTCATATTTATGCAATTTGTAATTTCTTATTCCCAGCTTTCAGTTTAGCAAACTATTTTCTGTTTTGCATATAAATCGGATTGTCAGTAAACGCTGTCTGAATATAGATTTAAATTTAGATTTATTTATTTAGCCTTGTGGAGTTAAGGCCATGTGGCCTTCTCTTCCACTCACCAGGGCAAACATATATTACATCAGAATATAACAATCACAATTAACTCTAATATTAAATACTAAATAAAAATTTGATCAAAATGATAATATCTATTATACTACGATCTATAATGTAACTAGTTAATGTCAGTTAAAATTAAGACTAAAACTAATAATAAAATGTATACAAGCAAGACATGTTAAATTGTCCCTGTCTAGTGTATATATAAAACAAAGAAAAATAATGAGATATAGAAAACTAATTTTATGTTTGTACAATATTTAAAACTAAACAAAACAAAATATTTGTTAATCTTAATATTATTTTCATAGATATAGTCTGTAATTTAAAAATGAAAATAGTTTCTTGGTGTATTTTTATCTTAAAATTCCAACAATACGTATAACATCGCATGTCTTTTGTTCTCTCATCTTCGACTACTCGAACTGTTATTTGTTTTGTTGCAAATTAAATAATGTTGCATATAATAAAATATCGTTGCATGGATACAAATGTTAAAATCAGTATTTATCTACCTCCGTTTCTCTCAAGAAAATTAGGTTTCTAAAATGTAGATAAATTTTAGTATTACCGGTAAGTAATTATTATATTTAATTCATTTATATTGAAATAACTAAGAACGTTCTTATTCTTGAGCGATTGACTAGTTTTTTTTCTCGATTTGATCTTTTTTAATAAGTTACCTCTTATTAATACTGCCAAAACTGGCAATTTGTGTATTATAAAATCAATACATAATTATGTAGCTTAAATATTAGTTAGCTATATATTACTACAAATTTAGCTGATGATAACGTTCCACAACAATATATTACTAATATCTTCAACATCTATAAAGATAATGAAATCTCTGTTAAACAAGATGGCAAATTATCTTCTTGGGAAAAGATCAACACTGGAGTAAGACAGGGATGTGGACTTTCACCGGTGCTTTTCATTATACACATGAATAAATTAATAAATGAATGGAGGAAAACACAACGAGGATATATACCCATCAATAGGAACCTCAAACTCGATGCTATTCTTTTGCAGACGATTTAGCTCTTCTGACACTCTCCGAAAATGATTTGCAACGATCAATTTATAATTTACAAAAAATAGGTGCCAAATTTAATATGGAAATATCAATTAACAAAACTAAAATTATGGCATTTCATGGGAAGGACCCCATACAAAGTAAAATCTATCTCCAGAATAAAATTTTAGAGAGATCTAATCAATTTAAATATCTTGGGTACTATCTCTCTATCTGGGATGAAAAGGATATCCCTGAAAAAGTTACTAGTTATAATAAAAGTTTAGGAATTATTAATCAAGTTATGAAACCATCCCTTGTACAAAAAAACACCAGATTACGTTATATAACACTTTGGCTAGACCAGTGTTGACCTATGGTAGTGAAGCATGGACACTAAAAAAACAACATGAAAGCAGAATAACGGCTTGTGAAATGAGATTCATGCGCAGAACAGCGGGTTACACCAGATGGGATCGGAAAAGGAACACCGATATCTTAAAAGAATTGAAGACTACGCCAATTTTGGAATATATTAAACAGTACCAACTAAATTGGAAACACTATCTTGAAAGAATGAGTTCAAATCGGATCCCCAAAGCTGTTTATAATTATATACCAAGAGGACGAAGATCACTGGGCCGTCCTATGAAATGCTGGAGGGAAAATTTTCTATAGGATCGTAACAGGCCTTGGCCTAATACTTGGAAGGAAGAAGAAGAAGAAATATTAGTTAGCATATATCGATAAGTGTTCTTAAAAATAATCTTAATACTGATACAAAACCAAATTATTTTCAAAAAATAGAACTTATAAAAATGTGAGTTTATTTGGATATTTTAAATTTCCATAGAATTTATAATTTGTCATCGAGATCATACCATACAATCTCTAGAGGATGAAGAAGGCTACAACTCATTTTTATTAATACCTTGTTTGTTTATCATGATAATGTATTATTAGGCGATAGCGAGGAGATGCCAAGGGTAAATACTGTACACACTCTACTGAGTAACACGAAGATAATTGGGCTGGAAGTAAACATCAATAAAACTATATGTACAGCATGTACACACGTATAAGTACATTATATAATTAAAACGATGAGTTAAAGATAAATGAGGAAAATTTTGAAGAAGTGACTGTATTCAAATGCCTGGGAACAATAATTACATGCAGGAATGAGATGCATAAAAAATGTTTAACATAGCTCAATTCAGGAAATGCATGCTATTATACGTTACAGGGACACTTGTCGTCCCAACGTATCTCAAAAAACGTTAAACTAAAAATGTTTAAACCTTTTATTCTCCCAGTTGTATTATATGGATGCGAAACATGAACTCTTACGTTAAGGGAGGAGAAAAGATTACGAATATTTGGCAATAAAGTTCTTAGGAAACGTTTTGGACCAATGGGAGATGAAAAGACAAGTTTGTGATTAATTAAATTATTTTGTTTAAAAGACTAATTTGTAGCTTACAGGCGAATGGAGAAAACTACAAAACAGTGAGCTACATGATACTTATAAGAATGAAAATATAATAACAATTACGTTTCGTAGGCTGCGATGGGCAGAATATGTGGCACAAGGGGATTAAAGAGCGGCATGGAAGCATCTTGCAGGAAAACCAGAGGGAAAACGCCCAGTTGTTAGACCAAGAATGAGGTGGTAGAATTATATTAACCCTGATTTGAGGGAAGTAGATTATACAGGACACGGATTGTTGGGATAGGGTTGTGTTGAGAGCCTATTTCCGCGCGGCCATGAACCTATAGTTTCGATAGTGTCACTGAATGTGTTAGTTAGTTAGTAAGTCTAATATATATCATAACCTTTTCTAGCTATTATTCTTTAGAATTTTTATACACTCTGTTTTTTTAAATGTCTAGTTTATAACTACCGTATATACATATATTTCCAAAGATTTTTTTAAGAATAAATTTAATCAGAATATATTTTTGTACACATTATTGTCACCCGAATGAGCAAGTGCTATCCTCGGATGCAGTTCTATTACATAATTTAATAACATACAGAAATTCTTCTTCTTCTTCCTTCCAAGTATTAGGCCAAGGCCTGTTACGATCCTATAGAAAATTTCCCTCCAGCGTTTCATAGGACGGCCCAGTGATCTTCGTCCTCTTGGTATATAATTATAAACAGCTTTGGGGATCCGATTTGAACTCATTCTTTCAAGATGGTGTTTCCAATTTAATTGGTACTGTTTAATATATTCCAAAACTGGCGTAGTCTTCAATTCTTTTAAGATGTCGGTGTTCCTTTTCCGATTCCATCTGGTGTAACCCGCTGTTCTGCGCATGAATCTCATTTCACAAGCCGTTATTCTGCTTTCATGTTGTCTTTATAGTGCCCATGCTTCACTATCATACTTCAACACTAGTCTAGCCAAAGTGTTATATAAACGTAATCTGGTGTTTTTTTTCTACAAGGGATGGTTTCATAACTTGATTAATAATTCCTAAACTTTTATTATATCTAGTAATTTTTCAGGGATATTTTTTTCATCCCAGATAGAGAGATAATATCCAAGATATTTAAATTGATTAGATTTCTCTAAAATTTTATTCTGGAGACAGATTTTACTAAATATATATATTATAAAGTTAGGGAGAGAAAGAAAACAGAAAATACAACTATAGGAGCAATTTTAAAAATAGAAATCTCTATAACACACACGAATTAAGTAGTACAAAGGAGTATAAAATACTGAGGCACCACTATGAAACACCACTTTGGAGGGCCACTATGAAGCGTGATAGTCTGCTCGGCTACTCTGCTACAAGGTCCACTCCTACAACTTAAGGATGAGGGATCCTTACTGCTGGACAGTTCGGGTTGATTGCTCCGGGCCAGGTTCTCAGGGGTTCTTATTATCGGAGAGCAAAAGGATCTTATCTCAGGTGTAACGGAGGATTGTCGGTGAGAGATGGACGCCAGGAAAATACCAACAGCACTACATTGATGTACGGTTTTACACAAAAGAATCACACTTCTTTATTCTTCTAGACTTGAATTTTCTTTTCTTTTTTTTTTTTACAGTAGTTAATCTGCCGGCGGAGATATTTGCTGAGTAGAGCCAATGTATATGCGGTAGATTTATGTCTCTACCGAGATATGTACCGCGGTTGTCCGGTAATACTAATTTTTACAGAGTCCAACACTTAACAGCACTCGGGGACCACATGCCTCCTGTGGGTCGTGTCCCGACTTCACACCTTGACTCCCCTGCGGATTCTAACACAATAATCTTTTCTCAAAAATTGTTGGCCTACATACAGCAAAGTTCTCTGTCCGGCTTACAACTTATTTTAATATGCCTCCTGTGGGTCGTGTCCCGACTTCACACCTTGACTCCCCTGCGGATTCTAACACAATAATCTTTTCTCAAAAATTGTTGGCCTACATACAGCAAAGTTCTCTGTCCGGCTTACAACTTATTTTAATATGCCTCCTGTGGGTCGTGTCCCGACTTCACACCTTGACTCCCCTGCGGATTCTAACACAATAATCTTTTCTCAAAAATTGTTGGCCTACATACAGCAAAGTTCTCTGTCCGGCTTACAACTTATTTTAATATGCCCTCTGATTGGGCATACCCTGGTAGGGCGTATCATCATTACTGTAACAACTTATCGATAAATAGGATTTTAATTGCAGAGGCGTTTTCCCAAATTTCACTGGCTCATACCTAAAGGGATTTTTTTAACTCTATTTGCCCATTGGCTGGAGGTCTTTTCTGGACAACAATAGATGGCCTACTTCCTCCTTCCTTTCTCTTCTGGCTTCCCACGCAACTTGATTTTGCGTAATGTATATTTTTTCCTTAACATTAATAAAGTTTCAAAAGGCCGGATATCGGCAATAAAAAGATGTCCCAGTCCTAGTTGATTTATTGGGAAGAGAAAATAACACTTGTTTTTTTCTTACTTCACTTTTATACGGGTCGTCCCGTCTTAAGGGTGTTTTCGCTAAATAATAGCACGTACTACAAAAACAAGTTATCCAAAGGAAGTCATACTATATTGTCTAGAGGATCTGTATTGTTATACAGTTGCTTGTCCTTCAACAGTTTTGTTAGAATAAGAATCATACAATATAATATATATATATATATATATATATATATATATATAACTTAGGGCCCTTTATAAAAGTTACTTGCGGCATATGGGATTTGCTGCCATAAACATAGTAAACTGGCGAAATGTTTAATAGCTTTGCAAAACATCTGCCCATGTCTGACTGTCGATTGAGAAATAAAAAGAAGTTCTATTACCCACAGAGTACCAGAGAAGAAAGTGGACGAGTTGCGCGTACATGCACAGGCGGCGCTAGTGTAATACAACTAACGACACCTAAATTTTTTCGGTTCTTTTTTGGTACTAATATGAAATTCAGCACCGCCTGGTGGTAAAATTATGAATTATAATTATATAACGCCATCTGGTGAATAATTATGGAATTTAACTTTTATAGAATAAATAACGTATTAATTAATCTTAAATTGTGGAATTATGTATACCCAGTCTCTCAGACCTACAGATTTTCTTTAATTTTAACAGAAAGGAAGAATGGAAATAAATAAAACATGTTAATTTATTTTCGTTTATTAAAATTTTAAAACGTGCATTATGAGCTCTTTTAATAAATATGTACAATTGACCTACCCCCTTATTCTCACATACATATTTTATACAATATTTATTAAATAACCTTAGCCATGTCGTACATCTGTCCATTATAAAGTCACATTTTTAAAATGTTTATTAGAAATGGCTGTACACTAACATCACTCTTCCTAACCTAACAAATCTTAGAATTTTATCACTTCTAGTAGGTTTATCTTTGAAAATAGATTCACATTAAAAATGTAAACAAGCTTGAATTTACTTACAAATTAGAGTAAAATAAAATCTAAGTAATGATTTTAACTTTCGATAATTTACAGTACCGTCTACATAGAACGAAAGGATAGCAGTTAAAAATTTAAATTTACAAAATGGCTAACTTCCCATAATCCCGAGTGAACACCGTTAAACACGCCGTGAACGACGCCGTGTGCCTTGCATTTGTTTTATTTAGTTACATATTCTGTTACTACGAAACAGCGCTACCATTGTAGTTTGCTCATTGTAGTTCATCGTAAACGACCGAAATTTTTTAGATGTCACTGTACTCAGTTTCCCCTCTATTCGAAGTTTCTCTATGACTATTACCCATCCAAGTGTTTTGTGCAGGCGGAAAATATGTTAATAACAAACTATCTTTCTCTTTCTATTCCTTACTATGTTGCCACTTCCTGTCCTCTGTATTATGCTGTTTGATTGGCAGGTAGAGAGCTGACAAATACTATATATTTTAATGATCCGTCGTTCTGCGCGGTCAGTGACAGAATGACTAACTTGACAACCCTGTTACTTTTGGGGTTACGTCCAGGAATGAGCTGTCCCTTCCTTGCCCTTCTCATTACATGTTGCCACTTGTGATTTACTGCGAAGCTGGTAACAGAGAGACGACAAATACTGTGATTTTAAATGATCCGACCGCTTGAGCGTTCCGTGCTTAAATGACTAATTTTACAACCATGTTAAGATCTTTCACACGTGTTTAGAGATTCTCCCCCCACATTTGAAGTTAAAAATTTTCAATACGTGATCGGATGTACATTTTTCTCCTACATCCCTTCCACAGATTCAGTAGATCAGCGACACTAGCGCTAAAACTCTTCCCCTCCGCCGTGAACAGTTAACTTGGATGTGTAATACATAATATTAGATTCCCTTAAATATCATACAGGGGGCACGCCGTAGCGTAGTGGTTAAGGCACTGAGCTACAAGCCGGAGGGTCGAGGGTTCAAGTCCCGTTGGGGTCAGGATTTTTAAACTGACCCAAACCCTCTGGCGGCACTATGGCCCTGGGGTCGACTCAGCCTCTAACGGAAATGAGTACCAGACGCTTGTTCTGGGGTAAAGGCGGCCGTCACGCAGGGCTGACAACCCGGCTGACATAAAGTGCCGATTGTCTAGAAAAAGTGGGAGCCTTAACCTCCTACTACCCCAAGGGCCTCCGGGTCTGTTGTGGGATCACTTTACTTTTTTTTTTTTAAATATCATACATTGATATACATTCATAAGAATTTATATCATAGCAATTATAGTTTAAATTTATGAAATTCAAATTATTACGGCTGGGTGATCTAAATCTTGGTTCAATACAAACCAATAAAGGGTAGATTATCAAATTGAGAAAAAACTAAATATACGCCCCCTATAGAATGTAATATAAAACCAGTTTAAATTATTTAAATTGTTTTTAATTTGTGTATTCTATGCCACAGCACCGTGTCACCAGTAAATATACCATCCAAGAACAAGCGACTTTTAGCCTCGAGTTGGTCAATGTGATAACACACGTTCCGGTAAGACCAATTGCCAACATGTTTGATCACATATATGGGGTATCAGTCCACCTAAATTAGTTTGGGTGAGAAAATGGGCGAGTTAGTACAACACATTAGTTTAGCATTCACTTGTTGTTAGCGGGTTTTTATGATACGTTGGCTACACTGTCTGAGCATGGATAATACACATTTTACAATGTGAATATGCTTAATAGAAGTTACTTAGAGCTCAACTTCTCACTTCATAAGACTTTTTCACATTTTTTGCGAAAAAATAAGAGCATATATATTTCTCATCATCATCCGGTATCATGGCAGCTGCCGCCGTCTTCCGGAAACCAAACGCTATTCTGTCTATCCATCCATTGATCTTCCTCCATTCCTCTGATTTTCATAGCTGCTTGTACCCCTTCTATCCTAGTTTTCTTCGGTCTTCCTCTCTTCCTCCTTTCCACTGGGATCCATTCCATAACAATTTTTGGCAATCCTTGCTCTGGCATTCGTTTGACATGACCATACCACTGCAATCTTTCTTTTCTATGATGTCTATGATGTCCGGCTCCTCTTGTACACCCATAATTTCCCTTATTTCTTTATTTCGTATTCTATCCATTCTAGATTTTCCAGCTGATCTTCTTAAAACATCCATTTCTGTACTTAAAATTCTTTTCATTTCCCTGGTAGGAATTTGCCAGACTTCAGCACCATATGTTAAAATGCTCTGAATTATGGTTTGATATATTTGTAATTTTCTATTTTTTGTAATATTTTTGCTCCACCAAACGGAGTTTAAAGCATTTATTGCTTGTTTTGTTTGTGCGATTCTATTTTTAATTTCTACTGTGTTATCGCCTGAATGGTCTAATTTTGTTCCTAAATAAGTGCATTCAATACTAGGTTTTAGTTCTTCTCCATTGTTGAAATTTATATTTTCCATTCTTCTCCTATACACAGGTATTTAGTTTCTCAATGTTTATATAAAGTCCCCATTTTTCATATTCTTCTTTAGTTTTTTAGCCATACATTCTTTGCCATCATGGTTCTGTGCTATTAATACCTGGTCATCTGCAAAATTTAATGAATATACATGTGTATTTTGGATGGGTATGCCCAATTTTTGACATTTTTTTCCTCCAGTCTCTTAGTACTCTTTCGAGATAAATTTTAAATAGAGTTGGAGATAAACTGCAACTTTGCCTTAAATATTTTGTAATAGTAAATCCCTTTGTTATATGATTTTCAACTTTTATTTTCGAAATAGATCCTTTGAATAATGCTTTTATAGCTTCTACTCATTTTTTGGTAATGATTCAATAATTTCTGATTTTATGTCCATGTTATTGCTGTATTGGAGTAGGGAGCTAATCGGAGTTGATGTTAGAGCACCTGATATAATTCTCATTGCTTGTTTTTGGAGTAGTTCCATTTTCTGGGTTAGTTGGCTTAAAGCAGTTATGAGTGATCCGCAACAATATTTAATTACTGGCTATAAGTTAATATTATTAGGTCTATTAGTAATGGAACCCGGTCCACCGCTATGGACTAGGCGCTAGGGGAGGTTCGTTGAATGGTGAAGTGGGCAAAAGTCTGCTGATCTCGGTCGGGGCTAATTTGGGGGTAGAGGTTTTTTCGGAGGTTTTTCTCACCAATAGAACAAATATCAAGAGAGCTCAAGGCTGAAATACCCCCCGACACTATCTGGTCATCATAATCACCCATATCATATCATATTCTATTCAGATACTGTTGTTCTTATTTAAATTTATGTTGGTGGCATGGAAATCCCATTTATTTTTCTTGGATTTATCTGTATTTACTCGTATTTGACGTAGCTCAGAATTGGTTTTTAACTAATTCATCATATAATTCTGACCCTAAATATCGTTATGTTTAGATCTAGAAGTTTAGTAGTAAGAACGTAGTATGCTGTCCGGTCCTAAAAATTTTATAACCTTTAAATTCATTAATTTTTTTATGGAAATAAATAAGCAATATAATGTATGTTTTAAAATTTGTTCAATATTTAGCACGCTGAATTGAGGATAAATTAATTACTTTTATATGGTAGTGGAGGAAGTGGCTGAATTCAAATACCTAGGAACAATAATCACAAATAGGAATGAGATGCACAAAGAAATTAAACATAGGCTTAATTCTGGAAATGCATGCTATTATGCATTGCAGAGACTCTTGATGTCCCAACTCCTTTCAAAAAACGTTAAACTGAAAATATATAAAACTGTTATTCTACCAGTTATATTATATGGGTGCGAAACATGGACTCTTACTTTAAGGGAGGAAAGGAGATTACAAGTATTGGAGAATAAAGTACTTAGGAAAATTTTTGGACCAAAGAGAGATGAACAGACAGGTGAATGGAGAAGACTACATAACAATGAACTACATGGTCTTTATAGGAAGCCAGATATAATAAGAACAGTTAAGTTTCGTAGACTGCGATGGGCAGGACATGTTGCGCGTATGGGGAATGAAAGACTTGTATGGGAGCTTCTTGTAGGAAAGCCAGAGGGAAGACGCCCAGTTGGTAGACCAAGAATGAGGTGGGAGAATAACATTAACTATGATTTGAGGGAAGTAGATTATACAGGGAATGATTGGAAAGCATTAGCTCAGGATAGGGATGTATGGAGAGCTTATGTCCGCGCGGCCATGAACCTACGGGTAGGTTACTAACACATTTTTATGTTTTTGCCGTAATATAAAGAGAAAAATCGTACAATTTTCAAATCCATCCCAACTTAATATTACGTGAATAAATTTTATCTTCTATGTGAAAGTTCCACTCAATAAATAATTTTCTAGTGAATAGACGCAAAGTTTTTTCTTGAAAGTTCTTTTTTATCGTGATTCCATGTATCCTTAAAACTTAGTGGTGAGGGATGTTTAAGAGCTTGTGTAGTGCACTGTTTACATCCCACTTGATCTCATTAAAATGTCAAGCATGTTGGCTGCTGTGCTTTATCTTGCACCTCCCACTCCACTGGTGTGAGCTCAATACAGTCAACAATTCAATATACTACCGCTTCACGTGCAATGATGAATTATTGGGAGATATAATATATACAGTTCAATTCCAGAGGATTGCAGTACAAAACCTCCAATATATTTCTCATAAGTAATGCCACGAGTGAATTTATCTAGACTATTT
This sequence comes from Diploptera punctata, assembly GCA_030220185.1. Taxonomy (NCBI): domain Eukaryota; kingdom Metazoa; phylum Arthropoda; class Insecta; order Blattodea; family Blaberidae; genus Diploptera; species Diploptera punctata. Next base: position 260,077 of record JASPKZ010008079.1, read on the forward strand.
AACTCATACCCCAAATGGGAGTCAATGACCAATCACGTTTCAATGATTTCTGTTTTACAACCAACCAGAGTCGTGTTTCACGAAATATTTTTCAGTGTTATAATTACCATATTAAAGAAGGCTCCTCCTTTTTAATAATCTGAACAGGTCTGACCATTATTTTGCAGTGACTGAGCCTATGGGAAATACGGCTACCAGATTGTATATATAGTGCATGAATGTCAACATATGCCGCATGCGGGAGTTAATATAAAAACATTTGTAGCAATTGATTATACCACCAAAAAAAGAAACCCTGTTTGCACTTTCTTAAATGTATTTTTTCCCAGGTAAAAATCCGGAAAAATATAATTGTCATATTTACATCATACATCAGAAATGAATTAATATACAGTTTGATGTGTTTCATTTTTCCTCCACTAGAGAGCATTCTTTCAATATTGCGTTCCTTTGGCAATAAATAGTATGATCTGGTTGCAGTGATAAACAAAAGAAGCAGATGAAGCATACCTATCGTTTCTCATTTGTTTTCAAACATCGCCGTTTACATTAATATATAAATAATATAAATATTTAAAATAACTATAGTTGAATAATGATTTGTGAGTAAACAGCATAATTTTATTCGTAAATAGTCCTAACAAATGCCACTCTTGATTTCCAAATTCTCATAAGTAATGCCACGAGTGATTTCCAAATTATCGATAAATTCACGACTCACGAAGTGAGGAGTGAATTTATGTAGACAATTTGGAAATCAAGAGTGGCATTTGTTAGGACTATTTAACGAATACAATTAAGCTGTTTACTCACAAATCGTTTTTTAACTATAGTTATTTTAAAATATTTATATATTTAATGTAAACGGCGATGTTTGAAAACAAATGAGAAACGATAGGCACGCTTCTACTGCTTCTTTTGTTTATCACTGCAACCAGATCATACTATTTATTGCCAAAGGAACGCAATATTGAAAGAATGTTCTCTAGTGGAGAAAAAATGAAACACATCAAACTGTATATTAATTCATTTCTGATGTATGATGTAAATATGACAATTATATTTTTCCGGATTTTTACCTGGGAAAAAATACATTTAAGAAAGTGCAAACAGTGTTTCTTTTTTTGGTGGTATAATCAATTGCTACAAATGTTTTTATATTAACTCCCGCATGCGGCATATGTTGACATTCATGCACTATATATACAATCTGGTAGCCGTATTTCTCATAGGCTCAGTCACTGCAAAATAATGGTCAGAACCTGTTCAGATTATTAAAAAGGAGGAGCCTTCTTTAATATGGTAATTATAACACTGAAAAATATTTCGTGAAACACGACTCTGATTGGTTGTAAAACAGAAATCATTGAAACGTGATTGGCCATTGAGTCCCATTTGGGGCATGAGTTAAATAGTCATCTTAATTATCATCTTACCTCCTATCATGTTTCTTGAGTAATATCTATTGTTATACCCCTTTTTTTAAAAACATGGATTACCCCAAAACATAAATTGATTATTGATATTGATGTAGGATTTAGTACACCTCAATTTTAAATGACTGTATCTGGAATTAATCGGTTATTGAATTTTATGGTACAATCAGAAAAAGTATGAAGAAGATTTTGCTGAAATGTTTACCACCTCATCTCATAGCCTTGTTTTTATTTGACCTGTTTCGGGACCTTATTCGGTTCATCCTCAGTACTTTCACGGTCATCTTGAAGACCGAAGAACCATCAAATCACTTTCCCCAGGAATTTTAAAGTTCATTAATTTTCTCCTTAAAAAAACAAAAAGGAGTAATTAAAAATTCCTGGTGAAAGTGACTTGATTTGTTTGATTTGGATTAAAAAGAAAAGAAAGGGAGAAATTAATTAACTTTGAAATTCCCGGAGAAAGTAATTTAATTTGGATGACCTTCAATCCATCGACAGAGGGCGCAGGAGAACTTTTCGGAACGCCGTGATAATGATCGTGAATTACTGAGGATGGAATCGAATATGGTCTCGAAACCGGTCTAATAAAAACGGATATGAGGTGAGGTGATTCAATTTTTCTTAAACAAATAATACTTCATAGTGTTAATATATATATATATATATATATATATATATAATACAATCAATACATACGAACAGTTATTCCAGTCTGTGCTACATTTATTTCTTTAAAAGCATACCGGTACATATTACATTGTCTTTTTTTTAAGGAAACTATATTTTGGTAGATGGCTCTATATAGACTACTGTAGGAAAGCGATGAAGGACATTTTATAGCTAACAAATGTAACAAAAATATAAAATTTCCAATTTTAAGTTTTACATCTGCTATTAAGCTTTTCTTGAACATCTCAAAATACGAAATGCGTACATTTTGCAGACAAATATATTCAACTGTAAAATGAGCAGGACGCCCCAGATTATACCAAACATACTGAGAGGAATTTCGTACCAAGTCAGGTAGTTCAAGATGAGGGAAAAAAATAATTCAGTTACCATCTTACTTACTTACTTACTCACTGGCACTATCGAACCCGTAGGTTCATGGCCGCGCGGACATAAGCTCTCCATACATCCCTATTCTGAGCTAATGCTTTCCAATCATTCCCTGTATAATCTACTTCCCTCAAATCATAGTTAATGTTGTTCTCCCACCTCATTCTTGGTCTACCAACTGGGCGTTTTCCCTCTGGCTTTCCTACAAGAAGCTTCCAGCACGTCTTTCACTCCCCATTCGTGCAACATGTCCTGCCCATCGCAGTCTACGAGACTTAACTGTTCTTATTATATCTGGCTTCCTATAAAGACCATGTAGTTCATTGTTATGTAGTCTTCTCCATTCACCTGTCTGTTCATCTCTCTTTTGGTCCAAAAATTTTCCTAAGAACTTTATTCTCAATACTCGTAATCTCCTTTCCTCCCTTAAAGTAAGAGTCCATGTTTCGCATCCATATAATATAACTGGTAGAATAATAGTTTTATATATTTTTTCAGCTTAACGTTTTTTGAAAGGAGTTGGGACATCAAAAGTTTCTGCAATGCATAATAGCATGCATTCCAGAATTGAGCCTATGTTTAATTTCTTGTGCATCTCATTCCTATTGTAATTATTGTTCCTAGGTATTTGAATTCAGCCACTTCCTCAAAATTCCCTCATTTGTCATTAGCTGTCCATTTCCATTATATACTCAATTTCTACGTGTGACCATGTATTTAGTTTTACTGATATTTACTTCCAGTCCCAATTTCTTAGTGTAATTCAATAGTGTGTGCGTGTTGGCCTTTAGTATCTCCTCGCTATCGGCCAGTAGTACTACATCATCAGCATAAACTAACAGCTTATTAATACCATTCAGTTGTAAGCCTTCCTCATTCTCTAAAGATTTAATGGCATGCTCTAGTACAAAATTAAATAGTAGAGGAGATAGTGCATCTTCTTGCTTCAACCCATTCTGGATTTCAAAAGTGTCCGAAAACTGTTTGCCTACCCGCACCCTACTCTTTGAGTCATTTATACACATTCGTATAAGTCTAACTAACTTTTTAGGAATTCCGAACTCCAGCAGGATACTATATAACTTCTCCCTCTTAATTGAATCATATGCTTTTTTGAAGTCTACATATAGTTGATGTACAGTGCCATTATATTCCCATTTCTTTTCTAAAATCTGTCTTATACTAAAAATCTGATCTGTTGTAGACCTGTTTCTTCTAAATGCACACTGATGATCTAGAATGTCATCAATATAGGGACTAAGTCTGCTTACTAATATATTTGTTAGAATTTTGTACGAAGTTGAAAGTAATGAGATGCCCCTGTAGTTGTTGCAATCAGTTTTATCTCCTTTCTTATAAATTGGTACGATAATTGATTCCTTCCATTCATCTGGAAGAGCTTCTTTTTCCCAAATCATACTAAGCAACCAACGTATGTTGTCCATCAATTTTTCTCCCCCTGATTTTATAAGTTCTGCTGGGATCTCATCTGAACCTGATGCTTTATACATCTTCAATTTTTCAATCGCCATTTCAACCTCTAATGAACTTGGTCCTGCGACTAACATTTCTTCTGTCTGTAACTTATCCTCCTCAATGTCCTGTTCTGTATGTACATTTAATAGCTGATTAAAGTAACTTTTCCATCTATTTAATATACTCCTAGAATCATCTACATATTTCTATTTTAACATTTTCTAGTGGATGAAATATCAAAAGTAATTGGAAATATTATGTAATACATCAACATTTGCTAATGCTTGGTATTCATTTTGTTTTAAAATATTCTTCTTCTTCTTCTCATTCATGAAATTAGGCCTTTGGACCTGTTTTCACGTCAAGTAGGATTTAATTAATCTTCCCATCTTGTAAATGGGCGTCCAACCCTTCTATGTCCCATTGGTTTGTACATTAATAACAGTTGGGGGATTCTATCTGTAGGCATTCTTTTAACATGTTCACACCAGTTGTTTCTCATATTGTCGATTCTATTTGTTAAATTAAAAATATTAAAAAACTTTTCATTTTCTGTCCAAAATTGTCGCACTTGCTACTAAAGGTAAGAACTAAATTTCTGCAGTTTCTACTTTTCTTTTGTCTGAACGGTTAAGAGTTCAATTTTCACTTGGATATGTTAAGACAGGCACTGCCATAATTTTGTAAAATGTTAAAATGTCGAAATGTAAATTATGAACTTATTTCTCAAGTGCTGCAAGTGGTATAGGCCTATATTAAAAATTCATGTTGAAAAACCAACTGGGGAATCCAACTTAATGACCGCGTGTTACCCTTATAGCTGGATGATACCGGTATCTGTAATTGCACATGTGGATGTGAGGCCAGTAGCCGGATAATAGGCGAATGATCTTCTAGGCCCGTTGCGCCATAGAGATTTTTTATTTGTATTAATAATTTTCTAAAACATTCATATTAGTGTTTCCGCTTCAGACTTTATTGTAAAATAAATAAAATTTGAAACATTTACTCATTTATTTATGACATTTAAGGTGGAATTTTCAGCGTTTTCATTTTCATTGCTGTTTGAGTTGCACATTTTAGATTCCTAACTTTATTTATACGAGATTCAATCAATTCACAGCATTCACTCGAGAAAAATGTTAAAGGTTCAAGAACTGTGAGGTTGTTCAAGAAGATCTATTCTGTCTCATAAAAAGTATTAACCCATAATTTAAGTGGTTTTGTGGATACAATGTACCCAATATCGACAGTTTAAAAATATGTGATGAGATGCAATCTCACTACAGAAACATCCCATGATTTTGAGGTACGTAAACAATACTCTTACTTACTTACTTATTCGCTGGCACTATCGAACCCGTAGGTTTATGGCCGCGCGGACATAACCTCTCCATACATCCCTATCCTGAGCTAATGCTTTCCAATCATTCCCTGTATAATCTACTTCCCTCAAATCATATTTAATGTTGTTCTCCCATCTCATTCTTGGTCTACCAACTGGGAGTTTTCCTTCTGGCTTTCCTACAAGAAGTTTCCAGGCACGTCTTTCATTCCTCATGTCCTGCCCATCGCAGTCTACGAGACTTAACTGTTCCTATTATATCTGGCTTCCTATAAAGACCATGTAGTTCATTGTTATGTAGTCTTCTCCATTCACCTGTCTGTTCATCTCTCTTTGGTCCAAAAATTTGCCTAAGTACTTTATTCTCAAATACTTGTAGTCTCCTTTCCTCCCTTAAAGTAAGAGTCCATGTTTCGCACCAATATAATATAACTGGTAGAATAATAGTTTTATATATTTTCAGTTTAACGTTTTTTGAAAGGAGTTGGGACATCAAAAGTCTCTGCAATGCATAATAGCATGCATTTCCAGAATTGAGCCAATGTTTAATTTCTTTGTGCATCTCATTCCTATTTGTGATTATTGTTCCTAGGTATTTGAATTCAGCCACTTCCTCAAAATTTCCCTCATTTGTCATTAGCTGTCCATTTCCATTATATACTGAATTTCTACGTGTGACCATATATTTAGTTTTATTGATATTTACTTCCAGTCCTAATTTCTTAGTGTTACTCAATAGTGTGTGCATGTTGGCCTTTAGTATCTCCTCGCTATCGGCCAGTAGTACTACATCATCAGCATAAACTATCAGCTTATTAATACCATTCAGTTGTAAGCCTTCCTCATTATCTAAAGATTTAATGGATGCTCTAGTACAAAATTAAATAGCAGAGGAGATAGTGCATCTCCTTGCTTCAACCCATTCCGGATTTCAAAAGTGTCTGAAAACTGTTTGCCTACACGCACCCTAATCTTTGAGCCATTTAGACATATTCGTATAAGTCTAACTAACTTTTTAGGAATTCCGAACTCCAGCAGGATACTATATAACTTCTCCCTCTTAATTGAATCATATGCTTCTCTTTCCATTCATCTGGAAGAGCTTCTTTTTCCCAAATCATACTAGCAACCAAGCGTATCTTGTCCATGAATTTTTCTCCCCCTGATTTTATCAGTTCTGCTGGGATCTCATCTGAACCTGATGCTTTATACATCTTCAATTTTTCAATCGCCATTTCTACCTCTAATGCACTTGGCTCTGTGACTAGCATTTCTGCTGTCTGTAAATTATCCTCCTCAATGTCCTGTTCTGTATGTACATTTAATATCTGATTAAAGTAACTATTCCATATATTTAATATACTCCTGGAATCTACAATCATATCCCCATTTTCATTCCGAATTATATTTGTTCTAGCCTGAAACCCTTTCTTCTCTATACTAATTCCCTGATATAATTCTCTAATGTTCCTATTTTTTGCGTTCATTTCAAGATCATTAATCTTCTCTCTGAAATATTCCCTCTTTTTACTCTTTAGTAATTTCGTGGTTTCCCGTCTAACACTACCCAATTGCTCTAAATGTACCTCATTTGGCTCGTATAACCATTTCATTTTGCTAGCTTTCTTTTCTTTACAATGTCGGCACATTCCTCATCAAACCATTTCTTGTTTTGCCTCTTTTTAAACAACCAATGCTTTCTTATGCTGACAATTAATAGTATCTCGTATAGCCTCCCATTCTTTATTTATATCAGTTTCTTCTTTGTTTGCCACATTGTCACCTGAAGATTCCAGTACTTCAAATCTATTAGCAATTTTGATTTGGTATTCTTGCCGACGTAAACAATACTCTTTATATAATCGCGTAAATGGAAGTAACATACAGTTAAGTCTGGAGACCTCGGTGGCCACTTGCAAAAAAATCTTCTCGATTTCTGGCGCACCTTATTATATATTTCCTGTAGGTAATTCATTAAGAACTTTGGAAACATTGAATTTATTTTCCAAGCAAATGGTTCACATACTCACCTGACATGGCGATAATTTGTAAGAGCTCCAAGCTTGGTATTATTGCCGCCATTCATTTTATTTCGTAGATATGTTGAAGCATGTGTGACATGAGAGGGAAAATGACCTTGAATGTCTGCAGCGTGGAGCACATGAGGTAAATAGTATTTTTTATGATGATCTTGCAGAAGATTTCCGGGCTGTTGGCCGTGGTCTTGAGGCTTGAACTACAAGCCTCAAGACCACGGCCAACAGCCTGGAAATCTTCTGCAAGATCATCATAGTAACTCCGGCCGTGAAAGCCTAAGTCAATATAGTATTTTTTTTTTAATTTCTCTTGAAAATGACACCAGTTTCGTGTAAATCTAACTAGCGAAAACGACGATCTTCTGTTCAAGGAATGTTTATATAGGCAAACTGTACTAACAGTTATTAAACACAATAGCACACACCTAAGTTAAA